>JAHLSL010000230.1:354316-373148 GCA_025920805.1 Petroica traversi | reverse complement strand
GCTCCCCAGCGCCGGCCCTGCGGCCAGGCCCAGCGCTCGCCAGGCTTCTGCTCTGCCGCCGGTCCAGGGCTTTCCCCTGTGCGGCTGCCTGAGCTGCCTCCTGCCTGGTCCCGCTCCGCAGGCTGCCTTCCCCTGGAACAAAAGCAAAGAAAAGGCACGTTACAGGGGAGCGAAACTCTGCATCTGGCCCCAGAAGTTGCTTTGCTGTATTTGTATTTTTTTTTTCTCCTCCTCTTTTCTTTTTAACGCGGTCATTTTGGGAACAGAGGGCAGCAGGAAGTTGGCTCCAGCCCCTCTCCCGCGCAGCGGTGCCGGCCGCAGCAGCACCGGCCCTTTGCTGCAGAGCCTCCGAACCCTCCCTCCCACCCTGCCGCTGCCTTTTGTTCCCGCAGGACCGAGCCAAGGTGCTGCTCGGCCGGCCAAGGCGGTGCGGGCGGCCCCGTGTGCCTGGAACCATCTCCTGGCCTTGTCGTGGCCGCTGTCACACCGGGGCCCGGCGGTGGCTGCTCTGACAAAAGCGGAGGCGTGTGTCCCTCTTTCATCTCTCTGCTTTGACCCCCGCCCCGGTTGCTGTCGGTGTCGTGCCAGAGGCCAGGAGCGGCAGATTTGCTTTGGGCCTGGCCGGTGGTTGAACGGCTTCGGCAGGAATCGCTGAATCCCAGACTGATGGACACACAGCTGGCTGCGTCAACCTCCCTGTTAACACCTCCTTCCGCCTTCCGAAATAACAGTAATGGCAGTAATAATAATAAAAAAAACGTTGCACGGAGAAGCAGGAAAAGGACTAGTGAGCTTTTACATCAACTTTTTTCGCGTGCCGTGTTTTGTTCTGCGGGGGCTCGGTCCCTCGTGGGAGCGTTTCCCTGCCAGCGTCGCTTTCTCGTCTGCGGCGGGAGAGTTTTCGGCAACCATGTTCTGTGGGTGCTGGCGGCCCTGCCGGGGCTGGAGGTGTTTGTGCTGCGGGGATCGATGCCGGAGGGACGGGCTGGGAGACACCGAGCGTTTCACGGCTCCCGCATCCCTTCCCCGGAGCGCGGCCACGCTTTGGCCTTTGTGTGGCTGCGGGGCCGCGTACCAGTGGGTGCGTCCGGCTGGCAGGAGAAGTGGGCTGTGAACAAAGCCAGGTCATGACAGGTCCCTCGGGCCCAGCACACCAAGCCGGACCCCTGCGCCGCTCGCCGGCTCCTGCGGCTGATGAGTGAGGGGGCTTCGGCCTGGTGGAAGCTCCCAGGGCCACAGCAGGTGCCCGTGGGGGCTGTCCCCCCAGCGCTGCTCCTGTTCCCTAAGGGTGGGTCATCCTCCACGCTGTCTGGGAGCCCTGGGGGAGGCTGCCCAGCCCTGGGGAGATGAGAGAGGAGCTCCTCTCTGGGGAGCAGGGCTGCCCTTGCCTCCTCCCTCCCTCCCTCCTCGACAGCCAAAATTCAGGTTGGGAGTCCAGCGCATGGCGGCAGTGATGGGGCTGTCGAGGGCTGTCGTGGCAGGAGAGTGGGAATCAAAACATCTGTGCGCAGGCCTGGGCGCCGCAGCCTCTAATGGTTTTGACGGAGCTGTTGTGGTCTGTTGTCTGGAAAATCTGCATTCTGCGCCGTGCCCGAGGGGGCCGCGGCACCGCAGACCGTGGCGGTACCTAAATATAACCGCCTCGCGCCGAGGGGTGAGGTGAGGGCAGCGCGAGCAGGCCGCCCGCTCGCCTTCTGCTTTGTCTCTGAGCTGCGATTCAGGCATTTCTGTTTGCTCCCGAGGTTGAGTTTGTGTGTAGGCAGGGATTGGAGAAATAGATAAATTCCAGCTAGTTTAAAAAAAAAAAAATCCAAACCGAACAACAAAACAGGGTGTATGAGTCGGGCTTCCCTCGCTGCCGGCAGCGGTGGCTGGGGATCCCACCAGCCCTGGCCACCCCTGCATTCCTCGTTCCCCTTGGAGATGCTGCGGGTCTTGCTGAGGTCTCGCTGCGCCGGCGAGAAGCCAGAGCTTCCAGCACTTCCTTGTTGGCTGTGCCGGACAGACGTGTCCATCTGTCGGTGCGGGAGGTGGGTGCTGGTCGCCACAGCAACGCCGGCTGTGCGCGCCAGGTGTGTATTGTGTGTGTCAGAGGTGGCTGTGAGCACAGTCCAAGTTCGTCCCCACACAAAATTATTTTTTGGCTGGGGATGTGAGGAAGGGAGCTCAGCGCAGGCCGCAGCTGGAGGTGGCTGCCAGCACGTTCCGGGCACTACTGAGGTGGAGGGACAGCGGGATGATAGTGGGTGCTGCTGGCAGGCTGTGGCCACCCGGCTTTGCCCTTGAGTTTGCTGCTGGGAGAGACACTTGGCTGTTGATTGTAATTTCATTATGTCACAAGTGCCAAACATGCCTCTCGCTGTGAAAAGGCAAAGAGGACCAGGAGTATTTTTCTTCCCTCCCACCCAAAAATAAAATGTCGCTGTGTTCTGAACTGTGTGGTGCATGTTGCTGTTGAACGTGAGGATGATGGCCCTGTGGTAACCAGGCTTTCAGGTATTCAGTCTGGTGAGGGCTGAGCCACGCAGGTTCTTTGACTTGGCAGTGATGCTGGAGCAGACAATGTGCTTGGCTGCTCTGGTAAAAGGTTTTTTGCCGTCCTCGCTCTGTCCCGGTATCTGGGAAAGAGGAGCCTGCAGGGCTGTAACATGCTAGCTCGTAGTGTTTATTTTCATGGCCCAAGCGTGCCTGCTGAAGCGTCGGCCCTGCCCAGGGAAGATGGGAGCTATTCCCAAACGCTCAGGTCCCAGCAGCAGCGACCACGTGTCCTGCCTTGGGCTCACCTCGGGCATCCAGCCGCGCTTTCCTGGCTGGTGGCTCCAGAATGGGTGGTGGGCTTAGTTGGGGAGCAGGGGTTTAACCCTCCTTCCACGCTGCCACCAGTGCTGCCGTGTGCAAACAGACCCGCACTCGATGCGGAATTCAGCGCACAAATGGAATTGCTGATGGTAACGTGGCAATGATGTGCTTGATCCTGCGGGGTCAGGCGCTGGGTTCCCTCAGTGACTGTGACGTCTGGTGGTTGGCTCAGAGGGTTTTGGTCTTCTTGATATAATAGAGTTGAGAGAAGAAGGGGGAGGTGAGGAGGGTGGGAGGCACAGCTGGCTGAGCTGCCGTCAGGTGCAGGTTGTTTGAGATGATGCAGAATCTGGGGCTTCTTCCCCAAGGTGCGTTTGCTGAGGTTCCATGTGGTGAGAAAACATGCCAGCAGGCCTGGAGGTTGGTTCAGGAGACCGAGCAGGGGAAGTTCATGGAGCTGCTTGGTGTCTGAGGCACAGGTTTGAGAGCTGCAGAGTCCACAAACCAGCCCTGCTCCTGCAGAGCGAAGGTGTTCTGGATTCAGGCTGTGCAGCAGCTTGTGCGATTCAGCTGTGCCTCTGGTACTGCAGAGGCTGGGCCCAGGCCCTTGGATACCTGGAGAGCAGAGCAGGAGCTGCCGTGCTGGGGCGTGGGACGTTCCTGCTCGATGGCAGCGGAGGTGACACTGCTGGGCCCGTGTTCCTTGGCTGTGCAGCGTTGGGCACTCCTGGGTGTCAGTGCCAGCAAAGGAGCTGGTCTCGGGTGAGGAACAGCAGTGTGCTCGTGGCTGCTGGAGTGCTGCTGTCGGGGGGTCTCTGCTCCTGCTGCGTGTCCCCTGGTCAGGCTGAGGTTGCTTTGTGCTGTGGCGTGAGCGACGGCCGGGGAGCGGGGGCAGCCGGCCACCACGTCCCCATGTCCTTGCGCCGTTCCCACCGCAGCCCCTGACTGTGCCAGACAGAACTGTAGATGTCAGGCTTTGCACAGAAAGGAGAGCGGGGAGGGAGGGCGAGGAGGAGGCACAGGCGCGCAGCAGCAGGGCTGTGAGGTTCAAATTAACCTTCTGCTTTGTTGGTGCCGAAGTGAGGCGCCCCGGCCGCCAGTGCCGTGCAGGCCACTGTCACTCACACTGAGCTGCAGGGAGGAGCAGGGCAGGCAGCAGGGCATCCTCCCCAGTGCTGCAGGGGACAGCAGGTGCCCAGGACAGTGTTGGGCCCAGACACTGGAGGTGAAGGAGCTGTGGGGACTCAGTGGCTGGAGGGGCTCACCGTGCCCCCAGGCTGCTGCAGTCAGCACCTTCACGTCTGACTTTGAGGAGTGAATGCTCTGGCCTTTCTTCTGGAAGCTGGGTCTGCAGCACCCAGACATGTGCTCCTATACAGCTACTCCAGATGTCAGAGCCTAAATTTCTCCTCTTTAATTTTCTCCCGTTAATTTTGTCTCTTTTAGTCTTACATATTTCCTTCCCCAGTTCCTTTCTTCTTGCTGTTTTTCATCTTCCATAGAGACAGTTAAAAGCAGCTTAACACCGTGTGCTTGTTTGGAAGTCAAAAGATCCGTTTCAGCTCTGACGCTGACTTTGGGCAAGACACCAAGTGTTTGCCTCAGCTGGAGGATGAAGTGGGATGATGCATAGTTTGCATGCAGGGCCTGTAAGTGGGGGTTAATTGTGAAAAATCATAACATGTCGTAAATCCCCAGGGCATTGTTGCATCCTTAAATTTTAAATGGGAGTACCTGCTGTGGAGCAGAGGAATTGTCCAGAGCACCTCAGCACCTCCCAGCAGGGCATCACACTGGAAACCTGTGCTGTGGTACTGGAGAAACGGAGCTGGTTGGTCCTTCTTTTGTGACTCTGTCTCATCCCTCTGGGTGTTGCTGCTTTCTGGGGCACAGAGCACTGGGGGAAGGACTGGTCATGTTGGCCAGGGTGTGTAGTCCCGGAGAGTCTGATAAAGGCACACGTGAAGGGGTAGGCAGGGTTCGTTCTGGGCTCCTGTGGACAGGGCGCTGGGCCAGCAGCGGAGCGTGCGCTGGCTTGGTTGTGTTACTGGTCAAGGAGGGAGGATGCTGGACAAGAAGCATGTGCTGCCCCACAGCAGGCTGGTACTGGAGGAGGGCTGCAGGGTGGGTTTTGTGGCAGTACCTCGTGGCTGGCAGAGGGGAGAGCAGGTGGTGAGCTGGACGTTGCTGCCAGCCCGTGCCCTTTGCTGGCCGTGGAGCGCATCGTGAGCTGTGTGCTGGCGTGGGGTGCCCGGCCCTGGGCAGCACCACCTGCCCCCTGCTATTTCAGAGACCAGTTACTTGGCAAATAGCAGTGCCTGTCTGAAGGAGCTGTCACAGATTTTTCTTTTTTTCCTTGCTTGCCTTATTTTAACCAGCCTCTCCAGTTTCCTCTTTATTTTGGGCAACATGGAAGTCCCGGAGGTTTGCATGAGATCCTGGAAAGTCCCTAGGTGGTGGGTCTGCTGCCAGCACAGCCCTGCGTGGAAAGCTGCCTTCATGGCAGGCTTGCAGCAGTTTCACCTGGAGATGCAGATGTGTGAACAGCAGCACCAAGCTCTGGAAGTGCCCGGGGGATTGTTGCAGCCCGTGCAAGAGGAGGAGGAGGGTTGAGCTCTGCCCTGCACAGCAGTGGCTGGGGTCAGCCTCACAGGAGGTACAGCATGACTGACTTCTCTCAAAGCCTCCCAGCTGTGCCCAGGGCTGCAGACCTGGTTGCCAGAGGCCCCCTGCAAGGTCCTCCGGCTCTTGGCAATGCAATTGGAAGTGTCCAGCCAGTCACTTCTAGCCATGTTCCTCATCTAAGCATCCCTTTGTGTCTCTGAAGTGATGGGATGCTCTCTTGGGACTGGAGGTTTCCTTCCTTGAGTCCACGTAGCCACTGGCTTTGTGGATGACTGCGTACTTCAGGCAAAACTGGATGTCAGGACTCTGGTTTTTATCCCCCCCAGCAATCTTTTTCTCAGCCCTTTTTTGCTTCTGGGTACGGAGCCCCTGAAGTAGCAACGGTCAGTAACGTGTTTGATGAGATTCCTCAAGAAGCACTGGCTGTCCTCTGAAGCTCTGAAGTTCTGTACCACTGGAGAAATGAGTGGGAAGGTGTCGGGCACAGACATGGGTATTTTACTGCTGGTGGTGCTCAGTGTGTCTTCCGCATTTTAAACTGGAAAAAAAAAAAAAGTGGAGAAACAAAAGAATCTCCAGCTGCCATTGAAGCGTAGCATGCCTGGAGGTGGAGGGGGAGTATTTTGGTCACAGGTTTCCCCTGTGCAAATGTTTGGGACATTAAAAGCTGTGTCTGTGTCGTGCTGAAGGCCTTGCTGGACTGTGGAGCAGGACTGGATGATTTCTCAACTGCTGTGTGAATTTCCTTTTGTTAAGACTCAGCTGTCTCCATTAATGGCTTTACCTGGATGTTGAGCAGCTCCAAGTGATGCTCTTGGCTGTGCGTGCCAGCACAGAGAGGATGGGGACCTGGAGTCAGCACCATGGTCCAGGTCACTATGGGGGGGCTTGGGCAGCTCTGAGCCCCAGAGATGATGTTGGTGACTGCTGTGGAGGTGGCTCCTGTCTCCCTGGAACTGGAAATAAAAGGATTGAGAGTCTTAGGGTGCAGATTGTTTACAAAAGGGGAAGAAAATGGTTAAATAAAGCTTCTTTTGGTAGAAATAGCTACAGTGAGTATGTGGGAGAAATGACAGAGTCATTGTTCTTGATTGTTCTCATGGTGTCTTGAGTGTAAGAATTTGTTTGGTTGGTTTTGTATTTTAAAGTTCCTTCTTCCTTGTATGAGCCTCTTGCACAGCAGAGGAAGAGAAACACTTAACAAAAATAGAGCCTGTGTTTGCCTAAAATGAGGTTGCTGTGGCATGTTTGGGACTCGAGACTGTGACTTTGAAGCTGACTGCATTTCACGCTGCTGATACCCTTTTAACTGTCTTAGGTAAACAGTGCGGTTGGGCTCTGAGAAGTGTCTGGTGAAAACTGAGCTTGGCTCCTCATTCTGACTGTTTCAGAGGTTTTCAGAACAAATACCCTCTGCTTACCAGCACTCTTCTTGCTTAGAAAAGTTTGCATTGATTTATTATTATTTTTTCAAAGGATTTACTTGCACGTTGGAATGCCCCGTGGACATTATTTTCAGTTCAAGGAGGGTTTATTTTAGTTTGGCTTAATTGAATTGGAAACAGTTATGAGCTGTACCAAAGCAACTTGATTTCAAACCAAAACAGGAATGTCCACGAGCAGGTTCACACTGCTCTGTTCTCACGCCTGCACTGAATTCCTCTTGTTCACCTGTGTGTGGGGGCTCTTGGCAAGTAAGTCACAGGGAGGGCTCAGGGGTGCTGAGGCAGGACCTGGAGAGGTGGCAGGGGCTGGTGTTGTGTCTGTGTGTGACACTGATGCTGCTGCCAAGGCCAGCCCTGCCCTGGATGCTTTTTCCTTTTGCTGACACAGAGCTTTGGGGCAGTGGCACGGGGAAGTAGTTTAGGGAAGGGACCTGGTTAGAAAAACTGCTACAGGATGGGGGAAAACAAGCTTCCTCAAAATATTTTTATTTTGGGTTGTTTTTTGCCAGCTTCCCTTTAATTTGAAATAATTGGGCGGTGCAGGTTGAAATGGCTTTGCTGGAGCAGAGGGGAACAGGCAGGCAGGCCCGAGGACTATTCCCAGAGGAGAATAGTCCTCTACCCTCTGCTCTGCTGCTGCCCCAGCCAAAAGCTTGGTCCCAGCATGGGACTGGGACCTAAGTGTGCATTTGGTGCAGGGTGTTCGTGAGGAAGGCACTGTTTCTAGTCATCTTCATTTTGTTAGTGTTTTGCCCTTTCAGGAGCACAGTATGGTTTAACTTGGAGGATCCCTGTGCAGCCCTTTCACCTAAGGAAACTGAGCTGTGGCTGAGGCTTAGGCTGAGCTGAAGGGTGAGCTCCTTCTGCCATGGAAGGACGAGCTGGTCCCCACTCCTTCTGAGCATCCTTCTCCTTTCGGGAGCTGGGTGAAGTTGCTGCTCTGTGCTGTGGGAGAGCAGCCGGGGCTGCTGGCAGCCCGGGCCTGTCCCTGGGCTGTGCTGAGAGCTGCTCTGGCCCCGCTCCAGCCGCTGCCACGGGCTCCGTGCCCCGCTGCCTTCCCTGTGCTCCGTGCAAAGCCAGCACCTGGAGCTTCTGTTTGGAGTTTCACCTGCTTAAATAAACAAACAATCTGTTTGCTCCCCCTCTTCCTTTGCAGCAGCACTGCCCAGTGCTTTTCTGAAGGATCTGGATCCTGTTCACTGAGGGATACCTGCCCCAGGTAGCTCCTTCTCCTCCCAGGGTAGCTCCCTCCTCCACTGTCCTGCGCTCTTTGCAGTTCCAAACCAAATATTTGCTGCAGGTTTTGAAACTGATTTTGGTTTTATTTAAGCAATTGCCTAATCTCATGTTCAAGGAGTGTCTTTTGTGTCTTTCAAACTGTGTGGAGTTCTGGGATATAACTGGTGGCAGAGGCTGTGCCAGGCACTGGCAGAGGGGAGGGTGACTGGGCACACGCTGTGCCCTGCCCTGGTGCAGATTGTGCTGGGTCTGGCTGTGCTCCTGGGTCTCAGCTGTGTGTGTGTAGTGTTCTCCGTGTGCTTGTACGTCAGGTGTGTTTAGACTCTACACTGAGGTCTGTCTGCCCATCCACGTCCAAGCACCGGCACAGTGAAGGCTCTGTTGGGAACATCTTTGTACAGGAGCCTCTTTTCCTGCTCGTTGCAGAGTGATTCCAATGCAAAACCTCCAGATTCTGATTGTTTCCATAGGCTGATGATTTCTTAATGGTTTGTTCTCTATAAAGTCATTAGCAAAGCAAAACATCATACTCCAGAGTGAAAATGTGATCTGAACTGTCCAGGTGAGGGCAAGCAGAAGTGATGTCTCCTGCAAACACTCACTCAAGAGCCAGAAGGGTGGTTTCTAAAGCACATGATGCAGGACCTGATCGTGGGAATAGCTGTTAGAGCTGCTGTGATTTCTTCAGTTATGTCTGATCTGAAACTTTGCATTTAGAGGTAAAAAAACCTAGTCTAGAGTATTTCTAGTGAAATGCTGGCTGGGTTCAGTTCTGGTTCTGCCGTGTGCTGTGGGAAGCTCCTCCGTTCGCCCTGCCTGGCTCAGCCTTGGCTCCTGTTTGGATGTGTCATCCTGCGGCCGTGCCGAGCCCCTGCTGCTGCTGACTGCAGATTCAGAGGTGCTGGCTCCCAGCACTGCACCGGGGCTGTGCCTTCCCCCTGTGCACAGGGCTCTGTGCCCCAGCCTGTGCTGCTCTGCCGGAGCTGGTGGTGTGTGCTAGGAGCTGCACAAGTCATCGTGGAAGGGTTCTTGGGATCTTGCCAGTGAGAGTTTCCTAGTTAAAATTAGAAATCAGATTTTTTTTTTCTTTCTGTTAAGCCAGGATGTGAACTGAACTGGTAGTTCTGGAGTTTGCTTTTAAATCCTGAGATCCCCGCTGAGGGGACTGGGGGGGAAGGAACACACAATGAAGCAAAACCCCAAACAGCGGAATTGCAGGTTTTGTCTTTTTGCGAGAGGAAAAATATAAATTTTGTGTAATACTGAGTCGTCAGCAGTAATAAGTGACTGATTAGGTAAATGCAAAGTGTGTAAATGCTGGGAGTTCTGAGTCCATCAGGGTGCTGGCCAGTGAGCAGGGAAGGCCAGAGCTGGGAGCTTTGCTGCCAAATGCACCTGCAGCCTCTGCCGGGCAAGGAGGAGAAATCTCCGGAGCAAGGAGGCACCATCAGGTGAAATGTGTGATAAAGCCTCCTGCTGTGGTGGCTTTTGGAATGGTAAACTTGTTGAACTGCTACAGTAGCTGGATTTTGTTCTGCTCAGGTCATTTGTTTCAGATTTTGGGCACATTCTTTTGCTACATCAGATGTAGTTTGTTCTTTGTGATGTGGGTCTGTCCATCCCTGCCCAGCCACCGTGGTGGGAAGCCTGCTCTGCCCTCGTCCCACCTCGTCCCACGGCTGCCAGAGTGAGGAGCTTCCATTTCTGGCAGCACTTACTTTACTCTCGACTGGGATTGAAGAATTCATCCCATTCCTTTGTTTTACATGGAAAGAAACCTTATCCCTGTGGCTTCTGTTGCTGCTGGTTGTAGGAGTGTTGGTGGAGATAAGGGCCCGTTCCCTGTGCCCCCTGGGAGCAGCTGGCAGCCTGCCTGCCCTGACCCACAGGAGCCAGGCTGGATCCCTGTGTACTAATGGGCTTGCCTTGTCCTGCCTTGTTTGTCGTGATTTGTGGCTGCATTTGTATGCAAATACTAACAACTTGCTGCTGAGTTAATTAGTGGTTTTTCTCTTTGCTTCCTGGAGCTTAAGCAAAAGGTCTTTATTCTGCCGGTTTTGGTGGTCGGAGCTGCTCCAGCCGCACTCCCACTCCTGCAGCCTGTGCCGAGGGTGCTGGCTCTCCTTAGGGGAGGTCAGGCCCAGTTGCATGAACTGGACCTCAGGAGAGGTCAGACACCTTTGGGTGTCTGTTGAGGGGTCGAGGTGGTCACTGTAGCTGGGTGCTGTGGGTGTCCAGGTGAATATTTGCTCCCTGGCTCTGGTAGTTGCTTGGTGGAGGAGCAGAACCAAGCCAACTCCATATGTCCCGGAGATGTCAAGTGTTTGCTTTCTAATCTTGGGACTGAGAACCTTAAATGTCACGGGATGGATGATTCTCACCAGATGAGAGGCTCCAAGGGTGGCTTTGGTGACCTGGATGTGACAGTGATGGAGTGGGAATTGCTGGCCTTCAACACCAGCTGGGTGTTGGATTTTTGCTTTCACAGAGTGGAAGGCAGGCATTTCTTCCCCTCCCAGGAATGGTATCTTGGTGTCCTTGGTTGGGCTCAAGGATTTTACTCATTTTAATCTTTCATTCCATCTGATTTTCTGTGGGCCCCGCAGGTGTTTGGGTTTGCCAGAGCTGCCCAAGCCGCAGGTTGGAGGGTTCCTGCCGTGCTCTGGGGCAGGTGGGGTGGGCAGCAAGGAGACCCTGGGCAGGAGCTGGTCCAGGGGGCCGTGGTGGTGCTGGGGCTGTGGCTCCCGGCCATGGTCAGGAGCCCAGGCAGTTGTACTTGTCCCACGCTGCCTCTTTCTGCCCTCCAGCCAAGGCTTTTCCACAGTTATTGCATCAGAACTTCTGTTTAGTTTTTCAGCCTTTGTTTTTCCCCTGGAAGGCAGGGCTGTGGCTACTCAGTAGCAGGGGTGATCGCCTCCAGCCTGAGGCTAGGGACTGGCAAGTTGCAGCCGGAAACCAGTGACCCTTTGCCCCTGTGTTGATACTTGTTTCCACCTTTCTTAATTCGTAGCCTTGGTGCCCCATCGTGTGAGGGCGGAGGAGTGAAGTTGAGGTGGAGTAGCAACTTGTGCACCACTGCATCCAGTTGGAAGAGGGGATGTACCATCAGTGTGGAGCACCCTGTCCTACCAAGGGAAGTTCCCAGGAGTGGCAGCTCACTGGTCAAGAGGCATTTCCTGATCCAGAGCCCAAATTGCTGCATGTTTTCGAGTCATTTAAGGACTAATGAAAGAAAGGGAGTTGGGAGTATTTTATTTTGGTTTCCTGTTTCAACGCCCCTCTGAGGTGAAGAAACGCTTCTTTTACCCGGCAGTGTTTATCATCTTTGAATGTTTAGCCCTGGGAGATGTATTTTTCCCTGCTCTCGCTTTTTTGTTTCACACCCTGCAAGGCAAAGGGATGTGGCACTGCAGACCTATCCTGCTGCCTTGCTGAATTTTTCTGAGGAAGTACAGAGATGGTGATACTTCTGCAATCCTTCTGAAGAGATTCCCAACACTGTAGTGGGCTTTTAACTCCATAAAGCTGAGACTTTATAGTAAACCCAGGTGAGCCTGGGTAGGGTCCAGGCAGGAGGTTGTATTGGTTGAATTTAGGATCTTGCAGAGGGAAATAGGGATTTTTCTAGTTCCATTTGGGCTGGTGGGACCATGTCTGTTCTAGTGACTGTCTCAGTGCAAAGGTCTGAGGTGAGAAGCAGCTTTAAAAGGCTGTGTGGCATGTGAGGAAGCAAGTTAGCTCTTAATCATATCATATTGGCCTCCTTTGCGGCTGATACATCTGCTGTAAAACGCTTAGTGCTGAGTGCCTGATTGGGCAGCCCATGCTAAGTGTTCAAACTCCTGCTGCCTTTTTTTCTTCAAACAATATCTTCTGGCTTCCAGATTTCTGATAAATTGATAAGAGGAATTGCGTGAGTCAATAGAGTTGTAGACACTTTGCCAATATAACCCTAGCGCTATTGATCTGCCAGTAAATTAAAGTCTTACTTAGAGGCTGCCGATATTTCTAATCTCCTGCCTCACCAATTACACCCTCCCAGCTACCTGGGAAAGACAGCGACGGGAGACAAGGCTGCTGAGGCTTTTCCTGGTGAGTGGGACCTGGCGTGGCAGCCAAAACCTGCGTGGGGCAGGGGTTTGGGGGTGGCACTGAGGGGGTACCCACTGGGAATGCTGCAGAAGGGATTTCTCAGCTCAGGCTTGAGCCTCCTGCAGCTCCTGGGCACAGCCCTGGCTGCTGGGGGATGGAGGCAGCTCGGGAGGCAGTGAGCCCGTGTCCCTTGGCTGTGTCCAGCCAGGGAGCTGCCCCAGCCCTCTGCCCTCCCTGGCGTGGGGTGGCTGCTGCCATCAGGTCCCATTGGAGTGTGGTCCTGCAGAAGGGACTCGGGGACTCGGGAAGGGGATGCTTTCTGGAAGATGTGGATGCAGGGAACCCCTGCCCTACAGCTCCATCCCTGCTGCCTGCCCTGGGCTCTGCCCTCGGCTGCTGGCTTAGGCCTGGACCCAGAGGGGCTTTCAGCTGTCCGAGGGGCCGTGGATCAGAGAGCCCCCGCCGGGCTCCCACACCCCCACACCCCTCCCCTGTGAAGTTCCAGTGGATTCTGGCCCGATAAGCCCCTTTCAAGTCTCATTTACGTTTGAAAGTCCATAGCTAGCTTTGGGAAGAAATCTCCAGATAAATGCTGTGTTCTTTCTAATACCCCAGAGCGAAAATCAATGGGAGGGATAATTCCTTCCCTTGTCCTACATGGACTTTCATGTGTTTCTACCTCCAGCAGCACCTTTTAAATAAAGAGAAGCAGCAGCCACCCTCTCCTTTCTACTTTGCCCCTCGGGTCCCTGCCTGGTCCTGCCAAGCGTAGCAGGATGCAAGCTTTGGGGGTCCCTGTGTGGAGAGGGGTGCTCAGCTGGGGGGTTTCTCTTGTCCCCTTGAGTCCAATTTGGGCTTTTACTGGGAAAAAACTGCACACCTGCCTGGATTCGCAGGGGTGGCAGTGGGGTTATTTCTGGGAATTCACATCCAGACTGCTCTGTAGCTGAAGCAGAGGACACTGGTCTTGGAGGTGGTGACAGCAATACCGTGGTGAAGTGATTTAAAAAACCATTCTTTTAATGAAATCCAGTGAATTGAAGGCTCTTGTCATATAAAACTGCTGCCAGGTGGAAGATGGGCCTATAGTGTTGTCTTTTTTTAATCCAAAGCTTGTGCAGAACACTCTGGGCAGTGCCATCTCTTCTGCCTGGCATCCAGCAGTGCCTGCTGTGAGGCACATCCCTTTCCAGAAATACTGTGTTGGAATTCATAGCTGGGTCTGAGGCAGCTCCTGCAGACTGCCCTGGAACACGCTTATGTATAAAAGCTGCATCCCCAGCAATGAAGTTCTTTATCTGACCACTTCCTTGCTGGCTGCCCCGAGCTGCATTTTCCCCGTGTTGTGAAGTTATTGTATAGACTGTACATTAAAAATTGTAGCTATTCCAAGTCTGCTGTTTTGGCAGGGAATCGCTGAGTCTCGTGATCTGTAATGGAGCGGAGATGCTGAGCTGCAGCAGGATATATTTACACTGAAAGCTTTTTCATGGAGGAAACATCTGAGCAGCTAAATAGCCCGAATGATGCCTTTAGATTTCTGGTAGCTGCTGGTACAGTGCTGGCAGTGATGGGCAGGTAAAGGGGAGCAGTTGTGCAGGTTGCCTCCCCTGGTTAGAAGAGCGAGGCAGTGGAAGAGCTGAGGGAAATCCTGTGTGGACCAGATCCTCAGAAAAGATGCTGTTAGAAAGGGTGACTCAGTCCTCACAGTGGCAGGATACTTGAATCCTGTTCACATCTGGTCCTGCTGACGCCCAAGGCAAGGGCTGTTTGGAACAGGGCTTTTCTACAGTTTCCAGATAAGTTTTCAGCGTTTCCTTGGGGCTTTTTGCTCCCTCCTGGCCTCAGCTTGGAGTCCCACAGTGCAGGGCTGGATAAAGGATTTGCAAAATTTTGTGTATGGCAGGTTATTTCTCACTCCTTTTAGCTGGAGCGTGTAGTGGATTGGGGGTTCAGCTTGTTTTTCCCCCCATTTCTGTTGGCCAGGGCTGGAACTGCTGCCTGCAGCTCTCTGTGAAGCAGGGCATCATCCAACTTCTGTCATAAATACTGCACTGCACTCAGCAGAGAGCTGCAGCATCAGGGTGAAACCATTCACTAGCAGCATCTCCATTCCTGCCCAGGCCTTGTGCATTGGGATCAGCCAAGCTCTTTGTGTGGGTCAGAGAGGATTTCTCTCCAGCTGTCAGAGACAGAGGTGACTTGGCCACCAGCCCGTCTGTTTCTCCTTTGCATCCTGAAATATTTAGTGTTCTCTATGTGAACTTAAGGACTGAGCAGGAATATTAACAGCTTACAATCTTAAACCTCTAATTCAAATGTCTCTCAACTTGCAGAAAATCTAAGTTTAGGATTTTTGTGCTCTCTGCCAAGGCTGGCGTTTGGACAGTGTTGCCTAATTTATTTCCACAAATTGGAGAAGGCTGTAATACACTATTTTAAGAAGCATGTGTTTCAATAGACCTTTAATTAAAAAAAGAAATTTTGGTGCATGTCTGAAACTGTAAGAATCACTAGACTGGATCAGAACAGTAACATGTAGTAATTTGACCTTTGCAAAGTGGACAAATTCTTCTTAATTTTCTCCCCTGACCTGTCTGCAGAGCAGTGTATTTATAGTCACAGAAGCACAGGCTCAGAGGGGGCACTCTGTACCAAGAGGGATGCTGCTGGTGGTTCTCCTTAGGATCTTGCTTTGGGGATCAGGGACCCTGTGCCCATGCTTCATCACCTGGAGTTAACAGAAGGGAAAGTTTAGCTCCTACCCTAAAACTTGGCCTGCAGTGATACAAGAATGTGGGTTTTTTGGGTGAGATAGTGAGTAAAATAGGTCACAGCTATTTTATGTGTTTGTTGGAAAACTTACTACTTTGTCTTTCCCAAATCTTTACAAGACTAGTTCCCCATTGAAACAGAAATGTTCACGTAAGTTTCAAAGCAAACCTTGAGGTGTTTTACTCCAGCAGCTGCAGTTTGGTTGAGCCTGTGAGCTCCTGGTTTCAGAGGTGAGTGAGAGCTGCCCTGCAGTGTGAGCAAGTATTGCTGTGGTTGTGGTGGTGTAAGGCAAGCTCACAGGCAGCTCCTTTGTTTGATATCTAGCAGAAAAGCAGCACGTGAAGCTCCTCTCCAGTCATCGCTACACATGACTGATGTAATTGTTTAAGGTACAGATTTTGGTACCTGGCTGTTGAGCTGTTTTCAGTGTACTGGAATCAAGCCCTGCTGGATTTGGGGCATTCAGTCTGTGGCTTTGCTGCCACGTCGCAGCCAGCGGCTCATTGACAGTTCCTGTATTAGTCACCTAACTTAATGTTTCACCTCAAATATTAGAAAGGAAGTTGAGGCTAAAAGTAAAGTGTTGCTTCTGTGAAATAGTAAAAGTTGTGTTAAGACAGGCACTCCCACAGGAGCAGTACCTTCAGAGGGCGTGTGCTCCCCTCGGTCCGGAGTGGTGACCCTACACCAGGCTGTAACATCAGGTCATGGCTGTTGGCCTCTCTTCTCACCGGGTGTTCAGTACAGGTGTATAACACTCTCTGGAACACAGGTTCCTGGTGCAGGTGGTGGGGTGGGAGGGATGCACTCCTGCCTTTACCCCTCGAGGTATCTGGTCTGTAATGCACAGACACAGCCTGCCAGACAGGGTCCCTGCTGGGCCAGCAGAGGTGTGGTGGGAGCTGGAGCGAGTGCCAGATGCCCAGCAGTGTATTAAACACTAGTTGAGTACAGGAGGGCATATCACAGGAGAGAGATAAGCAAAGTTCTCTGATTGTGGATCAATAAAGGTTAGTGACATCATATCTCAAAGTGAGAGAACCTGCTTTCTGCAGACCATTTATCAGATTGCAGGCAGGAGCAGTGTTAACCTCTTCCTAACTAAGGGTCTGCTCCTCATCTGCCTCCAGACCAAATCACCTTCCCTGTGTCCCCAGGAGGCTCCTGACCCTGCATGTGAAATTCCAGCACTGGCACGTTGGTGTGGCCATGCCAGAGGGGCTCTCTTTCAAATGCTTCTGCTCAGCTCTCTGCACGCCGTGTCCAGGGGGACAGCACGGTGCTGGGCTGCCTGGGAACGGGGTTCAGCGTGCACTGCTGGTGGGAGTGCTTCCCATCTGCCTTTATCTGCTGTTCTCCAGTAACGTGGTGCTGTTACGGCCTTGGTGAGGTGGAGGATTGCTGCGTGTCAGCGCTGGGACGTGATAGAGTTGTGTTGGTTAGAGATCTGGCACTGTGCCAGGCGTGTTGGGATGTGGTTGTAAAAAGCATCCTTAGTTTACTGGTTTGGCCCTTAGATTAACCATTTTTCTATGGCAGCCATGGCAGTGAAATCACTGTGGATGGTCTCAGAAAGTTGTGTGGGGCTGCAGGAGGAGGCCTTGGGCACCCTGGGTGCTGCCCTCCTGGAGGTGTCGGTCCTCCTGGGTCTGCTGTTATTGTCACCAAAATAGATTAAAGCTAAATGAGTGGATCAGCCCATTCTGCAGTGCTGTTTGTGTGCTGCGTGCGGTGAGGCTCCAGCTTTCCACATGAATGCAGCTTCTGAACTGGGGAGTGAGGAGCCGCGTGCCGCGCTCGGGCTGGGAGCAGCCCTGGCCAGCTCTGCAGGGACAGCCCACGGGGACCCGCCAGTCCCCACCAGGCTTTTTAACATTTTTCGCTTCTGATCTTGTCTTCAAGTGGTTGATAATATGAAATACCTGCAAATGAGCAAACCTCCCTCTTCTCCAAATGCCAGAGAAGTATTAAGGATCCTCCAGAGCATTCGTGCCCTGCAGAAGGGAGTGTGGTGTAGGTTTTCGTGCTGTGCAGGTGCAGCTCTCTTGTTTTCCATGAATGAAAGGAGAAACTGCTGCCTGGAGGAACGTGTGGCCGAGGTTTAGAGATAAGATAGTGAGGACGGATGACAGGCAGAGGGTCAGGGGCAAGAACAGAGTTAATTCCCTGAATGAACTTCTCTTGTCTAGCAAGGAAATGCCAATTTTTTCCAGAACCTACAGAGACTTGAGCCATAAAGACTTTCTGATTAGCTTTCATCCTTTTTCCATTGGTGATTTCTTATGGCAAAGAGCCCTTTTCTGTGGTGCCCTGGGCTGTGCCCCAGGAAGTGTCGGGAGGCCGTGCTGCTGCATGTCCTGGTGGGCTGGGGGGACACTGCTGATGGAGCCCGTACTAATGGGCTGGTGTCCAAGTAGAAAGTGTATTTTCAATGAGGAAGTGCTGAGATATTAGTGGGGCCTGGATTACCCCGTGATTGTGCTGTCAATACTGCTGTATTGAGTCAGAGAGAGCCTGCACGACACAGGGAAACACTTAGCTCACTGCTGCTGCTTATTGAGAAGCCAATAGCAATTTACGTGCTGACACTTGACACCGAATCCATTCCCAGAGGTACAGCTCCTGCTAAGCCACTGCTGGGCTTGCCCTCACACCTGCGCCTTGGAGCTGCAGGTGTGGCAGTGCTGAGGCTGCTCCAAACATCCCTGCCTGTGGAGGGGCTGGAGGCTGCCCCTGCAGCTCTCGTGGGACAGGCAGGTGGGAAACCTGTGCTCCAGAGAGCTGCTCTCATGTGGGATTAGCTTTATTCATGAATTCAGTGAAGAAGTGGAAATGTGGGTACCCGAAGTGCCTGGGACCTGTGGACTGGAGCAGCTGATTCCTTCTGTCCTGTTTTCGTGGGACAAGCAGAGCTGAGCCTGATGCCCTTTCTGGCATGCACACTTACCTTTTAAGAAAAACTTAAGATCATCGCTGCCAAATACTTTCATGAGGAATAATATCCAGGATATTTCTTTGAGGATGAAGTCCCTAAAACAGGAATGAAGCCATGAAGGAGTGAGGACGGGATGAATAAAGAGCTGGAGTACTGGAATGAGATGGCCAGAGGTGGAAGCAGGACATGAGGAACCTGTGTCCTGGTGATGTGCTCAGCAAGGAGCATCAGGTGCTGGAGCACTGCAGGAGGCCTGAGGAGCTGTAGACCCAAGTGGATGGTCCTGCCAGCCCCAGTGTGCTGGGGCAATAAAACTCCTACTGGTTTTTAAGTGCAGCTTTTCCTGTTTTGCTGCATTGCCTGGGAAACAATTTTACACATTCTCTGTTAGTTGTGATGCTTTTTGGTCACTGTTCCCTTTGCAGCTCCCTGGTGTGCCTGAACCTCCTGGGAGGGTTAGAAAACCTGTGTCCTAAATCTAAAAGGAAACAAAGCAAGTGTGCTGCATGAGGGAGGTGCTTGGAATGACTCTTCGTTTTGCAGAAGTAGAATTTAGGTCATGTTGCAGGTCGTGTTTCAAATATCTGTGTTGTTTCTTGCTGGCAGGTTGTTGTAGCCAGCGTGTGCTGTCTGGGTGTGGGAGAGGAGAGCCAGCCTAAAGCCGTGGCTGTTGGGCTGTCCTGCAGCTCTCTGAGGCAATGGGGACATGTCCCTTGTCTCCAGACCCGTGCCAGGGCAGGCTGTGCTGTGCAGACCCGTGCCAGAGCAGGCTGTGCTGTGCAGAGCCGTGCCAGGGCAGGCTGTGCTGTGCAGAGCCGTGCCAGGGCAGGCTGTGCTGTGCAGACCCGTGCCAGAGCAGGCTGTGGTGTGCAGACCCGTGCCAGGGCAGGCTGTGCTGTGCAGAGCCGTGCCAGGGCAGGCT
>JAHLSL010000230.1:334509-354306 GCA_025920805.1 Petroica traversi | reverse complement strand
CCGTGCCAGGGCAGGCTGTGCTGTGCAGAGCCGTGCCAGGGCAGGCTGTGCTGTGCAGAGCCGTGCCAGAGCAGGCTGTGCTGTGCAGAGCCGTGCCAGGGCAGGCTGTGCTGTGCAGGTGGCCTGTGGCCCAGCGCGGGGTGGCTCGTGTGGCTGTGCTGGCAGCTGGGCAGGTGTCAGCTGCCGAGGCTGGGAATGGCCCTTCCCTGCCAGGAGGCTCCGTGTTCCTGTCCCTGCCTCGCCAGGCTCTCGTCCCTTTGCAGTCCAGAGCCAGAAGAGGCAGCAGGTGCCTGTCCCAGAACTCAGTGCTGTGTGTGCTGGCTGTAACCAGAGCTAGCACTGCTGTGGCCAGGAGCCCACCCTGAAGTCTCTGGGGACGCAGTCACTCCATGTTTTGGCTTCCTTCAGGCACTTCAAAAGCTCTGGCAAAAAACTATACAAAAAACAGATTTAGGGAGAGCATAACCAGGGCAGCAGTGGCACACGATGGAGAGGAGCAGGAGGAGGAGAGGAGGACCTGTCTGCATGCAGTGCCTGCTGAGCCCTGGTGGAGGGTGAAGCAGAGGCGTTTCTGTTGGGATGTGGGATGGCTGGGATGTCAGGTGTGACACCTCGGCTCGTGCTTTTCTCGAGGTCCCTATTGCTTATTCTGTTTTGTTCTAGTCTATTGCTAATCTTGTTCAGCAGTTGCTTCTCTTAATTATTGGAGTACTTTTACAGAGATGTAGCAGATTAATCCTTTTAGTTCTGCTTGCTGCCAGAAGAGATTGCCACCATTATTCCTGCACTATGGAAGGAGAGGTTGGAGCAGGAAGAAGCAGGGCTAAAATTAGAAAGCTTGTGCTCACACAGGGTGCTCTGAAGCTGTAAAGGAGCATGTGATGGCAGGTCCCAGAGTGAGCAGTGAGCAAGCATGCAGGTAGGGGAGGCTGGGGAAGCCCAGCAGAGTTTTGCAGGTGTCACAGCTGGGTCATGACCTGCTCGGAGAACCCCAGCAGCTCCTCAGTGCATTTCCAGCAAGGGAGGGCAGCTCCAAGGCATCACTTATCTGGTCCTTGCCTTGCTGGAACACAAATATTAACTGACAAACACTTGCATAATACATGGCACAGTCACTGTGGCCTGTTGTTCTTATTTTCCTCCATAAGAAATAAATAGGGAAAAGTAGGAAAATTAACTTACAAACCGATAAGCCTCTCCTCTGCTGGCATTAGCAAGGCCTGAGGCTCATGTGGGGGCTGCAGAGTTTGTGTCCCAGAAGCTCAGCTTGGAGGACACGGAGAAGTGTTACCTGTGCAGGTGTGTGTGGGCACTGTGGGGTAGCCCAGGTGAGGGCCTGTGCCAGCTGCCTGACACAGCAGGGCTGGGAGCTTGGAACCTGAGCTTTGTGCTTCTCTACCTGCAGCTCCCCCTCTGCTCCAGCTCAGGTGCTCTCTCTAACGTGGTCACAGCCATTCTTGTTGTTCCAGCTGAGATCTTGCAGTGATATTAATGTGCCCTTTATTGCTTCCTTGTCTCCACAAACAATCTGAGCAACATCCTGGAGATTGTGTTTGCCGCTTGTCCAGCTGCATCCTTTGGTTCATCCTGACCAGCACATTAGTCTGCTCCTCCTGTGTAATTCCCAGTTGGTAAACCCTGAATGTACTGCAGAAACTTAGGGTTTTCCTGTCATAGCCTTGGATTTAGTTGCTTTGTTGTTATTCTAGACCTCAAATCCTAGCTTTTTCCTGTGTAACATTCTGGTTTTCCAGTATGTTGGATGTGCTTCTCAATTTAATTTCATCAGGGTTTGGTGGTCTCTGCTGATTGGCAGCAAGGCCAGCAGTGCTGTTACTGCAAAGGCTCCCAAGGCCTTTCAAGAGAGGAAACCTTTATCCAGGGCAGTGTTTTCTTTCCATCATTTTGGTGTCAGCTGCTCTTGGCCTAGTTTTCTGCCTTTTTTAGATCATAGCCATTGCCCATCCTCTCCAGCACAACTCCCTGGTGCAGTGTGGAGGAAGGGGCAGTTCTTTCAGTAAAGGGAGACACAGGGTTGGTGTTCACAGTGTGTGTTTGATAAATGCACTCTGTGTTTGATCCTGGTCTTCATTTTTTGCTCTCTCTTTTATTGTTCTTGCCTTCACAGTACTTCCAGCTCTGTCTGTTAGAACGGAAATAAACCCCACAGCAGTGTCTCCCCAGGCCCCTGTCAGCACAGGTATTTGCTGTCTGTACCCAGCATAGTTCCTGAGCTGATGAATGGTTACAAATGTCTGATGTTGAGCCTGTCAAAAATGTACCTGGGTCTTCTTAATTGTTTAAGATTATGTAGATTAGGATTAGATATGGGGCACTGGCACAGGGTGCCCAGAGAATCAGTGGCTTCACCATCCCTGAAAATGTCCAAGGCTGGGTTGGACGGGTCTTGGAGCAACCTGGTCTGGTGGAAGGTGTCCCTGCCCATGACTGGGGATGGAACAAGCTAAGCTTTAAGGTCCTTTCCAACCCAGTCTGTGATTCCATGTCTGCTGCTATTTTTAGCTTTAATAATGAAACATGAAGAGAGAATGCAGAGGGTGAGAAGGTATCTTGGAGGCTGAGGTGAATGGTCCCCAGGGGGTGGAGCAGTTCTGTGTATGCTGGTGGGTTTCAGTTGTCTGAACTGTTCTCCCTGGCTCTGGGTGCTGCTGCTTTTGGGGTGGCTCCTTCATCCCTCTCTGCTTTGGAGCAGCAGCAGCAGTGTCCTTGTGCTGCTGCCATCCCGGTGTCCATTCAGTCTCCTAAAAGAAAGGTGGGGACATTCTGGGCCTGGGTGGTTCTAGTTTGGAAAGGCTCATTCTTGGCTGATAGACCTGAGAAAGCAGTTGAACCTGAGGTCATCTTTGGCTACTTCACCATGCTCGCAGGTGCCATGGGAATGAGAGCCAGGTGTGAGGTGGGGAGAGGACACTGCCATGCTGCTGTGCCCTGCCTTCAAAGTTACTGTTTGTCTTTTCTCTGTACTTCAATTTGAGTCTTTAAACAAGAAGTAAACTAATATAAAGAGTATCGGAAACTGACATGAAATAGAGGATTATTACTGAAACCTTTGAAAGAGTGCAGGTTGTCCCAAAGCACAGGCTCCTGTCCCAGTCCTGCTGCTGGAGGTGACCAAAGAGACCCCACATCCCAGCACAGTTTCTTTTGGCACGTTCAGCACCAGCTGTGTAGTGCAGGGCAGAGCATGGGCACTGGGGGTGGGTGGGGAGCACAGCCAGCAGTGTGAGCCAGCCCTGACAGTTTGTCCTGCTCTTCCTTTTACCTTTGTTTCATTTCACTGCTGCTTGACTAGACCTTTGTTGAATTCACAGTCTGTGATTTCTGGTGCTCAGGGTCAGGGATGATTGTCCCAGTGTGTGTTCTGGTGCCTTCCAAGGTGGTTCTTGAGCAGCCTCCTTGAGCCTGGCCTGTGAAAGCTGCCAGGCTCCCTGCGTGCCTGCAGCACCGTGTGCCAGCTCCTGTCGGGCCCCAGCTCCTGCCCACCAGCTCTCATTTCTGCAGGAGCTCCCGGCTCCAGCCCTGCTTGATCTGCAGTCTGAGCCGTGGCTGTGACGGGTCATTCTGGCAACTGCAGCTTATGATTAAAAAGAAAATCAGTCACTGTCATCTTGGACCCCAGCACCGGTGATCTGACAGTCCACGGTGCAGCAGCTTCTTCCTCATCAGAGGATCTTAGACTCAGGACTGCCCCAAGGGTTGTCCTCTTGACTCAGGCTGACACCAGAAAGCTCATCTCATTTCATGACTAGCACAGCCAGCTGCACTATTTCACTGCCTGAAGATGCAGCTGGGAGACCCAGGGGATCTTCTAATTCCAGTTTTTGGATCTTCAGGGCCTCCTCCACGTGTGGCTTCAGCAGAGCAGAGGGTTGTGCTCTTAACTGCTGCTGTGGAAATTCCCTTGTGTCCTCGGGGAAGCTGGAGTCTTCCCGCTGGCTTTCAGGCAGGGTAGGACTGCCCACTGTGGCCTTCAGCCTCAGAGTTCTTGTGCCAGACGGTGGCTGCTGCTGAGATCATCTTCCCTCCTTTAGAGAAGGGAACTGGTTGCAGCTCTGGTTTGGGAACCTCTCTGTCATGTCAGCGCTGCCACGGCAGCCATTCCCTGGTGCCAGAGCTCTCTCACTGGTGCTCCTTGCTTCTCACTCTGCAACCCCAGGGAGCTTCCTGCAGCTCTGGTGTCTCTGAGGGGAGGTGCCCCAGTGCCTGGTGAGTCGGGGCAGAGGGGCTGATGCTTCACCCCCATACCTGGCTGTGCAGAGGTCCCGGGTGTCCATGAATCTCACAGAGATTGTGCATCTCTGTGCAGAACACAAGCTGATGTCTTTTCCAGATCTGTGTCCCGTGGGAAAAAGTAGTCACGTGGGGTTCGTTTTCCTTCTTGTTCCCATTTCTGTGGTGTGTTAAAGTTTTATTTTAATTGAGTAGCTTGTGGCTTCCCTGGCATTTACCATAGCTCTGAGAGATGTTTTAAATAGGACGGAGAGTTATCCTATGGATAACTTACCTTATGGATAACTCCCTATGGAGTTATCCATAAGGTCCTCTATGGCAATTGGTGGTTCACATCAGGCAATGGGTTAGGCAACAGAGTTAAGGAAATGTTATTTTATAAAATGTTTTCAGTTTGTCACATCCCTGGAAGAGCTGGGGGCAGGGAGCAGATTGGGCTGAGCTCTGAGGAGGTGGTGTGTGGATGCATACAGAGGGACAGAATTTTGGGAGCCCAGAAAAGGGTCTGGCATCACCTGCAGCTGCGTAATCCACCAAACACTGCTGTCATGGGCTGGGCTTTCAAAGGTTGTCAAAGGTCTGATGGCTGATTTTATGTCCCCATGGAGCCTGGAGCTCACATGGCAGCTGGCTGGGCTCCAGCTCTTCCTGCCACAGTTTGGCTCACCTGTCACTGAGAAGGAAGGACCTGAATTCAGTTGAGGATGAGGGGGAGGACATTGAGGAGGACCCTGAAGCTCAGAAAGCTCAGGGACATGGCTGTAGAAACCTACGGCTTGAAAATCATGTACTTAGTGTTTTTATTGATAAACAGAGTGTGCACAGGCTGCTTCTGAGCCTCCCTTCCAGACTGATCCCCTTGGATCAGCTGTTGGAGAGTCAGTCACTCAGCTTTGATGCTCCAGAGGCTGAGCTGGATGAGTAATGATTCCTTTAGGCCTGGCTTCCTGAAGATATCTCCTTATCCTCCTTCACCCAGGTAATTAAAGCCTTGTCAGCGCCTGCCGGTGGCGGGGTGCCTGCTGCTGCTCCCGGCCCCGGGGGAGGGATGTGGGGGGAAGGAGTTTGTCTGTCAGACACTTGTTGTGGAAATGAGTTCATGCTTTGTGGCTGTGCAGAGGGGAGCAGGGAAGGGAAGGAGCTGCAGACAGACGCTGTTCTGAGGTGGCAGCCTGGGTGGTGGGGTGAAGCATCAGCCCCGCAGCCCTGGGTGGGCACAGGCTGCAGAGGGGTTGTTGTGGTGCAGGGCAATATCTTCCTGCAGCTCAAGCTCTTTCGTTTCCCCCGTCTTTTCATGTGTCCTCTGCCTCAAGCCTTTGAAGAAGGCCTTCATAATTAAGTTTTTCCCAATTGGGCTTTTGCTTTTGAAAGAAAAATCACTTTGCATTTGGGGGTTTGAATTTGAAAGAAAAATAAGGAACAGTTTTCCCATTTAATTTCTGTTCATGCTCTTTTTAAGTCACTTGGTATTTACCATATTGAATTTTCTCTTAAACCTCTGTTCATGTTTCCCTGTATATTGCCTCTTTTAAAATTTTTAAAAATAAAATCAAGCATTCACATTCTGGTACAGTACTAATTCTGCTCTCAGCATGGGCAGGACGTGGTTAAGTTGGACCAGTGAGTCCTCAGTTTTCCTGAGGAAACTGTTAGAGAGTAGATACATCTTCCTTGGTGTGCAATAACGGAGTTGCAGGTCTTGGAAAAGCTTCACATTGTTCCAGACTGTTTTGTGACTGAGAGATTTTTATTTTTTCCCATTTGGTAAAGGTGACCTGTCTGACTTCTGCCCCTGTCAGGAGTGTTGGCCATGGTCACTGTACCTACACAGTCACGTTGTGCTGCCCCTGGAGCACACAGGCATGGCCAGCAGTTGGGTGTGATTTAGGCAAGAGTGTCACGTCTTTGCTTTCTGGAACTTGAATGAAGAGGAAGAAAGAAGCTGCCTTTGGAAATGAAAACTGGATTTCAAGCCTCCTTTTCTGATGGGCTGTGAGGTGGAAGTTGACAGTTTCTCATGTCATTCTCTTCTCACACTTTCCATTGCTGACTGCAGTGTGCACATCAGTCGTTTTGTTGAATCAGTTTCTTCCTTTCCTACCTACACACAGACCTGGTCACAGGAGATGGATTTGTCAGATATGGCTCAGCCCTCTTCTCTAAGGAGTTTGGCATGGAAAAGTCAGACTAAATCCTGCTGTAGAGGCTTTCCCTGTTCCCTGTGCCCAGGATCTTGCTGGAGCCCTCACCTGTTGGAGAGCAGCCCTGTGTTTGTGGGGTTGGGAGCCAGCGCTGCTGCCCCTGGGGCTCTTGGAGCACATCCCAGCCTCTGTCTGTTCCAGTCTCCTCTCGCTCTGTTGTGCACCTTCCCTCGCCCAGAGCTAAAGCAAGGAGCCAAGAATTAATTGTTTTGTGTCGTTTCCCCCCGTGTTGTGTTGTGGTCTGATCAGTATCTGGGCCCATTGGGCACTGCAGGCATTTGCTCCCCCTTGTGCAGAGACAGCTGTCGGAGAGCTCAGCAGAGGCTCCAGTCCTTACTGGAGTGCAAGTGCTGGACAGAGAGAATGCTGTGGCAAACACAGCTGCCCAGGGTGTGGGTGGGTGGGCAAGGGCTCTGGGATGGCACTGGGAGTGCTCTGGACATGAACAGGACACGCAGTGGACATGGGCTGGGCTGTTCCAGCCTGGCTACAGCTGCCCTGGCCAGGCTCTCTGGGCTCCAGGACAAGCCTAGGGATCCTCTGCTGCTGGTGGTCCTGTCCATTACCACAGGCTGTGCACTGCAAACCATGTCCCACCTGAGTAGCTTAAGTAAACTTGCCATGGCAGGAGGTGAAATCAGAGGTTAAATAATTAAGTAACATTTATTTGACATTCATATGAAATTCACTGCCATGGAATTTAACTCAGTGCTGGCTGTAAATGGTGAGGAGGAAGGAAAATGTGATTGGTGTGGGGAAATCTGGGTGACTTCAAGGATTCCAAATTAGAGTGGAGATTATAGTGTTGGTGTTACTGTAAGCCATGTCATTCATCCGACTTGAGGATTTCTAGGGTGGTTCTGGAATGCTCTCTTGAGCACAAGACTCAATTCCAAGTCCAGACTTGGGAGGTGCAAGATGCAGCTGCAGTGGGACTCTGTGGGATGCAAGGATTTGGGGATGCTGAGGGGGGAAGCCCCTTGGTCACCTTTCTGTGTTTGGCCTGCTGGGGCAGAGTGGGGCTGGGGCTCCCCAAGGATGCTGAGACTCGTGGCTTTGGGAGCAGTGCAGTGTCAGTGCTGAGGGAATAACGAGGGGTGCAAGAGAGAAGGCTTTCATCAGGGTTGACTAAAGAGTTTTGGAGCTTCATGGCTGGTTCCTAATTAGAGGCTGGAGCCTGTGGGTGCTGCCGGATGGCAGCGGTGGCCCTGGGATGCCCCTTTTATCCTGACACTTCACCTCTGTGTCCTTGTGCTTTGGAATGGCTGAGGCTGTCTCTGGGGGCTTTTATGTGGATGTTTCTCGTTGTTGGGTTTCAGAGGAGCACTTGATCAGGAGTCCATGTTTCTAGTAATTATGCTTCATAGGGACCCATTTCCTTATGCATTTAATAGGGCTCTGTCTTTCAGCTTGTGCTTGGCCTGAACTCTTGAGCAGGGGCCTTGCACAAGTGAGATGGGCATTAAAGTCTTTGATTTTCTGCAGGGCAATTACTGTGGCCGGGTGAGGAAGAGGAGGCCGTTCAGTGAGCGGTGAGGGTAGAGGTGTTGAGACCCTGACATCAGTAATCAGTTCAGTGTTTCAGGTTCCTGAGTTCAGCGGCCGTTCACACCATAGGGATCCCCAGGTGACCTGCAGGCTTTGAGCTCTGCCTGAAGAGACCTCTTCAAGGGAGCTTCTTTAACCAGATGGTTTGTCTTTGAGCTCTGCTGAAAAACTGGGTTCTGAAGATGAGAAAAAAATTCCCTTAGTGCACCTTCTAATTGTTCATTTAGGAGCAGAGCTCTCCTCCAGCTGGGAGGTCTCAGGGCTGCTGTAAAGTGCTAATTAAAAGTAATAGTGATCATGAAAACAGATGTTTTCAAGAAAAGTAAGTGGTACTGGGGCCCCAATCTGCTGTCCCTGCCTTCTCTGCAGGGGGAAAGTGAGTTGTGTCTCCAGAGCTGCAGGTCCAGGGGGGCTGTGGAAGGGGGCCAGGTCCCAGGTGGCTCCTGCTGCATTAACAGCCAGGGATGGCTCTGGATAAAGCACTGAGGGGCACCCAGCCCTGCACCCAGCACCTCCTCAGAGCCTCTCCCTGCGCAGGTGGAGGGATGGGGCAGGACTTGCATGCAGGACTAGAACAGAATTGTTTAAGACATTGAATTGTGTTCTAGAGTTTCCCTCTGGGGGAAAAACCCTGATGGAAGGTGGTTCATTTGAAGGGTGATGGGGGGGGAGATCTTCTCCCTTGTCTAGATTTTAATAAGAAGGGATTATTTTAATCTTGTTTACAGCTGATACACTGATGAGAGTTTGAAAGAGCAGCCCTAGCTCTCCAAAACCTCTGGGATAAGTTTCACTGTGCTCTGCAGCCCATCACCAATGTTTGAGAGGGGACAAATTTCAGAAGCTCATGTCCAAATCTCCAGCCTGTAAGGCAGCAGCTGTGTGGCAAGATGTGCTTGCTCCTTGGAGTGCTGGGCTCAGTTGTGCTGTCAATTCCATCACTCTCCTTCTCATTGCTCTGCAGGTGAGATGGGAGTGAGGTGTGATCCCATCCTCACCCTGTCCTGCAGTTCAGGTGTGCACAGGAAAGAAGGGGTTGGTTCAGCGTGGAAAGATGAAGCAGATGTGGGGGTGTAAGGTTTTATCTTTCACCCTGAAGTACTTGGCTCCTCGTGGGAGAAGTGGTATCTTTTAGAGGTGTGGGAGGCACCAAGGAATAGGGGAATGAGGGGGAGACAGCAGGGTGGGTTATTCTGGTCCTGGTGAGAGAGGGTGTTAGGGGAACGAGGAAGGGCCAGAGCATTAGCCAGAAGCACTTCCTGTGGTCTGTCTAGGTTGAGGCCAGTCCACAGTAAGGCTGCTGGTGTAAAGTTTGTTTTGCAGATGTCACCAGTGATTAGTTGGAGAAGGCAGTTGAGTGGCACAGGAGCAGCCAGCCAAAGCAGTGGAGGTGGCACTGAGTGCTGCCTGCAGCCCAGAGCGAATGGTCCTTGGGGTTAACACTGAGATGGAGCTGTCAGAGCCTTGTCTGTACTGGGAGGTAATGGGACCCATACTCCTTAATTACTGCCCATGGAGCTGCTGACAGAACCCTGGAGCTTCAGCCCTTGTTAAACTCATTTTCAGCTGTCACTGGGCTGTGGTGGCAGTGGAGCCCCGAGTGTGTTACAGTCTCTGCTCCTGTGGATGGAGGAGCAGTAGATGCTTTTGTCAGAGCATATCCCATCGGGCAGTTTGGCGTCACTTCTGGGGGCTGGGGCATACATGTTACTGAGTTTAATCCAAGAGAAACGATTTTGATATTTGAAACAGCTTTGGAATCAAAATGTTGCCTTGCTGTGTGCTGGCAGATGGGCTGCTGGCTCCGCAGACAGGCGGTGGCAGGTGACCAGCTGCAATGTGTCACCTGTTCTGAGGTATGGCCTGCTGGATCTTCCACACCAAGTGTCTCCAGTTCTATCTTCTCAAAAATAATTCCTAATGCATTGCGCAAGAATTTGGGTCCTGAAGGGATAAATTCTGTTAAATCTTGTTAAAAGGATGTAGGAAACTTTACAAAGTCCAAAGTAAAGGTAAAAGTAATTGAAATGCTGAAGGAAATGTTTTAGAGTGGGAAATTGAGTCTAATTTTCAGCTGATCAGGAGGAGGAGGAGGAGGATCTAGAACTGAAGTTACAGATTTTGGTGTTTGAGCTCTGTTTTCCCTGGAATGGATACTCCACCAGAAGGTGTACAGTGGCTGTAGGAGTAAGCCCTGATACAGGTGTGGTGTGTGAGATAAAGAGTTCAGTGTCTGGTAATGGGACCCTGTCCATCCCGGTGGCAGCTGGGCTGTGAGGTGGCCTGGGGTCAGGGTGTGGGCACAGCAGCAGGGGAGGTCTCACTGGAGGGGGCTACAGACAGGTGATGCTCTGGCAGTTCTTATTTTGGTAAAAAGCTTGAGACAGCGCTAGGAGCACCTTGCAGGCACCTCACAATTATCATAATAAACAGTTTTATCATCTGCTTGGCAGTCAATAGTGTGGCTTATGCTGCTTTAGTATCTCACTGGTATTGATCACCCTGACAGCTGTGCCACGGTCAGCTCCTGTTAACCCCTGCTCTGTCAGCAGCTCTGTCCTGCTCACCCAGGGGTGTGCAGCAAGGGACAGCAGGATGGGGCAAGCCCAGCTTTGATCAGAGCCCTGACGGTGGGATTTTGACCCAGGAATGAAGGACTGAGTGCACATCTTGTGTATGGGGGGGGGGTTAAAATAAAAGGATTGACATACGGTTCTCTGTTTGGACTCAGAGGAGTTTGGGCTTGTAGCAGAATTGTGAGGTGTATGGTGCTCTGTCACAAGAGGAGCTCCCTGAGATCCCTGTGAGCTCTCAGGCTGCTGCGTGCCCTGGGACAGAGGCCCGTGGAGAAGGAGAGCTGCTCTCTGCAGTGACACTGTCAGGCTTTACTGGGGCCTCGGGCTCCAGGTGGGACCATGGGGCACCAAGTGGGCACTGGACAGGCCCTTGGCCTCACCTGGCTCTGCTGGGGCTGGCTGAAGCACTGGCACCCCTCACACCTGCCTGGCCTGGGAACAAAGGCTGGGAATGGGCACATGCTGGAAGCAGCCTTGGCCCTGCGGCAGCTGCTGGGCTGAGCTGGGGCAGCTGGGTGCTGCTGGCTCTACCAAAGGCACTGTCTGGGCTAAGTGAGCCCTTGGGGGTGCTCTGACAGCATTGCCTCCGCTTCTGGCAGCGCAGACGGCAATTAGGAATATCAGGTTAGTAACTGACTCCATTTTGGGAGGAAGAAAGATGATTTGCTGTCCGTATCCCGATGGGGCTTTGAGGAAGGATGGGACTTTCTGGGGTTTGGTTGTACCTAGGTAGTTGGGTCTTGTGGCCCAGTATTTCTCCTAATGGAATTTCCCATCATTTACTGCCCTGCTGATTCCTGATCAATGAAAATAAAATTACATTGCCTCCTGAGAGGCTCCATGTATGGCTGCAGCCTCCAGCTGTGTCAGTTCCGGTAAGATAATCTCATCAGGCGTGCAAGAGGGTAATAGGAAATAAAAATAAAACCCACAATTAGCAAGAGGCCAGGCAGCCGAGTAACGCTTTCAGTCCTGGAGGTCTGGAGATGTGTGTTTAGCAACTTCCTCCCTCGTCCCTCGCAGTGTGCTGCTGCATGGCAGGGCCTGCAGGTGCCTCCTTTGGAATCCCCATTTACCTGGATCTGTGTCAGCTCTCCCATGTGAGGTGGTTAAATGTCTCACAGGTGGTGGTTCTGAGGTGCACCAGGAGTGTAGCAGCTGATGGGGGGACTGTGCACTGTGCACGTGGAGAGTGTGAACTTGAGACTTTGAGCTCTCTAGTGGTCCATAGGTGTTGACTCCTGGTGGTTATTGCAATCAGGAGGATTTATTTTGGTCAGATAAGGAACGTGCTTAGGCTGTACATGATGTCTGGAGCAGGGTGTTGTTTTGGAAGCTGCAAATGTGGGTGCTGTTTACAGGAGTACGGGGCCACTTGGATCTGCTAAAAGTTGGCCTAAAGGTTGCACCAAATGGGATGGTGTCCCAGCTATACCAGCAAGTTTCTTTACCTGTTTCAGGGTTTTTTTAGATTATCTTCAAGTGACGCAGCTGTAACTGGTGTTTATAGTGAAACATGAATGGCTGGTGTGAGCAGACATCCCAGTGACCTTTGTGATGGGACTGTGCAACCCCAGTGTGTAGTTCAGAGCTGACGTATCAGCTGTGGTGTTTGTCTGAGCAGCCAGTGGAATGGTTACAGAATGACCTAATACCTCTAAGCCTGCTCTCCCTATCCAGAGCATCGGCTTTCCCAAAGGGTGGGAAAGAGCAGCCGAGCCCAGAATGTCGCAGTGAGTCTGCTTCCTAACAAGGACTGGATCCGAGCCCTGGCACAGGACATCTGCATGACTTATGAGTCTTAACTCTTACCCTTGGCTTGGCCCTTGACACTTGTCTGGAGAGCACATGTTGTGTGGGTAAAGCCATAGGAGGAAGGAGCCTTGGCAGGGTTTGCTCGCCAGCCGTGGGAGCCTGCGTGGGGAGCACAGCCTGGCAGGAGCCTGCAGGGCAGCGTGGCTGTGGGGCACAGCCTGGCACGAGCCTGCAGGGCAGCATGGCTGTGGGGCACAGCCTGGCAGTGGGGCCACAGCCCTTCCAGCTGGGCCACCGGGGTTGGCTGTGTCTGATCCCAAAGCCATGGGCAGGGTTGGAAACTCAGAGCATTTCAGGGCTCCTCCATTCACAAGCATCCCTGGGGGTTCAGTGGGAGTAGGGGGTGCCCAGTGCAAGGTCTTGGGGATGTTCCTGCTGTCCGTGCAGGGACACGGGCCCAGACATGGCTGTGGTGGCTGGAACTGGTGCGAGCCACTGGACGGCACTGGGGACACAGGACAAGCTGCAGCATGGCAAAATGGGGGCAAGCGTGGCTCTCTTCCTGAGGCACTGGGGCTTGGGGAAACCTGGGGGGCTGCGAGGTCTGTGTGACAGAGCAAGGCAGTTTGTCCTCAGCAGCTCTTTGATTAGTTTTGGAGTTGGATCAACGATGGTGCACTGAAAATGCAAACCAGATGCAAATGTAGTTATTTATGCAGCAGCATAGGCTGGGAACAGCATTTAACAAGAAAGATTGAGGGTTTGGAGCAAAGGGGTGAGTTGCACAATGGCAGAAACGTGGGATGTGTGATGCTTTGAAACAAATCTTGGAACTTCTGTGATGTCCCTCTCAAGAGGAGAGGATCCTGCGGAACCTGAGAACAAGCTCTGTGTCCTGGGAGTGTGAGTGCCCTGTCATCTATGAGCTAAGCAAGTGCTTCAGTTTGCTGTGTAGGAAGAAATGTGACAGAAGCCAGTTTACCTCTGCTGCAAAATATTCTTAGTGCTAAGAATCTCCTGAAGGAGTAAACGCTCTTGTCCCCAGCTGCTCACAGAAAGCCTTCTGGCCCGCTCCACTCTCAATGGCAGTGGGCTGAAGATTAGATAAGTATTTTTGTGTGTAGTGCAGTAGTTGGCTCAAAGGGATCAGCAAACTTGGAATAATAGTTCATAACAAAATGCCTTCTGAAAAGCTGCCTGACTTGTGTTACTCCCATTGGCTCAGTTTTAGCTGGTGTGAAGGGGTAGAGGGAAAACGTGGATAATGTGGAAGGTTTACTTTTTCAGGGAACCCCTTTTTCTCAGTTTCATCCTAAGTGCTTGAGCCCTGCAGCTTTCAGCCCTGTTTTGTTCAGTGTTTCCTTTGGTTCCTGCTGCTTGAGAAGCTGTTCATGCTAATGCTGCCAGGAGGATCTGAGGGGCCAGCTGTGCCATGGGGTGAGCCCTGTGTGGCTCTCGAGCCGTGGCTGTGCCCGTGGGTGTGCTCAGAGCGGCGCCGCTGGCGCTCTCGGCTGAGCACTGCCCAAAGCCACCCCTCCACATGGCTCTCTTCTGCTGGGGGAGCACTGTCCTGTCCTTTTGAGGCGCCCTGATGGATCTTTCCTTTCAACAGACCACTGTGTGCCATGTCATCCCCTTCTGAGACCTTGGGCCCTCCAGGATCCACGGGCTAGAATCTGTCAGAGGGGAAAGCTTGTAGTGTTCATAGGAACTTCCACAGAGGCAAAATGTTTTCACTGAAAAGGTGGTCAGGCTCTAGCACAGGCTGCCTAGGGCAGTGGTGTAGTCACCATCCCAGGGAGGGATTTAAAAGCCATGTAGATGTGGTATTTGGGGACAGGGTTTGGTGGTGGCCTTGGCAGTGCTGGGTTGATGTTTGACTTGATGATCTTAAGGGTCTTTTCCAACCCAAGTGATTCTTCGATGCTATGAATTCTTGGCTTTGTCAGGATAACCAACCAGCTAGTGAGGACTTGCAGCCCCAAGACTCTTTGGAACCATGGATCAGAGTTGTTTGAATGCTTCTTCCATCAGCAGGCAGGGCTGGCTTTTAGTTCTGTGCCCACTGCAGAGGTGTTGGACGTGGCCATGTGTCAGATGGAAACAGTCTGGCACAGAGCAGAACACTGGGAGAAGTCAGAACTGAGCTTGGGCTTTTGGTTGGTAAAACCTCACTGCAAAAGAGGAAGAGAGCTGTAAGGTGTTCAGGATTTGGCAAGACTGGTATCTTGCTCATCAGATCATATTTGCCAGTGAGACAACTCCACTGTGATCAGGGTATGTGCCAAGACACAGCACGGTCTCACTTGGAGAGGTGCAAAATATGACTTGCTATGTGAAAGGGGAAAATTTGTTTGCAGTTGCTTCATTAAAATGTTGAACTTGACAAATAAATATGAGTATTTTCAGCAGGTTTTTTTTGGGTTTGGGTTTTGGTTTGGTTTTTTTTTTTTTTTTTTGGTTAGGAATTGCATAAGAGGAATCCCAAGGCACTGTGTTGTAAAATGCTGGCAGAAAAACCCCAGCTAGAAATCATTCTTCACACTGTGCATCCACGTTCCCTGTTATGCTCAGATTTTGGCACATAAGTACCATTTTATCCTAATATCTCAAGTCTTGTTGCAGAGTTCGCAGCACTTCCCTTAGGCTGGCAGGTATCTTGCTGCTTTCTGGCACTGTAATGAATGTGAGAGAGCTGGGATCCGTGTCTTCTGTTTAACATAAAAGATAGAAGCATTTTACAGAACCGGGTATTGAAACTCTTGGTATTGCCACTTGAATCTCCAGCCAGCGTTGCTGAGGAAATTTGAAAAGATCTTTCTATTCTGGGAAGTAACTCTTCACATATTTGTGTGATAGCAGCTGCTGTAGAAATCACATAAAGTGACAACATGCTCCTGCCACCTTGTTTTACCCTCTTCTGTGACCATCCTGCTTGCCAAGCAAGGCAGCATGTGCTCACCTAATTGCAGGCAGTATCATAATTCATATGCATAAAGGAGCAAAATTAAAGTTGCTTTGGCAACATACATTCTGTTCTTCCTTAATTTTTGAATTCTTGATCCTAGGCAATTATTTTTATCATGCCTTTCCATTTGCAATTTCCTAAGTGTTACCCGAGTGCTGTGTAGCACACCAGGTGCAGGGAGGCAACACAGAAAGCTTTGATGCTCCAGTTTCGTTGTGTCACCACTTCAGAGGGTCTCAGTGACTGCCTTGCACCCCCTGCCTGGGCTCCTGCTCTCGGGAGTTTTGAGCATACCTGTTCCCAGGGATCTCCAAAGTCCCTTCCCAAGCTATTCCACGTTTCTATGACCATGAAGTTGGGTTGGCTGCTCGCTCCGCTTTGGTGTGTCCATCCCTGGTTTTCAGGCTGGAACAAGTGTCATCAAGTCCTGTTGCTGAGACAGGAGTTTCTTGGCCATCCTGGACACCGCACTCGCCAGGCATTGTCCTTCTGAGGATGCTGCAGAGGCTGAGTGTGTGAGGAGGGGTGTGGGCAGAGTGTCTGAGCACACGTCAGTCCTGTGCTGTCCTTGTCATTCCACCTCGTCCTTTTTGGCTTTCCTGGGCCATGGCACTGAGGGCCTGAGCGCTTCCTGTGCCGTGCAGCTGGGCAGAGGGAGGGCAGCCTGCAGGGGCTGTCAGCCAGGTAATGGCTGTGGGTGTAATGCATCTGCTTGTATCTTCTCCATGTCCTCAGCGCCCTTTTTTCCATGGTGCCATGTGGGTCATTAGCCGAGGGAACAGTTTCTCACTGTCGCTTTCTCCTTTTGTTTTCCTCCTTCCTCATTGCTTCTAGTCTTGGTTTACTGCCAAACAGCCTCTTGTGAAAGGGCCGCCTAATTAACCCTGTGCTAATTAACAATTTAAAATTACACAGCACGGCTGTTCATATTTAATTCTCGGGAAGCCTGGGCAACAGCAGGAGCCCCCTCCTCCCTCCCGCTCCATCCCTGCTGCCCGCGCCGCTGCCGGTGTCCCCAGGGGAGGAGGCAGCCTGGTGCCGCGGGCTGGGGTGCCCAGGAGCCCCAGCTTGCCAGGGATTGGGGTGCTGCTTTAGGACTCCCTGCTCCACAGTGGGAGCGTGGCTGGAAGATGGAATGTCTGTCCCTGTGGGGACGGGGCAGGGGCTGGAAGGAGATGACAGGGGGTCACAGGGACTGACACCACGTGCGTTCTGCTCGGCGTGGCTGCCAGCTGCCAGGCCTGGTTGGCAGGAGCGTGGCAGAAGTGTGGGGCACACAGTGATGTGCTGTCACCTGCACCTGCCATCCTGTCACAGCTCCCTCTGGGCCGGGTGGTGGCACATCCTGAGGGACTGGGAGATGCAGGGGTGCTGTGAGAAGGGGCTGGGGCTGGGACGGGCCATGGGCCAGAGGCAAGGTGGGCATGGCAGTGATGGGATGTGAGGCTGCAGAAGGGACCAGGAGAGCGGTGTGAGAGCGCAGAGTCTCTGGCACTCAGGCTGTTCTCTCTGTAACTGGAGTTCATTGATTTTACGGGAAACCATGTTTACAGACAGAGTGCTGATCGACCTGACGAGTTGACTTCTGCCTCCTTAAGTAAGAACTACCTTTTCTTATTGACTGGCTGATAAACAGAGCAGAGAGGGCGGCAGGGGGAGCGAATGGGAGGTGTGGAGCACACCACTGTCTGTCTGTCCATCTGAGCTCTCACACACAGAGTCTGTCCCCACACAGGTGGCCTAGGGGCAGTCTGGGGTGGTAGAAGATGCAGGGCCCAATAGAGGATTAATAACTGCATTGTGCTCCTGCTTAGAACCTGGTTTGCTTTAGCGAGGAAATTGCTGCTTTCAGTTTAAAGAGATCATCTTTGCAGCTTCTGTGTGAATAGAAACAAATAATTTCATGCTTTATGCTCCCTTCAGGAGCACCTCTGATGGTGACTGAAGCATCAGAAGAGCTTGGGCTTGTGCAGTGTTTCAGCCTATATCCATTTTGGGCTGGCCATTTTGGCTCTGGGTTGTTCACATGGCCTGTAGAGGAGAGGGAGAGGAGAGAAGATTCCTTTGGCATAGCACATCTTGAGCTGGTTAACTTGGAGTGAGTGGGGGAGAGCTGTTAAAGCCAGCCAAGGCAGAAAAGCCCACCAATTAATTGGAGTGTGCGGGCCTGCCTGGCCGGGCCAGGCCGGGAGAGAGATTGGCTTTCCTGTCAATAAACAAGTCCCCAGTGCAGCATCAAAGCTGCAGTCCTTTATCAATCGCGGCCTCCTCTTCCCGCATGTTCCTGTAACTTACCAAGCATTTATTACATTGATTTTCCAATCAGGCTGTTAACCCTCCCGCCCCTCCAGCCCTGCTAACCCTTCCGGCCTGGCTGTCAGTCAGGCATCTCCTGCCAGTCAGGAGCTCCTGGTGGCAGAACCGCTGTGACCATGGCTGTGTCTCACCTGGCTGTGTGTCCCCAGAGCTGGCTGTGCTGGCCTGCACAGTTCTCCATGTCTAAAGGAATTGGTAGGGTCTTGTCATTCCATGTTGCGCTTCCAAGTCCGCATAAATATTCCTAAAACTTCACTTGGCAAAAGTACAACTCTTACAGAGTTTCTTTTTCCTCATTTCCCCCATATGAATCTGTTTTGGTTTAATTTGGATTGCAGTTGCCAGTGCAGAAGTAGCAGTGAAAAGGGAGAGAGTAGGCGTGTAGTGGGAAGGTGAATGCGCAGCCTCAACACAGAAGGATCTGGGATCAGTTTAAGGAAAACACACAACTAAAGGACAAATGATCCAGAGAGGGATTGGCTGGTACAGTTGGAGCTGTTACCTGGCTGGAGTGTATTTTAGGCGAGGGGAACAAAACCAGCTGCAGGATTCTGCTGTTCCTTCTTGTTGTGCACAGTGCACCAGATTACTCTTACAGCAGAGCAAATCCCTGCTTATTCCCAGTGCAACTGCAGAGGCAGCTGTGTATGGCATGGAATCCAGGGAAGGTGGGACTGGAAGTGCTGTGGGGTGATGTTGTATATGAACACATTGGGTGGTGTCTCCATTGCACCTGCGTCTCCTTCTGCAGACATCCTTGAATCCTTGCTTTGAGAGTATGACTTTGCCTTCAGTGGTAGCTGTAAATGCTTTTTGCTTGAGCTTGCATCAGAAGTCAAATGTAAAAGGAAAGTACAAACACATTAGAGAAATCAGCAGAAGTGGGGATGGCTTTGTGTAGTAAAGGAAAGTAAACTGGGAGATAGTGAAACTGAAAAAAAAATGCCAAATGTCACTCTGTTTTCTTTTGCTTGAACTAATTCAAGTAGCTCACACAGTGCTGCTGTGGCATATCACTGGCTTTGCAACTGCTCATGTCTTCTTTGGCAGGTTTCCAGTTCTCTTCTCACTGTCTGTATGAGCTGAAGAGGGCTCCGTTAGGATTGCAGGACTCCTTTAGGGTTGCAGTTGGCCAGATGCAGCAAAGATGGTCACGATGACAGGGACCCTGGTGTTGGCCATGGTCAGTAGCCCAGGCCTGCTGGGTGCCTGGCAGTTGGTGGGAATCCTCCAGTCACACTGATTTGGTGGAACAAAAGTAGTGGGAAGGGTATCCTCCTCTTCAGGACCTGCACCCACTGTTTGTCCCCAGCAGTGAGAGGAAGCAGTGCATGCACAGAGGCTTTGCCTTGCAGGATCTCTGGGAGGTTCCTGGAGCATGGTGGGCTGACTGCTTTCCAATCCCCAGGATGCACCCCTGTCAGATCTGGAATTTCCTGTTTAGTTTCTCTCCTGACATCTCTCTGTTTAAACTCTGTCCAGAGCAGAGCAGTTACATCTCCTGTGCATACTGAGTGCTGTTACTCCAAAATTGCTGTGAGTTGTTCTGTGCACGTGTGGCAGTGCTGGATCTGCTTCCCAAGCCAGCAGCAAAAGGGTGACACCCAGAAAAACAGCATTTGCCTTAGTGGTAGCTAGAGAATGCAACTTTTACCAAGTTGTGAAGCCACAAAATCATTTTGTTGTCATACTTTGTTTTTGTCACAAACTTTCCCATGATGTTTTTGTTTGTTTTCCGAAGACCCAAGGCCTTGAGGGTGATAGTGCAGGTCCTACAATCTTCCTGCGGGCTCCCACCAGGAAAGACGTTAAGGAAGTTTTTGCCAATTTCCAGGCCCCTTCAGTTTGCCTCTTACATTGCTGCTGCCTTGCTCATTCCCAGTAGTGCATTCCCCAAGGCTGGGGCCGGTCCCTGGAGCCCGCTCGGTGCCCTCAGTTTGGTCCTGAGAAGCGGGGTCACAGCAGCCCTAGTGATGGAGCGGTGTGTGTGGGAACAGCCTGACTCACCTGCCTCTCTCCCTCTGTCCCCACCCGCAGGTCGGAGCCGTACCGGGTGCGATGAGCGCTCCGTGCCGGCCCTGCCATGGAAGGCTGTGACTCGCCCGTCATCCCCGGGAAGGACAATGGGTGCGGCATTCCTCAGCACCAGCAATGGACTGATCTCAAGAGCGCCCACCTCCCT
>JAHLSL010000230.1:319001-334109 GCA_025920805.1 Petroica traversi | reverse complement strand
GCAGCGGCAGCGACAGCAGCGAGGACGGCGAGGAGGAGAGCGACGTGGAGAACCTGGCCGGCGAGATCGTCTACCAGCCCGACGGCTCAGCCTACATCGTGGAGAGCCTCAGCCAGCTGGTGCAAAGTGGGGGTGCCGGCGGCAGCGGGACTCTCCCCTCGCTGCTCCCGAACTCTCTGCCCAAGCAGGGAGAGCCCTCTGCTGCCGCTCCCGTCTACCCACAGATCATCAACACTTTCCACATAGCCTCATCCTTCGGGAAGTGGTTTGAGGGCTCAGACCAGGCCTTCCCGAATACCTCAGCCCTGGCGGGCATCAGCCCCGTCCTGCACAGCTTCCGCGTCTTCGATGTGCGACACAAAAGCAACAAGGATTACCTGAACAGCGACGGTTCTGCCAAAAGCTCCTGCGTATCCAAAGATGTTCCCAACAATGTGGACCTGTCCAAATTCGATGGCTTTGTGCTCTATGGGAAGAGGAAGCCCATCCTGATGTGTTTCTTGTGCAAGCTCTCCTTTGGGTATGTCCGCTCGTTCGTGACCCATGCCGTGCACGACCACCGAATGACTCTGAGTGAGGAGGAGCGGAAAATTCTTAGCAATAAGAACATCTCCGCTATCATCCAAGGGATAGGAAAAGACAAGGAACCCCTTGTCAGCTTTCTGGAACCAAAAAACAAAACCTTTCAGCACCCTCTCGTTTCCGCAGCTAACCTCATAGGCCCTGGACACAGTTTTTATGGTAAATTCAGTGGCATTTGTATGGAAGGTGAGCAGGCCCTCCAGGCTGGGGCGGCCGGTGGAGCTGAGCCGCCGCCGGCAGCGGGTGTTCTGGCCCCCAGTGCACTCCTCAACCTGGGCGGGCTGACCAGCTCAGCTCTGAAGACTCCCATTACCTCAGTCCCCCTGGGCCCGCTGGCTTCCAGCCCCACCAAATCCTCGGAGGGGAAGGACCCTGGGGTGGCAGAGGGGGAGAAGCAAGAGGGGGACGACCAGGACAGCCTCTCGGAAAAGGTGGAGCCAGCCGAGGAGGTGGAAGAGGAGGAGGAGGAGGATGTGGAAGAGGAGGAGGAGGAAGAGGAAGAGGAGGAAGAGGAAGAAGACGAGGATGATGAGGGTTGCAAAGGACTATTTCCAAACGAGTTGGAGGATGAACTGGAGGACCGGCCCCAGGAGGATGTTGGGGCTGTGGCAGGCAGTGGCAGCAGCAAAAAGGACCTTGCTCTCTCAAACCAAAGCATTTCTAACTCTCCCTTAATGCCTAACGTGCTCCAGACCCTGTCACGGGGCACGGCTTCTACTAGTTCTAATTCTGCTTCTTCCTTTGTCTTTGATGGTGCAAACAGGAGGAATCACTTAAGCTTTAACAATGAGGGCGGCGGAGCCAGTGTGGCCGAGGGCAGCAGGAGGCTGGACTTTATCGATGAAAGTGCCAATAAAGACAATGCCACAGCACCAGAACCAAATGAGAGTGCAGAGGGCGAGGACGGGAGCTACATCTCCCATCACCAGCATGCTGGCCCCCTCTGTGAACTTGGGGGTGGGGAGTGCCCCTCGGGGAGCGGCGTCGAGTGCCCAAAGTGCGACACGGTCCTGGGCTCCTCACGGTCGCTGGGTGGCCACATGACTATGATGCATTCTCGCAACTCGTGTAAGACACTCAAGTGTCCCAAGTGCAATTGGCACTACAAGTACCAGCAGACACTTGAGGCGCACATGAAGGAGAAACATCCTGAGCCGGGTGGCTCCTGCGTCTACTGCAAGAGCGGGCAGCCGCACCCGCGGCTGGCGCGGGGCGAGAGCTACACCTGTGGTTACAAGCCCTTCCGCTGCGAGGTCTGTAACTACTCCACAACTACCAAAGGCAACCTCAGTATTCATATGCAGTCCGACAAGCATCTCAACAACATGCAGAACCTGCAGAACGGAGGGGGAGAGCAAGTGTTCAGCCACACCGCGGGGGCAGCGGCGGCAGCAGCTGCTGCTGCGGCAGCCGCCGCCGCCAACATCGGTAGCACCTGCGGGGCTCCCTCCCCCACCAAACCAAAAACCAAACCCACCTGGCGGTGCGAAGTGTGCGACTATGAGACCAACGTAGCTAGAAACCTTCGGATCCACATGACCAGTGAGAAGCACATGCACAATATGATGCTGCTTCAGCAGAACATGTCCCAAATCCAACACAACCGGCACCTGGGCCTCGGCAGCCTGCCGTCCCCCGCCGAGGCCGAGCTCTACCAGTACTACCTGGCGCAGAACATGAACCTTCCCAACTTGAAGATGGACAGCACTTCCTCAGATGCACAGTTCATGATGGGGGGGTTCCAGCTCGATCCCACCAACCCCATGGCAACGATGGCTCCATCTCTAGGTGAGGCTGAAGGGGTTTCCATCATGTTCATGTGAGAGAGCCAGCGAAGGGCTCTGGCACTGTGGCCCCATGAGCTGCCTTTGTGTGGTGGTCGAGGATGGAGGCTGCACAGGGCAGATGTCTCGTCTGTGTTCACTCAGAGCAGTTTTTCCTCATCTTGTGGCTTTTCTAGTACATTTTCCAGGAGTTCTCATAGGGCGTTAATGGAAGAGCAGACTTGGGTTATGGATGCCATGGTGCTGAGTGTTCTTCCGCATTGTGTAAAGCATCATAACTACAGTGTTTCCTGGGAACTTCTCCTGGGTTTGGTGGGGAGTGGAAGTAGTTTGGTGGATAGCTTTGAGAGAGGGTGCAATCAGCTGCTGGCACTCCGAAAGGCAGGTGTATTTTTTCCGGGTTGGTTTGTTCCACACTGTGTTGCCTTGAGAAGACAAGGAAAGCAGGTTTGAGAGGGGTGAAAGGGATGATGTTCCTCTCCTGCCAGTGACAGACAGGATTGGAGGCTTTTGAAGCCCAGGGCCCCTCCTTACTGAAGCACAGGGCAGTTGGGAGTGTTTTACCTGAAGCTCCTAAAGTAAATGGCAGGGCCTTGGATGTCCATTTGCTGCCTGGAGAACAATTTGTGAACTGTGCACTTGGTGGTTGCAAATCTCACACTGAGGGTTGCAGAGGGAGGCCCTGCCCATGTTAATAAGCAGTTGACACCAGGTTGGCCCTTTTGACTCAGATACACAAGCTGTGAGCTTTGCGAGAAGTGGGGCAGATCTTTCCCGTTCTTACACTTTGGTCCAAAACTGACCAGCACATTAATAATTCAGAAGAGTCTGCTTTTGGGTTTTTCCTGCATGGCAAGTTCAGGGGAGAGTGTCTTAAAGAGCGCTTGCTTCTCAGCAAATAAGTTGCAAAATAGGAAATGAGAAGTTAAGGAAATAACATCTCTTTTTGATCAACTGAGGAATTGTTGACCTGGTTCCTTTCATGGGATTGTTAAGCTGAGCTGTGACATCAAATCAAGGTAAAATACCAGAAAGCTGTAGAAAGAGCATAAATGTTTTAAAAACAGAAAAGGAGAGCAAAGTGGCACAGGGGTCCTGATTTGTCTCTGTGCTTGTTCAGAGTTACTCTGTCTGCATCTCTCGGGCGCTCTGGTGAGAGTAGGAGCTGCTTGTGCTCAGCAGCTGTGAGTGAGCAGAGTTGAGCTCTGGTTTGAAGAGTCAGCCTGACAAACACAGGGTCCTCCTGGCTCTCCTTGACATGCTCTTGCACCTTTAGTAGCTGTTGTCTTTACCTTGTCAAAACTGTTTTTAGAAGATCCTTCACCATTTTGAACTCTTGGACAAGAGATGAGATGTAACAGTGCAGGAGTGGCACTTCTCGGGTTGTTTCTGTCCATGCCATATTCTGCACTGTTGCCAGCTTGTGATAGCAATGCTATGACCTCCCTGTGACGTGGCCATCACCTGGGCTTGTGACCTTTGTTTTATGTGGTAGGGGCTGTGCTTAGCTACTGCATGAGGTAGTGTTTGCTTCTCCAGGCAGGCAAGGAAAAACAGAATGAAGTTCTTGAATACTGTTCTTGAAATGGCCATGGAAACTTCCAGTGTGATGCTATGGAATTCATCCTCTCAAAGTCCATATGGTTTTTCTTGCTGCCTTTGATGGGCAGAGGGCTGGATGATCCTTCAGCAGGTGGATAGCAAGGGTGGTATAGTCCATTCCCAGCTTTCTACGCTGGCTGCAATAACTTTTTCCTTCAGCTCTGGTGCATTCCAGCAGCACAGGGGAGTGGGCGAAGGGAGACACACAGCTGTGTGTGGTCTCACTGTGGGCGCGCAGGTGGCACTTGGGAGCAGCTTATGTTCTGCTCTGTGTTTATCTTCTGGCAAGAAGAATTCAGCCTTTCTGACCTCTTCTCCCCCTTTTCCTTTGTGCAGTGGGCGGCGAGATCCCGCTGGACATGCGGCTGGGTGGTGGACAGCTGGTGTCTGAGGAGCTCATGAACTTGGGTGAAAGTTTCACACAAACGAATGACCCATCGCTGAAGCTCTTCCAGTGCGCTGTGTGCAACAAGTTCACTACAGATAACTTGGACATGCTGGGCCTGCACATGAACATGGAGCGAAGCCTCCCCGAGGACGAGTGGAAGGCGGTGATGGGGGACTCGTACCAGTGCAAGCTGTGCCGCTACAACACCCAGCTCAAGGCCAACTTCCAGCTCCACTGCAAGACGGACAAGCACGTGCAGAAATACCAGCTGGTGGCACATATCAAGGAGGGGGGCAAAGCCAACGAATGGAGGCTCAAGTGCGTGGCCATTGGGAACCCAGTCCATCTGAAATGCAACGCCTGCGACTACTACACCAACAGTCTGGAGAAGCTGCGTCTTCACACTGTGAACTCGAGGCACGAGGCCAGCCTGAAGCTCTATAAGGTAGGGGTTGGCTTTGCTTCATCTTCTTTCCATTTCCAAGGAAAATTTATGTTGAACCAGAGTGGATTGTGACCCTTTGGAGACGAGCTACTGAGAGCTCTCCATTGGCACCCAATCTCACTGCATGCTGCAGCTCTTTAACCTGTGTTCTGTTAGTGACCGTGGTTTTCCAGACTTCAGGCCAGTTGATGTTCATGCCACAGTGCTTTAGAGGGGGTTGTGTGCCTTATGGCACTGCAGCTGTGATGCTCTGCACAGAAATTGAACAGTCACTATGAGAAAACTTGTGCAAGGTGACACTTGCCTGTGGTTTGTTGGCTCTTCCCCATAGGAGTTTGTCACTTTGTGGCAGTGCTTGAAGGCTTTCAGTGTGGTTGGTGTGCTGGTCCTGGTGCTGGGCGGGTTGCTGTAGAGCTGTTGTGCTCTGTGTCTGTCAGTGCTGGATCTGTAAGCAGAGTGCTGCCGAGGCTGGGCAGGGGAGGAGGCTGGAAGAGGAGCCCAGAGCGCGTGCAGGGCCGTGCACGTTGGAGGCATCGCGTGTTTTCATCCACAGTGGTATTTGGGCTGTCACTCCCATCTTGTTGTCTTTATTTTCCTCCCACCTCCCCTCATTCTGTGTTGTCTTTATAAACCATTATAACCATCTTCTCTTTCCTGTCTCATTCGTCTTGTCCCCAGCCCCTCCCCTTGCTGGCCCGAACCCTGTGGGCTGTAACCCAAGAGGAGCTCCGGATACAGTAAATAGTCCTTTCACTCGTGCAGCAGAATTGCTCCAGACGTTTCTATTGATTTTCACTGGACTTAAAGCTTCACCTTTTTCTCTAATCATCCCATAATAGCTTTAGTATGAACAATCAGGTACGAATTGCCATAAATCTCAGCAGCCGCATCCCCTCCGTTCACACGTGCTCTCCCGCTCCTTGTCTGCTCGTTCCTCACAGCTTTTTTATATTCTTTCTTTCTCTCCTCATCCTTTTCTTCCTGTTTTCCCCCAAATGTGCTGAGGTTTCTTTATATACACACAGAGTGTACCTTGTACTTTTTATTTATTTGAAAAATTTTCTTTATGTAGTGGGAATTTAAGACCTGACATGGAGCTTTATAGTACCCCCACCCACATCATAATGTAGGCACATTTTCAAAACTCCTGGATTTTTCCTAGGAATGAACAGTTCCAGCAAATTCAAGAAGGAAGGTGATTACCAGGAGCATCATATAAGATTTACCTTGAGCTGTGGTGTTGGACTTACCTGGACTTGGTGGGGAGCTGCTCAGAGCAGGGTAGTGTTTCTCTGACATCATTGTTGAGGCCAGGATGGCTGTGACAGTGATTGTTCTGTCCTGAGCTGGAATCCAGCCTCACCCAGCAGGGTCTGGCTCTGGAAATGATCACCTCTCCTCTCTGGTGTGCAGGAGACCTGGGCGAGTTACACAGCTTGGAAACTGGGGGCAGGGGATTCCCCATGAGACTTCAAGAACCCAGCTGAGGGAACTGAATCTCCTCTCTGGAGGTCAGTTTGGGGTTCAAGGCAGTTGTTTGAAAGCTGTATTATGATTTTTTACACATGATATTGTTCTTTTAAGTATACATTGCAAAGGTTTAAAGCTTTGTTTATCCAGGCCCTTCATCTACAGTGGGTTGCAGTGGGAAAAAACAATTAGGCACTAGAATTCTCGCACTGAGGGGGAAGAAAAAGAAGAAAGGGAAAAAAAATCCCACCAGCATCGGGGGACAGACATAGGTTCTTGTAATAAAAATTCCTAGGATGTTTTCCTTGGGCAGGCAGAGAGGAATTGTCAGTTTTCAGGTTTGTTTGAGGCCTGGGCAGTGTCAGTGCTGCTACAGCCCTGTGTTGTCTCTGACACACAGCAGTGAAACACCAGCTGAAGGGTGACACATTTCAGAATAACGGATTCCTTTGGATGCTCCTTTATTGGCCTTCAGGTATGGCTGGATAAAACTTGGAGCAGAGGTTGGTGGATGGCTGGATTCATGTTGTCTTGCTTTAGCATAGCTGGAATCAGGGATTGGTTTAATGGAAAAGCTCTCTCTGGATGAGGTGTGGATCAGACCAGCTCCAGCACGGCTCCCCAGTCCTTGGAGCAGCTGTAGCACCATGTCTCTGCTGATAACTGAAGGGATGCAGCAGCAGTGGGGGGAGTTCACAGAATGGTTTCTCTCAGGCCTTGGTGTGGTCTGCAGTAAATTGAGATTGATTGGATGTTATTTTTCCTCTTGCTAATGTAATCCATTAGCCTGGCACATGCATAATCAGTTTAGAGCACAGTTAACTGGATGTAATCGAGTTCTTCCCTGCCTGCTGGAGAAAATCCTCTCCAGATGCTGCTGGGTGAGAGCACACACTGGGCTTATCACACACAATCCTCCTTATTCTGCTGCTTTTGCCATTTTTTTCCTAAATCACATGTTATTGGCTGCTTGCATTGCCCAAGTGCCACTTCTGTCAGTGTTACTTGCTGCCAGAAAATGTGATCTGGAGACACTGTCAGTCTGTAGTCGGGTGAAGCTTTTAGTCTTCTCCTGCAACACTCCCAGTGCCAGGAGAGAAGGTCTGGTATTCTGCTGCCATCTTTGTCCTGCACATTGCAATAGCTTCCCCTGGGCCTCTTCCCTGTCAGGGCTAAGGGGAGAGGAATGGCAAAAAACTGGAAGGGTCCAGTAACCTTTCCTTTATTGTTGTGTTCTCCCAATTCCTCGCTCTCCCCCTGAAATTCTGGGGCTGAACTGGAAATCCTGTAGTTTTCCTGGCACTTGCTGGGGACCGTGGTGCCTGTGCCTCTCCTGTGACTGCTGCCCGCCTTGGGTGGCTGAGGGGGTGTATGTGCTGAGGAACTCCCTGGAAAGCAAGAGCACCATTGTCAGCGTGTGGCATTACATTTCTGAAATGGATGTTCTGCCTTGAGGTAGATGCTGTGCTTGAAGACCCTTCCTTCCATAGCTGGGATGGCCCAGGGGACGTGGTGTGGGCTGGGCTGGGTGGCAGGGTGGCTGGGAGCAGATGCAGAACAAGTGCAGCTCCCGGGGCTTGTCTCCTCTGGCAGAGCACAGAGCAGCAGTGCTCACACATCTGGAACAGGTTGGGCACGAGTTCAGCCCACTGCACAGGTGGAGTTTCCAGAAGGAATTAATCTGCTTGAGAAGGAGCCAGGTTTGGACATTTCCTACAACTTCCTGACAGCCTCTAGTTCAGAATGTGCAGCTCAGAAGAAGTTTAAACAAAGAACTACTGAAGAAAGACGCTGCTGGCCAGACTGCCAGCAAGTGCCTTCAATGAGTTCATTCAGTGTCTTCCTTTTCAGTGTTTCCAAGTGCTGAGTTCACTTTTTTAGGGAGTAGGGAGTCTGAAGGAGAGGGTTTGGGTTACATGGTGCCATGCATAGAGGCTCTTTGTTAGCTGGAGACGCAGAGTGTGCAGGAAAATGACTCTTTAATATCAGTGCTCATGGAGCTGGTGGTGATGAAACTGTGGATCTGTGCTGACTCGGGCAGAAGCAGAGCTGACCTGCGGGAGGGGAAGGAGGATGTGCAGCTGCACAGCCAGCAGAAGGCCTCAGTTCCACCATGGAGCAGCATTGTCCCACCATGTGTCTCCCACAGGAGCTTGTGTCTCCTTTGCCAGCCACAGGATTCTCAAAGAAACTTGTTGGAAAATCCTCCAGAAGTTTTAATCCCAGAGGACCCATGGATTGCTGTAGTTTCAGAAGGATGATGATGATGATAACATATTAAAATTAAATGTCCTTCCATAGTAGAAACAGGCAAAAAGAGTACATTCTGTAATAGTAGCTAAATTTGAAGTTAAAATTATGTGTAAATGGGTGAGCTACTGTGGGATACAGTAAAGGGTGTAAAGGGGGTTAAAGTTGTTCTTCCTGCAAGCAAGGTGTGAAATTATTGCCAATCTCTTTGAAGTCATTGCCTCGGTGATCAGTGGGAAGCAGAAGGGCAAGGGGACGATACGTGAACTGTGTAAATCCTCACTTTGTCTGAGGCTTCAATCCTGTGTTCAATTTAGGTTGTTTTGTGAAGGCTTAAAAAAACCCTAGAAGATACCAGAGAAAGCTGCAGATGTGGCAGATGGCTGGAATGACTTGGGTAAAGCATTGACACAGGAATCCAGGGTGGAGGAGAACTTGTGAATTTCAGAACCTTCAGTGCTCTGGCAGTTACTGATTCAATAAAGTACTGCTGCTTTTGGGTTGGCGTGAGTTAGTCTTGCCATAATTCTACAGTGAGGTCAGGCTGAGAGTCTTCTCATGGCAGCACTTGGCTGACAGGAGATGTTCCCTGGAGGACTTCAGTGCAGGAAAGCTCTGGGGACCAGCCCAGCTCCAGCCCAGGGAGCTGCTGGAGAGCTCCATTTGGAGCTGCCAGGAGCTGGGCTAATTCCGTTCTGAAATACCCAGATGAGGTCGTGGGCAAAAGGAGATGTGTTTGGGTTTTGATTTTTATCTCAAACTTCCTCCCATCTCTGCCTTTTAAGGTTCTTGGGGTGAAGTTGCTCAAAGAAAGTCTGTCATACTCATTAGAAGATTTAGAGCTCTGTTAACCTTTGATTTACTCACTGTCTGCCTTCAGTGTGTTTTGGCTTTATTTTTGCAAGTTCATCTCTTGGAATACAGATGCAGCATCAGAGCTCTGAATTACACTCTTGAGCAACACAAATTGTGCCTGAAGCCCATTTAAATTACAGCATATGAGGGACTTTGAGCTGATTTCCTACAAGGTTTAAGACAAATTCCAATGGCAGCTTCACAAGGGAAATAAATACTCATTTAAGTCTCCCTACCAAGTTGTTTTTAAAGATGGTCTCCAAAACCTTTAATTCAAATCTGCATCCTCTAGTCTTGGATAAACTTGTAATGAAAGGAGCTTATGAACTGCCAGTGTGAGAAGGACAGACCCTTAGGATCCAGTACTTTAGTCCTATGGGGATTGACAAGTATTTTGATATGAAAATGTGTCAGTTTAACCCTTTGAGACACCTCCCTCCTGGGGTTGCACTTTCCTCTGTGTGACAGATTTCTCCATGGCATTAAAAGACATCTTTACCTTCCTTCAGGTGTTGAGTACCAAAGTCTGTTGGTGCAGGATCACAGAACTTTTCCTTTCTCTGTGCTGCTTTTTGAAAGGGCTGGAATCAGAACTGCTGAGAGCACACAGCATTGCTTGCTCTATGTTTTATTTATGGGCCTCTGTCACTTAGGTTTTTCTTTCAAGTTTTCCAGTAAGTGCTGAGCCATGTGCAGCCAGCAGCTTAGTAAAGAAACCACCCTGTAAAAGCAACGTAAATAACAAAGGAGTGAGAGTGCAGCTGGAGCAGGAGCCCTGGTCACACAGCAGGAACCAGGAGCTCCCCAGAACATAGAGCTAAAAGCCCTCGGTCAAACAGGGTTTAGAATTCAAAATACTTGTGAGAATGGGCTACAAAACCCAAGTAAACAAACCAAACAGAAGAAAAGAAAAACAAACAGAAAACACCTTGTCAAGCTTTACCCTAATCTATATTAACTGAGTTTTCCCTGGCTTCAGTAGCAGCCCGTGGGCAGAGCAGGAGTGGCTCTTGGCTCTCCCTGTTCTCCCAGAGCTGTGGGTCAGCAGGGAGAGAGGCTCAGCCCAGGGCAGGGGGTCTTGCAAAGCTGTTCTCAACCTCGGGTGTCATCTCAAAACAAGGTGTCATCATCTTGTGCATCTGGCCCTTTCCCACGCATGATGCCAGTTCTGTCTGTGTTTAGGGGTCGTTCTTTTATCCTGGTAATTTGGAACATGTGGATGAGTATTGAAATTTCCAAGCAGGAATTCTTCCATGTCAGGTGATGCTTGTTGTTGGGATGTTCAGGGAGAGGGCAGAGCGGTTCTGGCCACAGCTTTGGTGCAGGGCTGCTGGCAGGTTTCCTCACCAGTTCCACCTCAGGTTTCCTGTGGCACAGTCTCAGATGTGTCATTCCATAGAGCTGTTTATTCCTGGTGTAGTAGCACAGAAGCAGTTTGAGCTGGTGCCTCTGAATAGGGCCCCACCAAAGGAGTACCTGGGCTTTTATATCCTCGCAGTTCACCCACACACAATTCTCCAGGTCTTCAGCTCCTGCCCCATCTTCTGTCCATCCACCTCGCTGGTGTTACTGCACTCCCATCTCCTGTAATACCCAAGAGGCTGGCAGTTCCCAGCTCCTGCTGTCTCACAGTGTCCATTCGCCTGGTGTCACCCATATTCCTGCCCTTTGTTATCCCAAAGGCTGGCAGCTGAGTCCTGGGCTGGAACCCAGGGCTCCATCTGCATTTCAGTCTGTGTTTTGTGTCCAGCTGCCTGGAGCAGATGGATTCCTCAACACAGGAAATATGCCTCGAAGACCTGAGAATGCTCTTAGCTCCTTTCCTGGCTGGGCAGGGTCAGGGTTTCAGTGCCTTGGGTTCCAGCCCTGGCCAAGCAGCAGCTCTGCAGCTGTAGGATTGCTGGCGACGACCTCATTAAATAATGGATGGGCATTCATTAGCATCCATCTCTGGCATGGGCTGGTTTGAAGGCTGGGAAGGGGCCCACAAGGTGCTTTCCCCAACTTGTTCTATGTGACCTGGCATGGACTGCTGATTCCTGTTTGGCTGTGCCAGTGCACTGGTCTGCAGGATGCTGTGTCCTCCTTCTCCGGCTTTAACTGAGCTGCTCCTAAAGAAACTGCTGTAACAAAGTCCCCAGAATTGCTATGGAAGCAGCATGGGAGGTTTTGTGTTTGCTATCTCATAGGGAATTCATTAAATTACAATAAATAATGTATGCATGATACATAACTTAATACCATAATGGGCTTTTTCCCCTTCTTGCCAGTCCTAAAAATCCTGCTCCTGCACTGTGACGTGTGCAGCCAAGTTCTGCAAGTGAAATTAGGCAATAAGTTATGCTTGTGCAACAGGTTCTCTGGAAGTTGAGCCTTGGGGTACGGCGGATGGCTCTGCTAAGCCTGGCTGCAGCTGTTGAAGATCCTTGGCTCCAGATAGCTTTGGCAGAGAGGCAAGGCCAGGTCCCACAGCACCTGAGGGGCAGAGCTGAGCACGCCATCCTCCCACAGCATCCCTTCTGTTCTGCTTCAGAGCAGGGAGATACCTCACCTGGCCATCACACCTTCAGTGCAGAGCAGCCAGTCCAGGATCCCGGGTTTCCTTTGTCTTACAGATTAACCTGGGATTTTTCTGCTCTGCTGATTTGGCCCTGCCAACACAGGGCTGCTGTGTCCCCCAGCTGCTTGAGGCTGCTGTGACCCGCCCTGGCAGCTCTGGGCTCACAGGCCAGGCAGGTGGGGAGTTGGGTGCAGGAGACAGAGGTGTTCTGATCTGGTTGGAGAGGATATAAATGCCTGACTCGTGTCCCTGCCTTTCATCTCTGGGCAGACCTGCAGAATGTGCTCAAATGGACCTTCCCATTTGAGCTCCATCACTCAGATGTAGCAGTTGGGATTCTCTGACCCATTACTGCCCCTCAGCTGCCCCAGGGCCTCTGGGCTGTGTTCTGCCCCTTGTTCAGGCAGTGCAGCCCCATCTCACCCACTCTGCTCCTTCTTGTGCTCAGGGAAGGATGGATACAAAGAGAATCACCTGGGGAAGTTTCAGGCAGCAGTAACAAAGCCTGTCTCCACAGAGGGGAGGCTAATTACACAGCTAATTAATCCAACAGATGTCACTTTAAATGCCTGTTTCTTTGTGATTCTGTTGCACACATCATGCTGGTTAAACAGACTTCATGGACCCCGTTCAAAATGCCTGAGCAGGCTGCTGGGAGCTGCCAGGGAGACCCCAGGGTGTCCTGTTCCACAGGGAGGAGCAAGTCCCAGGCAGCCTGGTCTGGGCTGAGCTGTGCACAGACTGCACATGGAGGAAATGCCATGTAATAGCTGTGTTGAGTTAAAAATTCTGCAATAGCAGCTGTGAGGATTGAAGGGGTTGTTTACATTCTTGCTGCAAGTACAGGGCTGAGGCAAAGGGGACCTCCTCCCACCCAGGGCTGGGAGTGAGGCAGAGGGGGGCCTCGTCCTGCCTCAGCAGCTCTGCTTGGCATAAGAAAAAGAGAGTTTGGAAACCTGAGCTGCTCTGGTGAGGTCAGCAGTTCAGACCCAAGGCGGTGGAAGGCACAAAATGCTGTCTGTCTGTCTGTCTGAGGTGAATGTGGTCTGTCTGGTTCCTGCAGCATCGGGAGGGCTCTCTGCTCATGAAAATGAACATTTCTTCAGCATTTTAAGTGAGTCTTTGCTCGTGAATGCATAGCCATGGCCTGATGGCCCTGCAGAAGAACGGAGCAGTTCCATATCCTTGTGTGGGGCTGGTCCTGCGTGCTGGAAGTCAGTGGTCACTGTGTGTCAGCTCTTGTCAGGCTCTGCTGAGACTGCCCCAGTTCAGCATCTGGCTGCCAGCAGGGAGAACGGGGACAGCTGTGGCACCACAGGGTTGTTGTGGTGTATTCCCCGCTTTGTGTGGTTCTGCAGGCTGGTACCGTTTGGGCAGGGTGCCAGCGTGTGTCCATCACCTGAGGCCAGCCCTGCTGTGCTCAGGTGCCATCACACTGCGTGGCAATGCCCCCACTGAAGACTGGCAGTGGGAAATGTCCCATGTTCTTTGTTTCTGCTCTGCTGCTTTGGCCTTTTGTTCTGCGTGGATCCTACAGGGGTCGGATGGTTCCCTACATCTCAGTGAGCAGATTCCTTCTGGAGCCCAGTGACTTGTACAGCACTTGCTGCAGTGTGGGACCAGGGCCCCCAGCTGTGTGCTCGGGGGGAGCTCCTGGAATGCAAATGCAACCCCAGCACTCTGGAAATGCCCCACGAGAGAGTGCTGGAGGCAATGGTTGGGCTGCCGGGTGCAGCTGAGGGGGAAGAGCATCTTCCTGGGGTCTCAGCGTCCTCGATGAATCGCAGTAGGCAGCTTGATTCAGTGTAATGGATGTGTGCTCATTTCCCACAGCTGATGAGGATTATATCAGCTTGGTTTAACAGTCTCATTTGCTGCTCCCAGTGCACACTTGTTTTAATGCGTTTCAGTTAATGAGGTAGAAGAGAGAATGAGGTGTTACTGTTTATGTACAGACAGCGAGGCTGTGCCGAGGGCTCTGGAGCCCGGCAGTCCCTGCCCAGTGCTCTCCAAGGGACAGCATTAGCTGGCATTTATAGAAAATTTATTGGCTGCGGTTTATCCAGGTGAAATTTCTCCCAGTGGTGCACGTTTCCCTCTCCTGCCTACCTTATGCTTTATTGCAAGCTACAAGACACGCTGCCAGCAGCTTGTCCATGGGCAGGGGATGTCAGCGGGCTGAGGGCGTTGTGTCTCACAAAAACTGCAAGGTACTTATGTGGGCAAAGCTGCTGCCATCCACCTGGGGTAAAAAGTTCACGTGTGCCCCGAGGGGGTTTATGGCTGGGGTGCTCCATGCTTTCATTGTTCCACTGCTGGGGTATTTGCATCTGCAGTGGGGTCAGGGCCATGCCAGGCCCTGGGTGAGTCGGTTCCTTCACCGGTGCCCTCGGAGCACTTACCTGCTGTGTCCCCTGCAGAAGAGCTGTGCTGTGCCCAGGTGTGGAAATGGGCACCAGTGCCCTGACCAAGGGACTCTGCCTTCCTGCAAAACTGGTCGTCCTTGTGCTGACGGTGAATGTTTGCTATGGGGTGGGCCAGAGCTGGGATCCTCGGAGCAGCATCCCATGTCCCCAGCCGAGATCAGTGCCAGTGAATGGCTGAGGCCACTGCCTCCGTGCTGGCTGAGGGCCAGGCTGGCACCCGGGCTGACAGCAGTCAGAGGCCGTGCATGTGCTTCTGCTTTGAAGCTGAAGCTGCTGTTGGTTTAAGCGGGAATTAAACAATTACCGCGTCTTAGTTCTCCCCACCTCCGGTGGATTGACTCTATAAATTGTCAGCCTGTTGACATTTTAATGTGAATTATGTCATATGGTATCCCCTTTGATTTCAACATGCCTTCGTTTGTAAATACATGAGCCTCTCAAAGGGCTGTGGTTAGCGCACATGCGGGAGGCCTCGGGGGTTTTGGTGGGGAAGGAGAGCAGCGCTCGTCTCGCAGCAGCTCCGGTGCCTGGCACGGCACCCGCGGCTCCAGCGCTGCTCCGAGAGCCCTCGGCTGCATCAGAGAGCCCTCGGCTGCATCAGAGAGCCCACAGCTGCATCAGAGAGCCCACGGCTGCATGAGAGAGCCCACGGCTGCCTCAGAGAGCCCACGGCTGCATCAGAGAGCCCACAGCTGCATGAGAGAGCCCACGGCTGCCTCAGAGAGCCCACGGCTGCCTCAGAGAGC
>JAHLSL010000230.1:255827-318991 GCA_025920805.1 Petroica traversi | reverse complement strand
GCACCCACGGCTGCATCAGAGAGCCCACGGCTGCATCACAGCACCCAGGCTGCATGGCAGCACCCAGGCTGCATGGCAGCATCCACGGCTGCATCAGAGAGCCCTCGGCTGCATCAGAGAGATTTAAAGGCTTTGGAGTCCTGCAGATGATGTTTTTGTGTCATGGGGTGTGTGTTACAGACAAGCCTGGATGCCCGTGGGTGTTTTTCATGGTCCCACAAAGCAGGAACTTTGCTTTTATAGTTTTCACACCTCCTTGGCTCTGACCTACCTGCATCTTCCAGCGCATGCACTGCAGTGTCCAAATAGGCCTACCACAGTGTCTGACTCTGGGCTGGGCAGGGGGATTGTCCACACATGAAACCTGCAGACTGACCTCCTGGTAGCATGTGCTAACCCCAAGCAGGTATTTTTGCAGACAAGTTAATCCCATGTGGTCACACAAATGTTGGGGCAGTTGGAGTACCTGGAGTTACACCTGCCATTTCATAACAGTGTTTAGAAATCTGTTATCTCCTCAAACTTTTCTGCTGTGAGCAGATGCTGCCCCCCCCCCCCCCCAAAAAAAAAGTTGCTTCCATTTTATTTCTGAATTTCAGAGGTCAATACACCCCCATAATGCCGATCACTGCTGCTTCCACAGAGTTTGTCATTTACCCCATGTGTGTCTCTGCAGACTGCCCACTGCGACTGCAGAGCCAGAGTGACTAAAACCAGTAAATAGTGGGCCTGGTTTTTCCCAGGGCTTTCTGTACCTGTGAAGGCAAATGCCAGTGGATGCAGATACGCAGGAACAAAGAGAGCACCAAAGAGCAGAGACATTTATCATCTTGGGTTTGCTCTGTGTGCTTTTGCATTCTGTGTTTCCCATTGCTGTAGTCTGTCTTGGAGGGAATAGCTGATGCCCAGAGCCATTCTATTCCCTTGTAGATCCCTCTGCAAAATTATACTGCAGTTGGATTAGATTTTAGCTATACACAGGCGATACAGAGCAGCAAACCCAACTGCTCATAGGCTGAAAACTGCTTGGAGGCTGTATATGGAATCCATGAGCCAGGCAGTTCTGCTGCTGGGGCTTGCTGTGAGTCATTGGTGTGGAAACCAGGTGGGCTGGGAACCATTGCATGCCCAAGCACTGGAGAGCACTCCATTTAATCTGGAAAAGGCCGTGTTTGGAAGGCTTCTCCTCCCCAAGAACCCGGTGGCTTTCCTGACAAAGTAGTTGCTCAGGGGTGTGGGGCAAGGAGCAATTGCCTGAATTTCTGTACACAGTTCTTAGGACACAATACTGTCCATTGGGTTTGTGGAGCCCTCACAACCAGCTAGAACATAGGAAGTAGCAGGTTACCTTAATTCAGCCCTTTGTGTGCAGACATTATTTTGGTTCTTAATTATAAGTAGTTCCATACATATTTTTCCAGCAGGATTCTTGCCTCATTCTGTGAGTAATTATTCCATTTCTTTTTATCTTCCTCTTTCATTACATTGCCCCAGGCTTTGTCTAATACAATCCAAAGCTTTCACTGAATGAAGAATTATTTATTTTCTCATGGGCATTTCTGTAGTGCTCTGTGTTCTGTTTGTGTTTCTCACTTAAAGAACTTACCTTGGCAGCAGTGTCTGCAATCAGCTGGTGCTGCTGTCCCCGTGTTCAGGGTGGGCTGATGGACAGCCCGTGCCCAAGGGTTGTGCTCTGGCTGCCCAGCCTGTGCCCAGCCCTGCAGCTTGTGCCACGGGAGAAGGGCTGCTCTGCTGCCTTCAAGACTCGAGGAGTATTATGTATTTCCTCTTTCTGCTTCCATCCTGTCCGTATTAGTCCATCACACCATCCTGTAGTTTTCCTTCTTCCCTTATCACCTGATACTGAAAAATCCTGGCTGTGGGCTGTGGGCAAAGGATGAGCTGCATTATCAACCCAAGACCCAGGTGTGTGTTGCATCAGAGCCTCCTTGGAGGGCCCCCCTGCGTAAGGCAGGGATCATTCCAGGGCTGCCAGAGGAAACAAAACATCACTGGTGTGGAGAGTCCTCGCCTGGCTCTGCCTTACAGAAAGCCCTCTTCAATCACTCAGCAGCTACACAATTACAATATGGACAACAGATTTCGATCCTGATGTCTTTCCAGGTTCCCCCCAGACCTTTTGATTACATAATTTGCTTTTTATCCAGTGTTTTTCCATATTCCCAGGCTGCTCTAGTTCACCTGAGTGTTCACAGCTTAGCAACTCACACTGAACTGATTATTTTCAAGTAAATGTACAAAATATGTTATAAAGTTCTGGGTAGTGGCATTGTGAGACCTGCTTATAGTTACTGTCTTCAGTTGTTCTTTCCCCATTTGTTTTCCTGATCCTGGAAAAGATGAGGCTCCCTGAATTCCTCAGCTCCTGCCTGTCCCAGCACTGAGCAAGGAGTGGGCTGGAAGCCCTGAGTATCTTCTTTGGTGATGTTGCTGCATTGTGGCACAAATTGTTTTTCTTTTTTCATCACTCCATCCTATTGCTGTCCCTACAGTGCTTTGCAGGCAAAAGTGCAGCTTTTCCACTGTGTTTCTCCAGGGATGACAGCATCCATGGAAATACGAAGTGACAAAACTCTGTGCTTTCCTGAGGATCAGAATGTCCCTAGACCAGGCTTCGGTTCAGTTGCAAGAGGAGTTCCACCATTCCAAGCTCAGTGCTGCTCCAGAGGAGCTGCTGGCTGAGGCTGGCTCTGGGTGACATCCCTCACGTCCTGACTGGTGGTAGGAGAGGTCACTTGAGGTGCAGTTGTTGGCTCCTGTTGGTCACAGGTGCACAGGTGAGCAGCAGAGGTGCCTTTGCAGGGCTGTCGTGGGTCCTGTGGTGGAGCCACAGCGGGCAGGAGCGTGCAGGGTTGAGGGCAGCACTTTCCAGGCCAGCTGATAGGAAATGTACTCTCAGTGTGCTTTGTTTTTAGCACTATAATTAGCAGGATCGATACTCACGCTCCTGTGTGCGCCTCCATGTACAGCAGTGCCTGTGCCTGCCCTCCCGGGGGAGATTTTGGGGAGCTGGAAAATTCTCTGCAGTTGTAGTTGCCCAAGAGTGGATTTGCTGTGCTGGCAGGTCTTTGCAGCTTGGGAGAAGAGGAAGCTGGGTGCTCTAGGAGGGTGCCCAGGCAGACGTGTTTCTGTCCCCCTCTCTGGGCTGCTCAGCAAGTTCACAGCGACCCAGGTGTGCAAGGGATGCCTTTTCTGCTGTAGTTAGGTACTGCAGCTGGAGAACAGCATCTCTGGCTGCTCCCTCACCTCCCTTCCCTCAAGAGGCGTTCAGGCAGCATCCTGCTCCGTTTCCCCTGCCCTGGGAGGGGTTGGCCAGCACAGCTGGGCCAGTGCTGGCTCTCCCGTGGACTTTGTCCTTCCTCGAGACACGGGAAGGACGCCTCCCACAGGAGGAGTCTCAGTGAAGCTCTTGGCTGTCAGCTGTCCCCATGCAGATTTGCATCTTCGGGCATCTCTTCCAAGGAATGATTAATTAGTGCTTGCAGGTCTGTTGCGCAATTAGAAAGGTGTGGGGGATGTGATTACAAGTTCAGCCTTTCTTGGCTTTCTGTTAACCTCTGTTGTTCTCTGTCCACAAACCCCACGGGGCTGTCGGTGTGCAGGGATGCTGCTCGTCACGGACAACATAAACAATGTCTTGTTAGGAGCTGCTCCAAGAGCCTGGGAAGAAGTTGGAGCCAAGCAGTAGCTGGGACTGTGCCTCCCCCTGGGCTTTAGCCCCTCCTCATTAAGCAGGTCCGGGCTATTGATTGGGAGCTTGTGTTTGGAAGAGTCTTACTTACTCCATGCATTATCTTGACAGATTGATCAGACCTGATTGAGAACCTCTTAAAGGAACGAACAGCTGTAATGGGAAAGTTGGACTCTGTCATCCGTTAGGATGATTCTGGGAGCGAGAAGAACGAGGCTGACATCTTGGAGCAATTGTATTTACAATTAACATGGCTGAAAACGATTGCCTCTATTGATCCCCCCTTCCTGCAATTACAGCCCCATTGTTTACATTCCAGCACTTCAGTTATAAAAAGGAAATTCAATAATTATTGCATTATTTAAAGTTAAAGTGCCACAGAGTTTGCTGGCTATGCTTGCTGGTTGATTTAACGTTCAGTAAAATCCATGCTGAGCTCTCCATCCTTAGGCTGAGCAATATTTGGCTTTTAATGAGACTTCAAGGGCTGGTGGAGCAAACCCCATTTGCTGGGTCGCTTTTGGGTTTGTGGGGGAACCCAAAACCTTGCAGCATGTCGAGCACCAGTCTCATGGCTGACTGTGACAGCATCTGTGGCACTCCCTTATTGCCAGGCAGGGCTGGAGGGCTCAGGAAATACGGGTGTGGTGTCCATTAACAGCATGGGCTGTTAATGGGAGCAGTTGTGGCTGTTCTTTAGGCCTTTCCATATGACTGGGGACTTGGATTGGTACCTCAGCCTCTGTGGCAGGAGGGAGCACTGCATTTCCAGCCTCTAGATAAGAAAAATAAGGCTCAGAAAGCAGTTGCCCCTGAGTTTCTGCAGCTCAGCCTGTGGTAAAGGAGCCTGACCCCCACCATGGCACTGCACCACGGAGCTGTGATGCTGCTCCTCTGGAACAGTAAACAATTCAGGATGTTGGTTGGATATGAAAGAGCAGAGTTCAGCTTTTGAACCTGCTGGATGCAGAATCAACCCTCCCCCTTGCAGGGGGACGAGGGGAGGCTGTTGGCACTGCAGCTCTCCCCAGCGTGTCCCACTGCGCGCTGCCGCTCCCGGTCAGGAAATTCCAGCTGGGGCTGCAGGTGTGAAGGAGAGCAAGATGGATTGGCCAGCCCTGACTTTTATGGAGTACTTGGAACAGACCAGGATCAGACAGCTGCATCCACATGACTTTCATTAAAAATTCAGATTCTTCTCTTGCAGGGCTGTGTGATTTATCTCGTGCAGCGCATCAGAGGCACACAGGGGCCAAGAGATGCTCACGAGGCCTCTGAGGTCTGCAACAGGGTCGTGTCCCTTTCTGTGGTGACCCATGGCCCCCCTCCAGCCCCGCTGTAAGGGTCACCTCCTGTCCCTCCCCAGGGGCACACAGTCCTTGCTGGCACCTGAAGTGTTTCCTACCAAGCCTGTGACTAATTACCCCTGTCTCACCTCACCCCAAGGAAGAGTCAGTCCCTGGGTACTGTCCTGTGCTGCAGATGTGCTGGTGGGGCAGATGTGGTCCCAGGAGCTCCTGAGCTTGTGTCAATCTCCCCAAGCAAACGCTGAGGCCTCCCTGGTTCCGTGTGCTGGCTCTGGTCACTGGGGCTGCTCAGACAGCAGTGTTTGCAGTGCAGCTCTGCAGTGAGGTTCTTTCTGTGCCTTTTGTGACCTTCCAGCAGACTTTTGGCTCCTCCTTTCCCCTGCTACATCTGTCAATTCTTTGGAATCACTGCTAGTTTTACCCATCCTAATGGAGCTGAGTGCTGAGTTCAGAGGTAAGAAAAGTGTTACATGTGGAGAAAATCTCTGCCAAAGATGTTGAAGTCTGACAACTTCTTTTTCAAGAAGCTCTGGGTAGTGGAGTGGCCTTTATTTTCATGGCAGAGTACCCTGTGATGTGAGAGTGCTGGGCAGTGATGTGGAGGAGGTTTCTCCAGACTGTTTGTCAGTGACCCACACAGCACCTGGCCGTATGGAACGGTCAGAGTGGAGAAGAGGAGGATGTTTGTGCAGGCAGGAGGGCAGGGGCCTCGCTGGGGCTTTGCCTGACAGGCTTTGTGCAGCACTGAAGCTGAGGATGCTGCAGAGCCAGAGTGAGCAGCAGCGTTCCTTTTGTTCCTGCTGCTTTGCTGCTCTGTCGCCTTTATGGGCTTATTTTCCCACTTCGGGTTCTGGCCCCCAGTCCTGTTACCTCAGCTGCATCTCCTGCCTAGAGAGACCCAGACGTGTGCAGGGATCTCACGGGGAGCTGGGACTGCCATCTGCCTGTCCTTGGGGCTGGGACAGAGCTTCTGCTGCTGGTGGTCCTGTCAGAGTCTGCAGAAGAGGGAGCCATCCTCGAGTCTGGAGAGAGTTTTCTCACATGTTCTACTGCTTTTGTAGCATGGACATCTCCTGAGGGAGCTGATGGGGTGTTCCCCCTCACAGTGCAAACCAAGGACTTGAGAGGTTCCCAGTGCTGTGGGCGTGGGCTTGTCCTGAGCAGCATTCAGGGCCCTCCAGAGAGAAGGCTTTGTGCCAGTTAAGTCTGCATAGAAATTGGGCCTTTTTCTATTGAAAAATAAGCATCCAAAGCACAAGATAGTTCAAAGTGTTGTTGCATGTCCCTGGTGAGCTGAGGTTACAGGTCAGATGTCCCCCAGAAGAGCAGCTGAGCTGTTTAACACAGGATTGGAGACTCCCTGGCAGCACTTCTCGGGGGTTCTGTCCTGTCACCGTCGCAGTCGGGCTCCTTGCACCGTGCTGGAATCAACTTCAGAAGCAGAGATTTTGAGCAGATAGTGGTTTAGCATGTGTGGTGTGTGTGGGGATAGCAGAGGCTGGGTTTGGTGTGTGCCAGTAGGTGCTGGAGCCTGTGGTGTTGAGCTGCAGTTTGTGTCCGTACAGGAACACCCGTGTCCCCTGGGGAGCTGCACTCGTGAGCCGTATGGTTTCCATCAGAGCGTTCCTCTCTCTGTTTCTGATTTAAAGTGTAGCTTTGACTCACCCTGATCAATATTTTGCATGCCATGCGTGAAGAACCAGATGTTGGAAGTTTCCTATTGTGGAGAGGGAGGGGGCGAACACCCCCTCAGACTCACAGAAATCAATGTTTTCTGACAGAAGTTGGTTGGTTTTCCTTGAAACAATATATTCTTTTGATTTTCAAGTTGATTTGTCTTCTAACAAGGTTCTGGTTTAGTATTTTGAATTTGTTTCCTGTGATACGGATAAATTCTCACAAGGGGGAAGTTTAACAGTGTGATGGGCAATAACTACACGTACTTGGACAACATTTCATCGCCTCCAGCAGCTCACAGCTCGGACTGGCTTGGACCTCACATCTTCTTTCTCTGACTGCTCCTTTCCTCTGCTGGAGAATGGGCTGAATCAGGTGCCTGTGGTGCCGTGCCCAGGCTGGGCTTGGTGGCACCCTCAGCCTGTGACTCCTCCAGCACAATAGGCAGGTGAGGTGACCCCAGCACAAGGGATATTTGAGAGGAAGCGAAAGAAGAGCATAAAATAAGACACATTTATTAAATTGTTTAAAACAAATGTTTTCCTAAAGCCCCCTTTTAAATGAGAGCAGCGCAGATTGTGCCTCTGTTTCCACAGAGACCACGTCCTTAATATTTCCTTGAACCCATGACCGGATTTTTCTCTAATTGCTCACTGGGGGTTTTCTCTGGCTCGGCGCAGGAGCTGCTGCTGAGCCCGTGGGCACTTCCCGAGCTCCACACGGGGTTTGTGGGATGGGGCTTCCCCGACGTGCCCTGTGGCTGCTGGGGATGGGCTGGTGGGTTCTGGAGGCAGAGCCCAGCCTGCAGCAGGACAGCACCAGGAGGTTGTGCCAAAGGTCAGGGCAGAGCCAGGCTGGGCCGTCTCAGATGGGCACACGACTCCTGTGACAGGCTCCTGACCTTTCATGCCTTAAGCCATTCATCTTTTTCTGGCTCAGGAAGAGGGTAACGCATGCAAACAATAGAAATGAGATGAGGAAGAAGTTCTTATAAGGGAAAACAGCAAAAAATCTTTTGAGGGCACCAGTGGGATTAGTGCCCTCGTGGATTCTTCAAATATTACAGTGAATTTAATTAAATACATCGTGATCCCAAAAGAGGCTAGTCTAATTAGCCAGATCTAGAATACATTTATTCTCTTTCCTCGCCCTTCCAATCAGAAGCCTCAGCATCAGCTCATATCCTATTTTTAATCATTCCTAGACTCAAAGGGCTCTCCTTCCTCCGTGTGAGCAAGGCACACAGTGCTGGGTAATATGTGTCTTTAATCTTATCTCAGCTGTAACTGAGATAATAAGCATCAGAATTTTTACCAGAAGGTCCTGGCTGCACGTAGGCAATATTTTTGATTGACAAACCTCAAGATCATGTCCAAATCACTGTACTTGTGCCTCGGGCCAAGCGTGTGGTGAGGAAAGAGTTCCGCAAGATGACACAAAGACACAAGGAGGTCTCGGGACTGGATGGGAGGAGCTGACAGGGAGTGTTGCACAGCTGAACTGTTAGCTGGGGTGGAAACACCTGAGGCCTTCACTGAGGGATCTCATGTTGTTTCAGCTTGGTATTCATTTTTTCTCAACTAGTGGCACACCTTTACTATGGAATTAGGAAAGTTCCCTTCCTGGGAAAGACCTCTGGCTGCCCAGGGGGAAGGGACAGCAGCTGTGGCAGGCAGCTTGGCTGTGCATGGTGGATTCTCCCCTCTGATACTAAAGAATAATTCCTATGTCTGTGGGATCCATCACAGGAAATGGTTGCTTGTTTCCCCAGGGGCACAGACTGGCTGTGACAGCACAGCTCATGAGGGGACAGGGTTTTTCCAGGTGTTGGCCTCTCATGGTGGCTGCATGCTCACCATTGGCTTTCCAGCCTGGGTCTCTGTCACAGCCACCTGACAGACCAGGCTGCTGCTTCCTTCCTGATGCAAGGGAGTAAAATGCCCCTGGATGCCAGGGGCAGAGAGCTGGATGATGGACAGGGTGGCTCTGCACTCTGCTCTGTACACTGTGTCCAGCACCTCTCTGTCTGATGGGTTTGTTGTGATCTAGGCTTGCTCTGGTTTTACTCTTCCTAGTTTTATTTTATTTATTTAATTTTAAGTTTGTTATGCAGTTGGATCTCCTCTCAAGACAGACTTTGAGTGTGAAGGAATGAGCCCTGAATGGGTCATGACCAGGTGTTACTGCTGAGTCTGTTTCCCTCACTGAGGGAGATATCTTGTCTGTCTCCGTCTGTGCTTTGTGCCAATTTCAGTGTATTTTGGTTTTCAGCAGGAGAGTGTAATACCTTGGGAACAAACAGACGTTGTCTCACTGGATCTGTGTCAAAATGTGGTTCCTTAACTAATTCCCAGGTGGCTTTTAGCAATTTACAGTGGACTAACCCAGGAGCCCGGGGTGATAAAGGACACTGACATCGCCTCTGCTTTGTTCTCCACAGCACCTGCAGCACCACGAGAGCGGGGTCGAGGGTGAAAGCTGCTACTACCACTGTGTCCTCTGTAACTACTCCACCAAGGCCAAGCTGAACCTCATCCAGCACGTGCGCTCCATGAAACACCAGCGCAGCGAAAGCCTCCGGAAGCTACAGCGCCTCCAGAAAGGCCTTCCTGAAGAAGAGGAGGACCTGGGACAGATCTTCACCATACGCAAGTGCCCAGCTGCCGAGGCCGGTGAGTGCTGCAGAGTGGCATCAGCCCCACCCTGCTGTTGGGTGACAAACTTGGTGATGTTCCTGTTTCTCTTCCCTGCTGTGGGATGACACAGTTTATCAGTAACACATTACAGGAATGCCACGTGCCTGAGGTGGGATTTGGAACGTATACATTTGGGATGTGGAAGTGTGTGTGTTGGTTCAGGTTGGTGTGTTAAACCCTGAGTATCTGAAGGTGCTCATGTCCAGATGCTGTATCTGGACAGCTCAACAGTGAGTCGTGTGATGCCCTGAACACCAGCATGAGCTGTGCCAGCCTGGTACTGGTTTCTGGTATTTGAGCCCCTCTGCATTGGGAGGAGGAGCTGAGCAAAAAGGGTGGGCAGGATATGCAAGTTTTCCATGTCTGTTCTCTGTGCCTCCTCTTGATAAGGTAACTAAAGTGAAGGGCTTGTAGGAAACATTCGCTCACACAGATCACAGATCACTTCCTCCTGCACCTGTGAACCCTGCAGGAGGAAGTGTTCCTAAAAGGAGCAGTTAGGCTGGATGGAGCAGAGGTGGTACTTTGTTTAGTCATGTAAAGGGTTGAGATGTTTTTAATGTTCTGAAAAATCCAGGTGTTGTGAAACCTTCTTTGGAGGGAGGAGGTGGAGAATTGTCCTGGGGCAGCTGTTTTGTGTCAAGGCACGATGGTGCTGGAGCTGGGGTGTGCCAGCAAAAGCCTTCACAATTCTCATAGCTTCAAGCAGGACTTTTCTCTGTGACTGCTGTGAAAATGGTAAATACTACAACTAGCCACTCTGGGGAACTGGTATTCTGCAGTGAATGCACGTGGAGATGAGCAAGGTGATCTTGAAAGGGTTGAGAAGGGACAACAGCAGCAGTGAGGTAGAGCATATGGGGTTTTCAGAAATGTCCCTTGAATTCACATCTGAGTCTCAGTGCTGTTATGCCTGTGAGTAATGAGGATGTGAAATAAACCCAAAACACCCCAAGAGTGAGACAGGAGATTTTTCATTAAGAGTTAAATTCAGTCTTGTGGAAAAAAAGTGCCCAGTGGGTGACCTTGGTGGCCCAGCGGAGTCGGGAGCGTGGAACACGCTTCCCAAAGGTCACAGTGACAGTGAGAGCACAGTGGCTGCCACACCAGCTCGGGGGGACAGCAGCTCCAGCAGCACTGCCTGCTCTGCCACGGGAAAGCAGTCCCAGTTCACAAGGGTTCTTCGGGCAGGGCTTTGGGTTGTGAGCTGCTTAAATGCAAAATGAGCAGAGAGGGGAAACCATCCCTGCCCTTTGTGATAGACAGAGCAACCTTGAAAACCTTATTTACTCTGGAAATGTCTGTTTGCCTTGTCTTTTACTGTACAAACCTTATCTTTCCTGTCCGGCCGCCCAGATTAGGACATGGCAGATACTGGGAGGGCAGGAGCTGACTGGCTGGGAGGGAAAACGGATTTGTGACCATCTTAAAAAATGTAATATTTTTGAAGTAAAAGTCCTGACAAGTCACTGAAAGGAAAGCTCAATTTAACAATATTTTCATTTCCTTTAAGAGCTTGTTGGTTCTTCGACAAAAACTGGCAGCAAACAAACCACAGTTTCTTGATTATATTTTATTTCAAAGGTTATGAATACAAGCAAGAATAAGGCTGCAGAAGGCAAAGATGGTATCTTTGTTTGGTTTTGTGGGTCACTTTAAGCTGGGATACTTAATTTCAAACACTCCTCGAGCCCATTGTTGAGCTGGTCGAAGTGGGACACCTCACTGCTGTGCTGGGCCAGGCACCCCTGCAGGCCTGGGAGTCAGGTTGGCTTGAGAAGCTGCTGTGACCCCAAGGGGGAGAAGGGGTGCTCCCACCTCCACTCATTCTGATCCCATTACGTCCCCCCAGGCGTTGGGACACTCAGCTGTGGGGCAGGGCTGTGCTCGGGGACAGTGTCAGTCTGTACCCTGTGTCTCCTGCTCTCTACCAGGTCTCTGCTGTGTCCCCATCGTGGTTTTTATTGCAGTTTTCAGACCACTGAGTGGGCTTTTCCCCACTGCCTTTTGATAAGGTATCTCTGTGGTATTGGGTATCAGGCTCAGACACCTTGACAGACACTTGTCCATGACACTGCTCTGGTCTGTGACAGATCTCTGCTGGGGCACAGAGGGACAGTGACTTTTCTGTTGCTTCGCTGCAGCCCAAGTGCAAGTTCACCTCCTGCTCCATCCCACTGCTGTGCACGGAGCAGCAGGGGTCAAATGCTGGGTGTACCTGTTCCATGTGTGCCTGCTCTGTACCTGCTCCATGTGTACCTGTTCCATGTGTACTGCTCTGTGTGTACCTCTCTGTGTGTACCTGCTCCCTGTGTGTACCTGCTCCGTGTGTACCTGCTCCGTCTGTACCTGCTCCGTCTGTACCTGCTCCGTGTGTACCTGCTCCGTCTGTACCTGCTCCCTGTGTACCTGCTCGCTGCTGTGTGCAAGCATGTAGGAGAAAGCAGTGCTGTCTGGAGACAGTGAGTAGATATTTGCTTGTGTAGATGCATCTCAATCTGTTGGAGGAGAGCTCTGATCACACCTTAATTAGTCCTCTAACAATCTGCAAAGGTCAGTGCCAATTGCCTGTTCATTTACATTTGTAATTGCGATGGTTCTTGATTGCACATTAGTTGCAACTCACTCCCTCCCACCCCACAGAAGCACAGGCAGCCTGAGCAGCCGCTCCAGGGACACAGGGACCTTTGTCCCTGCCTGTGCCAGCCCCTCAGCCCTCCCCAAAAACTGGGTGTCTTTTGGGGAAGAGCTTTAGGATCTGCCCTCCACTTCCAGTAAAGGGATGACAAAATTGTTGGCAGGGAAATTATATGGACATCAGACAGGAAACCCAGTCCTCCTTGAACTGGATAATTAAAGACAATTAAACTTTCCTGCTTGCTTTGAGGAGTGTGCTCATTATGCAGGAGATGGGGGAGCGGCTGGAAGTTCAGCTGGTTTGTTGATCAGAGAGAACACAGCTTCAGGGAAGGGGGTATTGTCCTCTCAGGGTATTTTTGGACATCCCTTGCTGTGGTATCTGGGCTGCTGCCGCTGCAGATGTCAGCCCCTTGCTGCAGCAGCATCTGTGTAACATTACCCATAAGCTAATTGATTTTTAATGATGGGGGCTTAGAGAAGAAAAAAGTAAAGAAAGAGTGACCATAATAAAAACCAAAGCATTCTCAAGATGTTGGATGAATGCACTTACAGCTCATTAGATAATGACAAAAACAAATGTGAAACAACCTGCCTCGAATTTTCATTCTGACTTTGGAAGTGTTTCTTTCATCCCAGAAGGCCTGGAGCACCACAGCCCTGTCCATAGCTCGGGCAGCCGTTTGCAGGGTGGTTGGTCAGAGTGGGATTTCTGTGTCCAGCACGTGGTGCCCCTGCTCTCCCCACCGTATTCCTCTCCTTAGGCCCCGCTGCTCAGCCTGTGCCCCCTGGGCAAGTGCTGGTCACACTTGCTGTGTTTCCTCCCTTACCAATTTCTCCTGACTGCTCCCGTTTTCCATCTCTGCTCCCTTTCCATAGTGTGTTCCTGTGGGACGAGCAGAAGGCCTTTGCCTTTACCCACTGTGTGGGACAGACATCCTTTAGGTGTCCATCAGGTGTCCGTGCTCCTTGCCCACACCCAGAGGACAGTGGTGGCCACAGTGTCACAGCAATCCTTCTCATTGCTGCCAAGCCCTTGGTAATCATCAACTTCCAGCACAGGGCTCTGGTTGGGCCCTTGCAGGAGGAGCAGGGCTGGCACTCTGGCAGCCCTTGCTGGACACCAACTCTGTGAGCAGCCTCTTGGTCCTGGCAGGATGGGGGCTGGAGAGGTCCCTGCTGCCCCTCTGCCCAGCCTTGTGGAGCATCTGTGCTGCTCCCTCTGCCAGCCCACAGCAAGGGACTGGCTCTCCCTGCTCCGAACAGGTGGATTGCTGTTATTTTGAGGAATATCTCTACTGCAAAACACTGCTCTGAAAACCCCTGGAAAGCTGCTGGCTCCTTGGAAGGGGGACATGCCTCAGAGCCCCTGCTTTCCCTCTCCCTCTGCCCCACAGGCAGAGGTGCACTGTGTCCGTGTCTCCCTCGTGTTTCAGTGTTTGACCTTCTGAAGGGCTGGGAGCTGCAGACTGAAATCGAGAGGTGAATCTTTAATGAAACCAAGAATGTAAACAGACCTATGGTACAGCTGAAGCAGTGTTCAGATGAGAAAACCCCACGTGGTTTAAAAATAGTAGCTCCCAACCTCAGAATCACAGAATCACACCTCAGCCTGACTCTGCCTGTGGTGCCTGCAGGCAGCAGGGTGCTGTGTGGTTGCTGCACCTCTGTGCACTGAGTCATGTGAAATGCTGTGCTCCTCCCTCTCCCCAGCACTTCTGTGGCTGCCCCAGGGCTGCCAAGGCAGCACGGTGAGGGGGACAGGAGGACAGGAGCATGTCCTGTGTGCTGGGGAGCTGGTTTGGTCAGGGGGAGGTTTGCAGCGTGAGGTTTTCCCTCAAATGCAAAGTTTCTCTCAAGCAAAGGGAGGCTCGATGCCAGCCTGGACAGTTCCATTTGTTACTTGGCAGTCCCACAGCATGGCCTGAAATCTCACCTGCTGGAGACTGGGGCACTGCTCTGGTTCCCTCCTCTGTTGTCCAGACTCTCCAGTTCTTCTCTTCCCTCAGTGGCCATTTCCTGGATTAGGAATTGTCACCAGCTCATCTGTAAAATGAAGCAAATGGTGGAGAAAAGGAGAGGGGCTCTTCCATAAAAACCTCCTGCAAGGGAACCATTCTGTGATTTTGTACCTTGAAGAGTGGGCAACCAAGCAAGGCCTTTTTCTTCACCATCATAAAGCATGGAGTTATTAGTCATGGAGTTTGTTACAGCAGGGGTGTGAGATGTGCCTTTGGGGTGAATTCTTCATGATAGCAGACTCTCCACTTTCAGTAGAACTTTCAGATGTTTGAAGTGAAAGTTGGTAGTGACAAATTACACTTCTCTCAGTTTAAAATAAATTTAGTGGGATCCACTTAGACTCCATTAAAAACTGTTTGGTCATTCTTAATGATGCCAACTTCTGCTGGAGGTAATGGAGGATTTTGGAAAGAAATCACCAGTTTGTTTTGTAACCTCTCTCCAGTTTTTCGTGGGACTTGATTTCACACAGCAGTTAAAAACTTACCAAAGCAGATGACCTGTATGGTGCTTGCCACGGAGTCCATGCTACAGCATCTGCCAGTCAAAACCAGTCTGCAGCTCTGGCTCTGCTGAGGATGCTGCAGTTACATGTGTAAAATGTGTGGCCCTTGCAGTAATTTCCAGGCTTTCCTTGACTGACACATTTAATAATCTGCCAACCCAGGTTACAACCTGAGCTCCTGTGTGCAGTCACCAAGTGCTGCCCGGCTTCATCCCTGTCTCTTGGGCTTTTTACCCGTCACTCTCCAAAATCTGACACTGCCTTTTCCCAGTGTGTGGTCTATAACCCCCAAGGGCTGCAAGGGCAGCAGCCTGCTCAGCTTTGTTTCCAGAGTGCTGCATGTAAATCCAACCAAGGCATCAGTGTGTGCCTGGCCAGAGCTGGGTGAGCGCTGCAGCTGGCGGGGGCACTGGGGCCCTGTGGCTGTGCAGCAGCTCTGCTGGCCCAGGTGGAAATCCCTTCCTGTCATCTCCTCAGACACAGGGAGTGAGACAAGGGATTGTCCTGTTTTGAGGAAACATCCACCCGTGGTGCAGTAGCACATGTGGCCCAGCAGCAGAGGCAAACAGCCCTGGGCAATGTGTGTGATTGAACTTGCAGTTCCCTTTACTGCAGCAGTTCTGATCTCCCTGCCAACCCCACCAACTACCCCCACATGCAGGATTATCTCTTGTTTTCCAAGATCTCATGTCACATGTGTTCATTTAGAGGACAGTTTGTTGCTTTCTCCTTTGTTGTTCTGCCGAACCTTGGAATTTTTGTATTTTTTAATGGATTGAATGGCTTCAGGACGTTTTACCTTTCCAACAAGTTCCTAACAAAGTTGCAGTATTTCTGGCAGGGTCTTGCTACTGGAGGCCATCTCAAGCTAGGCAGATGACAGAGTCTCTCCTCCATGGTTGGGCAGAGAGACAGGGGGAAGCTTTTGGTTCTGCTTTAGTTTCACGTTGCTTTAATGGTCATTGAAATCAAGCAAGGATTTTTCTGGCAGCCATGGGTCAGATTGGCTGCACCCAGTTGGCTCCCTCGGAAGGCCTGAGGCCTTGAGGAGAGCTCAGCAGTTTGAGAAACTTTTAGAGGTCTTTTCTTTCCTGGTGTTGCCCTGTCACATAATTTCTATCTGTTCCCTCCTTGTGTCCTTTCTCTCACCTATATTTGGAAAACCCCACTCCCATCCCAGCAGCATCTCTCTGTCCTTTTCCATTTGGGATACCATGGGGCTGTTGAGGTTTGTCTCCATGAATGCAGGGATAAAGTTGGTTCTCTTTAATATCTGGCAGAGAGATTTCCTTTGTTTTTTTTTACTTTTTGGGGTTGGTTTTGAGTTTAAAGTCAAGAGCAGTTGTGCCTTAACTCTGCTTTGACCAACCAGCAGCAAAGAGATAATCTCGAAAGGATATGAAAGGTTTAATAAATTTAATTTTGTTTTTATTAAAGTTGGTTGTGACTTTTTTCCTGTGCCCCTGTAAAGGGGGGCAGCAACAGAAACCTCCCCAAACCCTCAAGCATGTGCTTAATGAAACAGCAGCAGGAGGTGCCTGGGAAGGGAGGGCAGGGGCAGCCGGGCAGCAGCAGCAGCACCCAGCCCTGGCAGGAGTCCCACACACCCCATTCCACTGCAGCCACGCTTGTCCTGGGCAGCTCATGGCTTTCATTAGGCAGAAAGAGAGGAAGCTCTGACAGCTGACTTGTTCTTGAATGTTTTTCTTGTTCGACTGCATCTTGAAACCCTTTCCACTTAGGAAAAGTAAAGGAGGAAGTATCACCAGATGCTGCAGTACAACACTGTGAGGCTCCCAGTCCCTCTTCTTCTCTGCTTTTTTCTCTGTATTCAAGCAAACTTCAGAGCCAGACTGAAGCCCAGCTGTCAGAGCTCAGCATCTCCCTGAGCTCCATTTCCACTGGGACTCAAGAGAGGCATCCCTGTCTGTTGGTACTCTGTCCCTGAAGCTCTGCTGTTGGTGCCCAGTGCATCGTGCCCACTGCACCTTCTGCTTCTCTTCCTTGTTTCTCTTTTCCCCTTTCTCCTGCACTGATTTAGAATAGGGAACTCTTCTCCTGAGGAGTGGGAGGTGGTTGTTGCAGTGGTGCAGAGACTGAAGGTCTCTGGCAGGACGGAAGGAGGAGCCTCCCTGCTACCCAAACCTTGCCATGCAAACCCAATGCACTGCCCAAAATGAAAAAGTGCTTTGAGACTTGTGTTCATAGGAGACATTATGAGAATAGGAAATGCTTTGCTCCACCTCTAATCTGTAGATTATGGATTTAATTTCAAGAGATACACAGCTTGGGTTGTGAAACTGGTTCCTTTTTTCTGTACGAGCCATAGGCAAAATGAGATTCCATACATTATCAGGGGGATGATTTATGAAACGAGGTTTTGCAACAGTGGCTCAGGCTGGCAGTCACCCCTGGCCTGGCCCATCCCAGCATTCCCACTGCTGTGCTGTGCATGTTGGACCACTCTCCTGTGTCCCTGCTCTGGTCCTCTGTTTGCCTGAAATGCATTTGCTTCCTGTCCCTTCTGCGAGGCCTATTGATCCTCTGGTGATGACATTAACGTCCTCAGAACTGCCTGGGAAGGAGCTACCACATGCATTTATTTTCCCACTAAAACTCTAAGATTGGCTAATAACGTGCCTGTCAGCACCATGTGTCCTGACTGCTTCAGAGGGAGATCTGGGGACCCATAAACAAATAATAACCTACCCAAATCGAGGTCTCATACTTGTTCCTGCTAAAATTCACTTCATGCCCTTAGGCAAGAGGGTTTCTGTTTCTTCCAAATACTCAGTTTGCTTTTCTGAGTTGCACATCTCGATGCTTTTGCCATGTATTTTGTTTTGACCTCGATGATTTCTTGGGGCCGTAAGTTCCAAAGGTTAATTGGGAGCTGTATGAGAAATTATTATCCATATTTGCTTCCAATTTGCATTTTTTCCCTTTTCCTTGTCAGTCCTTCCAAGAGTGGTGAGTGAGAGAAGTAGCATTGGTCCAACTCTACTGAACCTTCACTTGGATGCTCCTGTGAAGGCCACTTTCAGCTCAGAGAGCCTGAGCCCTCTCCTTCTTTATGTGGGTACTTTCTCCTACCACTTTTCAGGCTTTTCACTCATCTGTGGTCACTTCATTAAATAACTAGCAGTGGTTTGGGTTTTTTGGTTCTGTTCTACAGGTGTGCTTTCTCCCCTTTTCTCAGCGTGTCACGTGCAGGTTTCTGCACGTGCAGGAGTGTGCAGAGCACCCCGGACATCCCCACTCGCTGCCCTCCCTGCCCCAGCCTGGGGCCCCAAGCCCCTAAATCTCAGTGTGGCTCTGGGATTGTGCATGTGGGGCCCCCACAGTGCTCCCCAGGGTTAGGGTTAGGGCACCCCAGGGGCACAGCCCTGTGTGACTTCCCATCTCTGTGTTCTTGTGTGCAGACGCTGCTGCACCTTCTCTGGGAACGGCTCTTGCATTTGGTTACCAATTAAACTGAAGCATTCTGGCCTTTTCCATCCCCCTTTCATGGTGATGAAGGTTGAATTAGGGCTGGGTGTTTGGGATTGTTCCCTGGCCTCCACTGCTACTTTGCTGCCTCCTTTGTGGCCAAACAATGGGATTAATTTGGCCTTTGCCAGCCATGCTCAGCGCCAGCCGTTCCACTTCACTTGCGCAGCCACTTCTCCCTTGCACAGCACCTACTCCTGTTCCATTCTGTGTGTGGCTGGAGGGTCACTCGCCGTTTGTTTTGTGTTGGTCTGGCGGGGTCAGGGGCCCACTGGTCTCCTCCTGCTCCCCAGAACCTGTCAGGCGAGGTGGCCACCCATGGCCGGGCGAGCCCGTCCCCCGCCGGCCGCAGCCCCTGCCTTGTGCACAAATTGGCAAGGACTAACCTTGTCATATCCATGCGGCGCTCACGGGCGCCTGCCTCCGAGGGGTAATCATGCAGGCATAAATTCGGAAAGTTGCTAAGCTATGAGCAGTCTTATGAGCATTAAAAGTGTCCTCTTTGCCAGAAAGGTCATTCATAACTTGGCTGCGCTGCTGATGTACAGTCAGTGATATTGATTGATTAATGTATAAAAAGCACCAAATCCATTTGCTTCTGTGAAAGAGAATAAAGTGCAGTCGACTCTCTCTTTATTTTCACCTCATCCTTTTGTTTGAAGGACGTTTTTTTTTTCTCTTTTTGTTTTGCCAGCTAGGTTTAAGGGGGTTACAAAAAGCCAGTTTCTGCCAAGTAATGCGTTCACAAAGGGAACATTGATTCACATCAGTGTCGCTTGAATTACCCTTAAAGGTTTGCCAAGGAGTTGTTCTTATATTAACCTTCTGTTCATCAAAGACGAAATAAATAAATAAGTCATAAAATCAGCTTCACTGCCCGTGCTGGAGTTGGATGCAAAACAGGAATTTCTCCTGTTTGGAATTTGTGCTCCAGGTGCTGCACCTTGGCCCCTCTCCCCAGGCTCTTGGCCTTTTCCCTCCTGCAAAGCTGTTCCCCCAAGGCCTCAGTCTGAGCTGAGACAAGTGTTGATGGTTTTAGGGAGGGGGGCTCCTGCAGGGGAGTATTTTCAGAAGGATATTGTATAAAAAGTTCATTTAATCATCGCAAGCATAACTAGAACGATTTCTATGCAGGACAGTGAGGCTCAAAGCATTCTGCCCTGACCAGGGTTGGCATTCTTCTCATTCACCCAAGCTCTTGTTTGTTTTTCTGAACTTATTTGGCCACTGGTAATTTATGTGTTATTCTCATTTTCCTCTAGTTAATTCAGAAATGGGAGGGACCTTGGTGCCCATGGAGCTTTGTGCAGCAACATCTCACCTTCCTCTGTGTCCGGGTGCCCCAGGTGCCCATGGGCTCCCAAAGTGGCCCTGTCCCCTGTGCAGGCAGCGAGGGGCCACAGGTGTCTGTTCCTTTGGTAGGATGGCTGGCCCATGAGTTCCAGACGTGGTTGTCCTCTGCCAGAGCAGTTCTGTTGCTTTTTCTCACAGCTGTTTAACCTCTGCATTGTCACTCAGTCCCTGTCCCAAAACTGAGTAATGCCATTGAGTGACATTTGTTGTCTAGAGCAGGAGTTTCTTTGGCTTCGCCCTGTATGTCAGGCAGCTGTGTCCATCATGCTGATCCAGCAAACACAGAGCTTGGAAATGAACTTCCATTGGAAACATTTCTGCACAAGTGTCCCCACCTGACCATCACAACCCACATCCCCAGCACAAGAGCCGTGGCAGCCCTGGGGTTCCCCGTGTCATTTCAGATAACCTGAGCTGTCTGGCCACAAGGGATGTTCTCCCTCTTGGGTTCCAGCCTGGCTGCAGCTGTGGGCTCCTCAGCTCCTGAAGCACTGGCTGGAGCCAGCTCAGCTCCTGAGCTGTGCTGAGAGCTGTGGAATCGCTGTGCTGGCTGTGCACCATCGGTGTTCTGGCAGAGCTCAGTGGTGGTGTATTGGTGGTGCTCTGCACCAGTGCATGAGCCTGTAGATACCTGGGGTCCCACCAACCTTCTCAGCACTGCCAACATGGCACTTCTATTCCAGTGTCTCTTACTGGTGAGGAGCGATGGTGATAACCCTGCCAGCTGTGAGAGTGCATGCGGGGTGAACACCAAAACCAGCATTGTGCAGGATCCCCACAGGATGTTCCCCCACGTGTTTCTGCCTCCTTTGCCTGTGGGGTTCATGTGGTGGTGAGCCCTGGACCTTGTGCTGCCCACTCCACATGCCCAAGGGGCAAATCCCCAAACCTGGGCTCGGCCGACAGCAGGGCTTGGCACCTCGCGTTCCTAGGAAAAGCCTTTTCCCCTGTAACTGCTGTACAATCTGAAAGGAGAATCATTCTATTTTTTTAATCTTTTTCTCCGACTGTGGGAGCCCTGCAGCCGGCCGAGGCCCCCTCCCCCTCTGGCGAGGCAGTGAGGATTGGATCAGATGATACGGAGTGTGCATGCTGAGAATGAATCCATTTTCTCTCCTCCATCTCCCCAGAATAAATTAGAATTTGCCTGATTTAATAAAATGGCTTCATCTCTCTGCCATCTTTTCTATCTCCCATGCGTTTCATCCCCACCCCCACTGCAGAAGAATAGATGTGGCCTGTGTTGGGTCCTGTTTGGGGCCAGCAGCCGGGGTGGGGGGTTAGTGAGCCCTGCACGCTCCGCCTGCCCAGGACAGCGCAGGATTTGTCCCCCTGTCTCCATTTCCTTATTGTCCAAGGTGGTGGCTGTAATTGCTGTTGAGGTCAGTGTAATTTACTGTCCATCTGTCATAAACCTGCCCTCGCCAGGGATGTGACTGCCATGCAGAGTGTTTGGGGACAGGGAGGGGCTGGGCACAGGGATTGTACAGCCCAGATTTACCCCAAAGTCATGCCCTGTGAGTAGCACACGTGTGTGTGTGTGTGTGTGTGTGTGAGCACATGGAGCGGGACTGAGGGCTGCCACAGACCCCGGGGAGGGGTTGCTGTCCAAATTTAGGTGGTTTCAGTACAGCCAAACCTTTTTCTCTCGCCTGGATGTGGTGCTTTAATTCCTGTTTCCTAGGCTGATTTTTTCCTTTCCGTTCTGACACTAATTGCACCAGGCGCGTTGGGAGTGGCGGCTGCTGAGCGGTACCAGCTAAATGTTAAGAAAGGTTTTAAAAACAGACTGAACTCTTCCTTAATGAGGCTCAATCGTGCTCTCCTCCGGGTGGTTTTGTTTTGCTGATCTGTCAGTTTTTCGAGGATTTAATTGCACTTTTTTCATATTAGTCTTTGAAATGGGGCTAAGCAGCTTTCTCTAAAATGCAACACAAAAAGGAGAGATGCTTCCCTATTTTCTTGCTTTGCTTTCATCACTCCAGGATCATCATCTGCCACTGGCACCTGGGACCCTGCAGTAGTAAAGAATAAAATATGTGAGTGCGCAAGAGAAGGGCAGGCTGCACTGCTATGGTCGCTCCAAAACTGGAAACCTTTGCTGGTGGCTCCCTTTGCCTCCTCCAGCTGTCTTCAGTAGGATCACTACTCAATCTGATCCTGGAAGGCCTTCATAATGTTGGGTTTGTAGGGAGAAATAGGAGGCAAAGGCTGAACTGGCTTGTCCAATGATTTCGTGCAGAAATGACAGAAAATGAGTCAGAACCAGGCAGGGCTACGGCGCTCTGGAAATGGTCGTAGCCTTCTAGAGCAGCAGAGAGTGGCAGAGCCTCTGGAGGCCAGGCCCTGCTCAGACACAGGCTGGCCAGGGCTGTCTCTGCTGGGGTCTGAGGCATCTCCAAGGGATGGAGACCCCCCAGCCCCTCCAGGTCCCAGAGTCCGGCTGCTACAGCGCCGGGAGCCCATGCAGGGGATGCCAAACAGATAATGTTGGGCTGGGAGGAGGCAGGAGAGAGCAGGCAGATGTATCAGTGAGGCTATTATCTTTGTGATACAGAGAAAACATGTTTGAAGCAATCAGCATGGAATTGTTAATGGCTTCCCTTCCTCGTGCCCTCCTCACGGGACAGGTTGCACAGCAGCCAGGCCTGCTGGGGCTGCGCAGGCGCCGCCCGCCACACTCTGCTTTAACCAGGGCTTTGTTTTGCTCAGATGCACAAAGCTACTGCTGGGTTTCCTGAGGATGCTGGTGAACAACAGAGCAGGGAGAGCTCCAAGCCACTCAGCAGTGACTCTCCTTCCTTAGCCTGCAATTTATTTTTACGTCTCTTTGCAATTACGTTTCTTATTTTTCCACTTTCTCTTCCTTTCATCTAGCTTTGTTTTTTTTCTCCTTTCTTCTTTTTTTCATGTTCATCCCTTAAATATTTCAGTCTCTTATTTCTAGTCTCAGCCTAACAAAGCCTGTTTTCTTTTCTTGTACAGATGTGTGCCTGCCTCCCTATGAGCTCCTAGCACACCTCTCATGAGGATGTAAAATCTAAGAACCAGATCTTTGAGATTTCAAAATAAAATAAAAGTAAACTCTGCTTTAAAAACACTTTAGCAGGAAAGCCAGGCTAATTGTAAATCAATGAGTCTTAAAATGCAGCATTGATCTCCAGTTAGAAGTTTGAAGGGGAAAGCAGTAATTACTGTACTGAAGGTAGATTTTTTTTTCTCTTAGCAAGTTCTGGGCAGAAGGAAGGCTCATTAGGGCAGCACTTCAGAATCTGAGTAATTAGTTTAAAAAGTACTTTTGTGGTGTTATTCCCATGGCTAGAAATTATTGGAGTCTTCACAGATTTATAGTTCTGCTCTGATAAAGTTTGATTTATTATTGTGTTTGGTGGAGAAGATCCGGCGTGGGGACCAGGCCAGGAAGGGCTGCTGTGGGTACTGGGGCCTCTTGCCAGCGGGAGAGTCTCAGCCCAGTAGGATGGGATTTGAGCTCTTTGTGAACATACTCTGGCCAATACCCCAAAAGAAAACAGAGCAGACATCTGGGAATCAGAACAGAGGCTCTTACTCCTTGTGAACATCACTGGCCTCCTGTGCAGTTCCCTGCAAGTCCCTCCTTGCTCATGGGAAGGTGGCCCAGATCTCTGTCTTGCTCGTACCATGACCAGCTCTGTGCTGTTTCATTGGGCCATCTCCTGTGCCACCCTCCTCAGGCAAGCAGGGCTGCTGCTCTGCCAGGACTGTCAGGCTCACACAAGCCTGTGACATTTCTCCGTGGGTTTCCCAGCTAATTCCTCCCATGAGTAGTGTGATCTTGCTCTCGTTTCCAGGCTGAGGCAGAGGAAGTGGCTGCAAGCACCACCTGGGATGTTGGGTGCAGCTTCATGGGACACAGTCTGGGTTTGCTCTGGGAGGTGAGATAGGGCAGAGGTATCCAGGGCTTGTTGTTCCCTGACAAAATTATGCTAATTTGGGGAGCTGACCCTGGAATTAGCATTCATCCATGTGCTGGAAGGCTTTGTGGCGTGGCTGGCGAGCCCATGTGTCCTTGGGGAGCAGGTTTGTGCTCCTGCCAATCTCCCCAGTGTGTTAGATCAGGACAGTTGCACAGTCTGACTTGTCAATCCCATACCTCTGGCTGTGGCTGTTCCTACTCGCCAGACTCAATAAATATTTTCACAGAAATGATTCAGTTTGCAGGGACTGTCATAGATCTGATTCTGCAGGGGAGGAAAGGGGAAGGTCTCTGGAGGCAGAAAACCCTTGTGTGGCAGAAAGCCTGCTGGGAAGTCAGCTCAAGAAGAATTAGAAACCCTTTAAATAAATGCTTACTTGACATGACTCTGTCTCCCCCAGTCTAACAAGCAGGGAAGCGAATGGCAGCCGCTGGCCAGAAATTGATTGCATTAATTGATATGCCAATAAGAGAGCTTGTTACATCCGCCATTGGTTAGGAGGCCAGCTAACAAGTCCCGCTGATCAATGGAACCAATAAAGATTTCATCCATTAATGAGCAACATGGTAATTAATGTTATCCATAAACCAATTAGCCTGGGTAGCTAATGTGCTGGTTAGCACAGTGAGTGGTGGAGCCGTGGGTGGGCACAGGCCAGCTGGTGCACAGGGACATCACCTCCCCTGTACCAAGGAGACATCTCCTCTCTATGGGGCTTGGAGCAACAGCTGGCTCACTCTGGGCCTCTCAAAGTGAGGGAGATGGAGAGTGCTGGGATAGGTCACACTGCTGGAAAGGGACATGCTTCTTTAGATTTTCAAGGCACTTTCAGTTATTTGTCACTTTTTGAGACCTATGTGTAACACATGGGCACCTTTCCCACTTCTTGTGTGTTCTTAGAGATGCACAGGTTTCCTTAACTTGTGTTCCATGGTGCAGGGCAGCGTTTGTGTTGTTGCTCTGTCCCTGGGATGCTGCTGGAGCCCCTCGACCCACCACTGACTGCAGATCTGCTGTGCAGGGTCCTGCACTGGCCCTCCCCACCCCGCCAGCACCAGAACTGTGTTAACACAGGGAACGCAGCGTGTAGGTTAAAGGCTGCTGACTAAATCCCATTGCCAGGGGCTTGCCCAAGTGCCAGCACCTCTGTGCCATCAGGACTGTCCTTAGGCATCAGGACAGGAGGTGCGGAAGCAGCCCCAGGCCCTGGGCAGCATCAGTCCCACAGGCTCCACTGTGGAGTTACCTTGGATTGTTGGATATTGACCCTGGGAGACCCCTTGTGGATTCCCTAATTGAAAATTAATACCGGATCAATGCCATGGGCAATTTGCATATTGATCATAAACAACTTTGAAAGCACCAAGTGTGTGTTGGATCGATGGAGCTGTGGAGCAGGCTGAGGGAGAGTGTCCCCGTGCCGCGCCTCCGAGGCTCACGCTGTCCGAGTCAGTGGAGGTGCTGGGCAGGGATGGTTTGTGCCAGGCTGGAGTCACAGCCTGGGGTTCACAGCCTTCTCCTGGGCTTCCCTTTGGACGGGGAAGGAGGGCAAGGGCTGTTTGCTTATTTTAAACCAAATGGCCACAGCCCAGAGGCATCCCAGAGAGCACACAGCCCTCCCCCCACACCTGCCACGAGCAGCCTGACACTTTGAACAGAGATTCCCAAAAGCAGAGGCACTGTTTTTCTTGGGACATCAGAAGAGAACTTGGCAGTGATTTTTCCCTGGCATTTTCATCTTACATTTTCTCTGTGAGGGCAGGGTTTAGACCCTTCTGTGTCTGCTCAGGACATTCACCAGATATTTCAGAATGGCTTGGGGCTGAAGGGAACAAATATTTTATATCAAACTCAAATAAAATCCCCAAAACTTAATCTGAAAATCTGTAACTCATCCTTGGAAGCTTCTGGCACAGAGGGATTCCTGTGGGCAGGGAGATAAAGCATATGGGCAGGTACTGCTTGTCTGCCCCTCCACACACGTGTGCAGCACAAGGCAGGGGAACCACCTCTGGCCAGGCCACAGACAGAGCAGAGAGAGGGCAGGACTGCAAACCCACATCCCAAAGTTGCCACTTATTTTGGGAGCAGCCGGCAGCTCCAGGAGGTCGCTGTGCATCTGATTAGCGCGTTACGGGGCTTTCATTGACTCGCCTGTGCTGTGCTGATGAACTGAGGCTGGGGACAAGCGCCTGTAATTGAGAGAAATAAATTCTTATCACAGGCCTCTGCTGGAGTCACCACCTGTGCATGCGCCTTGCTCAGGTTCCAGGAGAGGATCCAGTCCCCAGAGCACCTGATGTGCCCTTGTTAGTGGGAAGGAGCCGGGCTCAGGGACTGCAGACACCAAGCACCATCCCGGGGTGGCTGAAAGGTTCTGTCTGCCCAATCCACTGGCATGGCCTGCCTGGAGCTACCTCCCTGCTGGCCACAGGCTGGCAGCTTGAGAGCTGCTCTTCCCTTTTTCTTGATCCTCTGTGTTTCAGTTGTGAGCTGGAGCAGCCATTCTCCATTGTTACCTGAGATCTGATGACAAGTGGAGGATCCTTCCCTGGTATGTGTCAGGAGACATGGGCATTACAGGGGAAAGGGTTTTGTGATGCTGCAAAAAAAAAAAAAATGAAGGTATAGTTTCCTTGACAAGAAACCCATCTGTTGTTTTAAATTAAAAGGAAAAAGAAGTCCAGGTCAGCAGTGCTCTGCAGCTCAGTGTGGTGCAAGGCCGTGGTGAGCAGCCCTCTCCCCACTGCAGTGGGGCTGTGCTCGGGTTCCCTTGGCTGCTCTCAGCCCCTGTAATTTTGCCCGTTCTCGGGGCCGTGGAGGGGCTGCCTCCCTGAGTGTGTGTGGTGCTGGGGAGGCGAGTGGAAAGGCTTCACTTGACATTCCCTGACCTCCCGGTGCAGCTGAGTGCTGGAGAGCCAGCGCTGAAATTGCAGTCGCTTTCAATTACCCAAAGCCAAGAGAGGTGGAGAAAAAGGGGCTGTTGGCTCCAGGAAGCTGAAGTCACTGCTACTGAAAGCTCGTTAGTACAAGGGGAAAGGCAATTACTGACGTTTTGCCAGTGCCACTAACCCAAACCCAGGGAGGAACAGGCCAGGCCAGGCTGGGGCTCTCCCTGCGGTGATGTGGGACCCCTCAAGCCTGCCCTTAGGACAGCTCCATGGCTGCAGAGCTGTGTGGTGTCTCCCTCCCTGTTCTCCTCAGCAGATGTTTGCTGTGCATGCAAGAGCTCACCTGTGTTACCTGCTCCCTCTCTGCACCAGCCCAGGTGGTGTTTGGTGTCGGGAGCTCTGGGGGGTGCTGGCAGAGGGGCTGGCAGAGGGTGATGGTGTGGGAATGAAGATTCACTGTTGGCTGACAGGACTGGAGGCAGAGCTCTGTCTTTGAGGGGCTGCCTTGCTGCCATGGCCTCAGTTCTTCTGCAGAGAAGTGAGACCATTCAGTTGGTACTGCAGCTCCTCCAGGCTGTTTTCTCTGCCTGATGAACCTGCACAGGTGTAGCCCTTGTGGTACCAAGGTGTCTCTCCAGTCTGCTTGGATCTATTTGCCTGTCTTTCTCAGGGCTCCTGGGCACACTCAGCTCCAGCTCTGAAGTCCCCTGCTCCCCTGCTGTGGATCAGCCCCACCAGCTCCCTCCACTGCCCCATGTCTGTGTTGGGAACTTGTGGTACCAGGGGCTGCAGGGATATTTTAATTGTCCATAAATCAGGACACCCCAATTACAGCTTTCCCAAGTTTTTAGCTGAGCTTAAAAGAACTCCAAACATGCTGAGATTGGGAAACAGTTGGGGAGGGGGAGAAAGAGGGTCAGCAAGACCTTAATTAACTATTCCTTGGAGCAATACCATGGAGAGGGAGAACAGAATAGGAGTTGTAGGAGTTGTATATTTAAAAAAAAAAACTAAGCAGAAAGAGGACATTTTAGTATTTCATTTAAGTGTGGTTCGTGAGGATGATGGGTTAAGGTTGTTGGGAGCTCTCCTGTGCATATTCAGCCCCTAAGGCTAAGCATGAATTAATTATAGCTCATTTTTGTTATAGTTACAGTGTTCTCAAGATGTACCTTGTTGCAAAGTTGCTAAAGTTGGTTATTAACTTCAGCTTGGCATCAGCACTGGTTTTGTTTGTGCATCTCCACAGTTTTCTGAAGTGAGCCATCTTCCCAGTGAGCACAAAGCATCTCTTGCTCTGCTGGCACAGTCTGCAGAGGGCCTGCAGTGCTCTGCTCCCAAGGAACAAGTGACAGGAGAAGGGGAGACGGCCTCAAGTGTGCCAGGGGATATTTAGGTTGTGTGTTGAGAAAATTCCTTCTTGGAAAGGACTGTCCAGCCCTGGCACAGGCTACCCAGGGCAGTGATAGAGTCACCATCCCTGGCAGGATTTAAACCCCATGTGGATGCAGTACCTGGGGACATTGGTCAGAGGAAGCCTTGACAGTGCTGGAGGAACAGTGGGACTGGGAGGGCTTTTCCAACCCAAATTCCATGATTCTGCAAAACCTGCAGTTATCTGCTCGAGCAGTTCCACTGTGTCTTTAGCAGAAGGCCAGGTTTGTCTTCCCTCATAAAGTGGGGCTGGGCACCCCTCCCCTGGCACCTTTGCTGTGCTCCTGCATTGTCACTTCTGCCATCCATCTCCTCCATCCTCTTCCTCCCACGGGTCCTCTTTGTCTTTGAGCCCTTGTCCTGCAGGTCTCTCTGTGGAGACCTCTCTGTCCTCTCCCTGCAGACCTGGAGCTGGAGATGGGCTCTTTTGTTTTGCTGTTTGATCTGTGTTTGTGTTTTTGCATGCATCTCCTTTCCAGCTGATTCCAGTTTGGAGCTAGGTTAAACTGTGCAAAATACTGTTTAAAAGAAAAAGAGAAAGGAACTTGTCAAGATGCATTTGTTAGATCACGTTTAAAATGAAACAGAATTGAAGGTAGTTTTTGTCCAAGAAAGGGGAGGCTGAAAAGCCGTCAAGCCGCAGGAGAAAGCCCCTCCTTTGTTGTCCTCCTGACATTGAAGTGTAATTTTTCATGGTTATTTGGACTGGAAAATGGGGGGAAAGGGAGAGATGGGCTTGCGATTATTTCCCATAAATGACAACACAATCACATCACGCTCCACTACAAACATGCTCAAGGAATTTGCCTTTTTTTTTTATATTTCATGTGTGAAAATAACAGCAACCTTTCTAGTCCTACTGAAATTAAAGGGGGTATGTCCCTGTCGGGTTCCACTGGCTTAAAATGTAGCCCAGTTTGCAAAAAGCATGGACAGCCTTGTTTCCAGGGAGTGGAAGAATGGTGATGCTCTCCCAGGGAAGGGGTTTTTTGGTTGTGCATGCTCCATCCCTGGATGTGTTCAAGGCCAGGTTTGAAGCAGCCTGGTATAGTGGAGGGTGTCCCTGCCTATGTCAGAGGTTTGGAACAAGATGGTCTTGTAGGTCCCTCCCAAACCAGAACAGTTCTGTGATTCTCTGATGTCTGTGTCAGCTGAGGACGCCACAGTCAGCAGTTTCTGTTGTCAGTGAAAGCAGCAGAGGTGCTCTGGCCATGCTCTGGAATGGAGCTGTCTGGGAAATAAGTGTTATTAAACCAAGGTACACATTGTGTTCAATTGTTTTCCTGCAGCCCTTTGTCAGGTGGGACTCATCCACCAGCTGTGCAGCCAGGCTGGAGCTCCATGGCATTCCTCTCAGAGTCCTGCTTTTCCTTTCAGGAAAACAGTAGGAATGGCTATGTTGATGTAGAGTAATCCTGTTAGGAGCTGGCACAGATGGTGTTGCAGCACACACATCCAGCGAGGGAGCTGAGGTCAGACCCCCGTCTGGGCTCCATCTCTGCTCTGTAACCTCAGCAGAGTGTGCTGGGCCCATGGCTTGGTGAGAGGTGGGGCTGCCCTCCCTGTGCCTCTTGGTGACCCTGGCCCAGCTCAGGGGCAGCTGAGCTCATCCTGGCCTTCCAGGATATAGGAAGGCACCGACCCACCATGGACCTCCCTCCTCCTGCATAAGAACCCAAACCTCTCTGTGCACGGCCCTGGGGGGCTCAAGGTTACACCAGCTGAAAGCAGCTGAACTGGTGGCTCCGGGGGTGGTGCTGGGGCAGCCCCTCACCCTTGGCCTGTGCCCACGGGCACCCTGCCCAGCCAGCCTTCAGCTCCTGACAGCCACAGCCACAGCCTGCAGCCAGGGCCAGGCCTGTCTGGCTGTCGGCTTTTTTGGCTACTTATCCTGAAAAAGGGAGCGTCAGAGATTCTTTTTGTTCCAAAGGAGAGACCCTGTGTACAATTAAAACTTGTTTCTGGTAAACCTCATTCCAGGAAAGATGAGCTTTTAACAAAAGGCTTTTGACAGCTGCAGGGTATTTCATTTTTTTAATGCCGAATGAAAAATCAATACATTTTTCTAGGTTATACATATTCAGAACAGGCTTGATATTTCCATTATAATGGAAAATGGGTGTCTGCACATCTCGCCTGTCAGAGCTGCACCGCCACATTTTCCAAGCCACTGCTAAATATTTCAAACCTGATTTGATTGTGGTTCATGACAGCTAATGTTTCTCAGCTCTCGAGCCTGCCGGAGGGTGGAGAGGCAGCGCACGCTCTTTCCCATGCCTACATTTCCGCCACCCCAGAAATGCCCTTTATCCCTTCGGATAAGAGATCTGGGTTTGTTAAGGAAAACTTGGCTGGAAAAAGAGAGGTGAGAGGTCTTGGGCTGTTGAAGCTGGTCTGGATCCCATCAGCATTTGCCGACTTCTGCAGCTCTCAAACTTCCTGGGTCTGGGAAGGGACAGACCTCAGTGGTGTGATCCTGTGCAATTGGGGTATATTATTCTGGTGTGTGACTGAGTCAGAGGTTCCCTGACCTCTGCAGAAGTCAGATACTTGTGATTTTCCAGACTCTCCTTCTGCTCTTTACCCTCCTCTCCCCCCCCACCCCCTGCTTAGTGAATGGTTTAATTTTAAATTAAAAGGAAATACTGCTCTCTAAAATGATTTATTCATGAAGGAAGCAAAGATTCTGCCTAGAATTTTGTGTGGGGCAGGTGGATTGAGATGGAAAAGCAGCTCCTTTGGCTCCAGGGGCTACACTTCCTTGCTCTCAGTGTTGACCTGAGCCCTGGCAGTTGGAAAATTCCTTTTTAAAAGTTATTAATAAAGCACCATGGACTCTGGCATGGAACCCTTGAACAGTGTGTGTTGTTTGGATTTCCCAGGGACTTTATTCCCCCATACAAACCCCACAGCAACAGCTCTTGCACCTCTGAAATCTGAGCAGCACAGGGAGCTTTGGAGAGGAGAGGGCAGGTGGTAGGGAAAATGTCACGGTGGTTTGGAAATAAGTTCCCTGTGTCTTGCTGAGCATTTAGCCTGTTCTGCAGGTGGGTCCTGTGGGCATTTCATGAGGACAGAGGTGCTGTCTGGCCATGGTCAGTGCAGTTTGCAGCTTGTGGTGTGCAGTGGATTGAGGGGAGGGCAGACCTTTCCCCACCAGATGTGCTGCTGGCCCTGTTCTCAGTGAGGGATGCCCCAAAGGAGTACAGGGGATGGGTAGCTGGGTGCCTTCACACAGGTGTTTGCTTTCCAGAGCTGCCCTGCACATGGAGCTGCCTCTGTGGCTCAAAAACCATGGAGCTGTCTCAGAGAGCGTGGGCACAGCCTTGAGGAGCAGCAGCTTTGCTCCTTTTACTGTCAGTGCTGAGGTGTGCTTGGCAGGAGCTGGATCAGACATGGGTGTGAGCCCTGGAGGCAAGTTCTCAGTGGTCAGAGCCCGCTGCAGCTCCCAGAGCCAGCTGGGGGTGGCTGTCCCCACGTCCCTGGGCACAGTGGGACACCAGCCAGGCTGAGCATGGTGAGCAGAGCAGCCCTAGAGAGGTCTGCTGGAAGGGGAGCAGGAGGCAGATGGAGTTAGTGCTTCCCCCTCCCTGGGGCTCTGTGCCAGAGGCCATGGCGGCGAGGAGCTGAGCAGGGACGGTGTGAGGAAGTACTCAGGCTGCTTCAGAGCCTCCCTGGGTGGATGTGTTAGACTCTGCTTTAGAAAAATTACTCTTCAGAAAAAAACTCGGGGTGGAGCAGGAGGAGGGCTCACAGCTGGATCTGCTCCCTGCCCTCTGCAGCACAGGGTGTTGAGGCAGGAGCAGTTTGTGTCCTGAGAGTGGAGCGTTCCTGGCGCAGGGACTGGGGAGTGCTCAGTGCCAGAGATGTGGGGCTCAGTCCAGGCTGGCACTGGATGGTCACAAGGAGCTGCAGCTCTGGCCGAGCTGAGGACTTGCTGTTTGTAGCCTTGTTTTTTAATCATTTTCTCCCGTTATTGGTATTCATAGCTCACATTTTTCCGGTTACTGTCAGCCTGGGCTTTCATCCATTTTAAAGAGCTATTTTTTCCCGTGTTGATGATGATGATGGTATAAAGACAGATGGTGTAACTGCTTATGAATGTCCTATTTTATTCTCCTCGAACCAGACAGCACACTGGAAGACACGTATTATTTCCACATGCTCAGGTTAGAGCCCAGACAGTGGCTGAGCCTGGCTCGCCCTTCCTCTTCCTCCCATGCCGATGCTGACACCTCCGGGTCGCAGCTGGGAGTGCTGCTGCACAGGAGCCCTTTGTTGTTCAGCCGGGCTGGGGCTCTGGGCTGGGGGCTCCGGGCTGGGGCTGCACGATGTGGGGTCGGGGCAGGGCAGTGGCTGATGGGCTCTGGGCCGTGGGCAATGGGGGCTGTCTCCTCACGCTGTCCAGGGGGGGGCTTGGAGCACCCGAGCCAGCAGAGAATGGTTAAAATGATGATTTAAATTAAATATAGAAACCCATTACCGAAGGTTTTTAATAAAACCAGTAAAAATCTGCTCCCACAGCAGCTGCCCCAGCTGAAGGGACACTCTTGCCCTGTGTGAAGTGGTGTGAAGAAGGCACCTGGGTGGTGGGGTTGGGGTGGGGATGGTTTGTTTTTTTCCCTAGAGTGGAAAAAATATTGGAATTTTAATTTATGAAATATGAACCCAGCTGCTGGTTTCACAGCCCTTCTCCCAGCAAACTTGAGCTCTCAGCTCTCGTGGCAGACTGCCCATCTCACCCCTCCACCAGTGATATGTGTCTTTCTACACGTTGGATGCCTTTGTCAGTGTGCCATCCATCTCCCCTCTCACTCCCAGTTTAGGCTGTCACACCCTCACTGCTGACTACCTGCAAGCTGCTAATATATATTTTTAATCTGAATTTCTAGCCCTGTCTTTGTTAGGAGGAGGATGGGGGTTGGAGCTTGAAGCAGTTAGGTGGTTCAGGTAAATCTCAGGATAGTGTGGGTGGGTTCATGGGGTTGACCAGATAATGTGAATTAAAATTCTAAACTATCCTGCCTAAAAATGGGTGTAATGGCCAAAATGTGCCCTTCTTAGCCCAGTGTTGGGGTAACCCCTGTCAGTTACAGGGACTGTACAGTAATACAGAGGATGATGTGGCTGTTACACCCTGGTGAAAGGGGTCTGGCAGCCACAGCTCTCGCTCCCAGTGTCCCACCTGGTGAGGCCCTTGGAGTGGAACTGCCCCACACCAGACTGACACACTCTGTGCCCATGCTGTTGTTATGGGCTGCACCGTGGCACTCTTGTGTTTTGTTCTGAGCTTTCAGCACTTCACTGAGTGCTTTTGCACCTGCATGGTGCTGCTGGGTTTGCAGGCTCTTCCCCTTACTGGGATGAAGGCAGGACTGCCAGCATGTTCCTCCTGTGCCTCAGGTCTGGGCAGCAGGAGGGCTGTTGTGTGTCTGCAGTGGGCTCTGGCATCTTGGTGACCAGGGTCAGTGCTGCACCCTGGGTCCGAAGAGCTGGAGATGGGGATGAGGAGGAAGGATGAGGCTGAAGGTGCTGGAGGCTCTGATCACTCCCTGATGCTTCTATAATCCCTGACAGAACCTTACTGTGAAGACAACTATGACACTGTACATGACACCTTAGGGGACCTCAGTGGCTCCAGATGGTAGAAGTATGAGAGGTTCTTCATTTTGTCTTCATCTCTCAGTCATTTCCTCTGTGGTTTCTGTCTTGTCCAATACCAGGAGTGTTGGGAGAACACTGGGTGCTGTTGATGCCTTCTGCCCAGCACTTGCGCACAGCGTTAGCTATTGCCTTACTCGTTGGCAGCTGCCTGTTCTTCTGCTCTACCTTTCATGTCTGTGTCACACTTTCTGCTTCTCTTGTTTCAGAAGAACCCAGTGAAGACACAGAAGGGCCCAGTGAAACAGCTGGCGATGCTGAGGAGCCTGCCAAGGAGCAAGAGAGTGGAGGGGAGAAGGACCAGAGTAAATGGACAGGTATGATTCTGTGATTTAGCAGAGGTGGTGTTTGATCCCTCTTTTTCTTTAAATCCAGGGAAGGGAGGTGGAAAAAACAGTGGTCCATAAAACCCTTTTTAACTGACCACAACGTGGCAGTGTCAGCGTGACGTAAGTGGCATCTTCTGTGAAGGACAGAGCAGCTCTGGCTCCACGTCCTGTTTGGTTGGCAGGATCTGTGTTGTTCTGCACAGACACCCTTCTTCCAGGCAGCCTCTCCTGCTGCTTTCATGGTTGGGGAGCCCCAGACAAAGATGCTTTGTCTTACATCCTCTTCCCAAAATGGAATGTGGTATTTCACCTCGACAGTTACAATCTCAGCCCATCTCAGTCTCAGTCAATGGAAGATGTGTCCTAACTCTTGGAGAGAGCAAGCTTGGCCTTGTGGGCTGCTGAAGTTTGAACTCTCTGTATGGGCTGCACTCGCTGAGGTTGCTCTGTGTGTTCCTTCCCATCACAGACTGATTCTTGACCCAGAAATACAATTTGGCTTAGCTGTAGATGGTTTTTAGTCTCACTTCATTGTGTGGGATTGTGTGATCCTGAGCACAACAATTTTGTGAAGTTTCACAGACAGAGGTAAGTATTGTTTATTGATTAAATCTCTTCAGGGGTAGATAGGGTTCTTCGCCCAAACCTTAAGCACTTAAAAAGGCTGATTTGTGTGCTAAGATTATTTCTCAAAATATGTAAGGGAAAATGAACAGCCTGCTTTTGAAACCCTTTTCTGTCCAGGAACTCTGAATTTGGATGGTTTAATTTCTTCACCTTGCCAGTGAAATTCCTAACCCAGTGTTCCTAATCCAGTGTTTGTGGCCCAAGGAGCAGATCAGAAATGGGACAGCTCCATGGGGTCTGCAAAGGGAACTGTGTGAGGAGGACACAGAGCAGGTGTGTGAGCCCATGGAGCATGGGGCCAGCCTCGAGCCAGCCAAGCTGTGTGTGATGTGCTGGCACTGAGCTCAGGCTGCTTCCAAAGCTGTGACTCTGCCACCCTGAACTTTAAAGCAGGGTAGTGTTACCCATTGCTGCTGTCCAGCTGGTGTGCAAAGCAGCACCACACCTTGGTTGTGTTTCTTGCTCTTGTCCCTGGAGGAACATGAGTGTGCTGACAGGCCCTCCTGGACCTCAGTCATGGGAAGGAATATAAACTGGGTCAGGTTATTCCTGACAGCACCAGGAAAGAAGTGTACAGGGACACAAAAGGCAATACAAGTGGAGCTGTGAGCAGGGAGGCGAGCAGGCAGCAGGGGAGGCTCTCCTGGAGGAGGAGGAGGCAGCGGGTCAGCCCTGGGCAGCAGGGGAAGGCTGCTGGTGGCAGAGAGACAAGGAACACAAAGCCTGGTTTGCATTTTGCCCTCACTGGGCAGAGCACCACAGCCCGTGCCAGCAGCAGTGAGGGACAGCCCAGCCCCAGCTCCAGGGAATGGGCTGCAGAGCACTTGGTGCTGAGCGAGGTCCTGAGCTGCTGCTCTGTACCTGGGTGTTGGGAGAGTGCCTGGAGCATATCAAACCTGCCAGCTGCTCTCTCCTGGGTGTGCAGAGAGAGGGGAGGTGCAGCGAGGGACAGACACTGGGCTTGTCCCTGACGGAAGGAGTGGCTGGGGAACTGCACACCTGCCATTTCTGCCCCAGATTTCCCCGGGATCTGACCAAACAACTGTTTGTAAGTGCTGATGGGAAGATAATGAGATGAGGAGCAGTCGACACAGATTTGTCAAGAGCAAATCATGTCAACACGACCCAATTTCCCTTCGTGTGAAGAAGGTCCTGTTTGGAGTCAGTGTCACCTTGGGAAGGCTTTCGATGCCACTTTTCAGGATGGGCTGAAATGAAGCACAGACACTGTGGTGTAGGTGACAATATTGTGGCATTGGTGGGTTTCATTAGCACTGAAAAGCTCTCCATTCCTGAGCTGGGATGCTGGGGAGGCTGGGCAGCAGTTTCAGAAAGCCCAAACAGCAGGGACAACCCAGAGCAGAGTAACGTCCCGCAGGAGGAGAAAATTGAATGAACAGGCTTATTTGACCCAAAAGGAGACCAAGGAGGAGGACAAGATAAGTCTTCTTGTGCATGAAATGCTTCTGAAAGGAAGGAAATTATTTGTTCTCCATGTTGAGGATACAGACAATAAGACTCAAAAAGCTTAAATTGAAGGGAGAAGGATTTATGTTAGATGACAAATTTTAAAAAGTCCTCCCATACAGTGGCTTAAGCACTGGAGTGGTTTTCTGGGAAGGTTCCTCAGAGGTCTTTCAAGAGGATTAGAGGAGCTGCCATTGGGAATGAGGCAGGCTTAGTCTGTCCTGCCTTGGGTGGACTGGCTGACCTTCAGAGAAGCCTCTGAGCCAGGTCGCTCTGGGAAGATGAGAGGTGGGCTGAAAGCCAGTGACAGGGCATGTGAAAGGGGAGGGGGACAGACCTTTTTGCTGCTCACCACCTGCAGTTTGATCATTGCAATGTACTCCCCTTTGTGTTTCGGTTTCCTCACTGCACACAGGGGTTTCTTCCACTTTTTAAGGTTTGCAAAATCTGTAAGAAGACACTGAGTTCCTTTGCCCATCTTCCTGCCCCAGCTAAGGGGGGGAGGGTCTGCACTGCAGTGGGTGCAGTCCAGGCACAGCCTGTGCTGGGGTTAGTGTTAGCACCAAGGGGAAAACCTCTGTTGTCATTCTAAACTTGTCAAACTGAAAAATAAACGTATTGATTCATTTTTTGTATTTATTTTAAAATAGAATAATGTGAAGCAGAAACATTTTTAGGTGATATTTCTCAAATGAATATACATGGGGAAAACTCCATCCCATAGAAAGACTCATTGGTTCTTGATTTTTACAGACATCTCTGAGGTTTCTGGAAGGTTCTGGAAGGTGGCAGTGCCTCCACACTGGAGCAGGGAGATGCTGTGTGCCTGGTGGCTCAGTGTTAGGTGTTATCTCATCATGGCTGATGTGAGATTTACCGCAGGCAAACCAGCAATGGGGAAAGGAATCGTGGCTGATCCTGACTCCATTTTTAAGGCAGGATGTAGACGGTGGATACTCAGCTGAAGCCCTGGTCTGCAGTGCAAGGCCTCTCAGATTTGGGGTGGTGCTGGTTCATGTCCCTAATGGAGAAGCCCATCACCAGCAGTGACCCAGCTACCAGAGGCTTCCTTAATGCACTGTCCATTGGGTACACAGAGAATATCTGGGGTTTTTCCACAAAAACAAGAAAAAGTCTACTTAAAATATAGATGGAAATGAATTCTTTCTGGAGGACTGGCCTGAAGGGCTTTTATTTTTGTTAATGATTTTTATTTTTTTTTAGTCCATGATGCTCACCTAACAGAGCAATTAGTGCAATGGACCGTCCCTGATTCGAATCCGTGGTAGATTGCTATTAAAGGAAGTATTAATGGGCTGCTGAGAGCTGGGAAATTGTTGCAGAAAAGTGTGTTTATGGAGTATGGTGCTGGCAGGCATGATTTCAATCGGATTTGACATGTTTAACATAAATGTATACTGCACAGCTCCTGCAGTTTATGAATAATTCCTACAGGCCGACTGCCTTTCTAATTACTGAAATTGAAAAAAACAGGTCAGGCACATCCTGACGGAAATCTATTCCTGCTCCTCCCCCCGGCTGCTTTTTGCTGTTTTTTTTTTTTAATATCTGGCGTTTGTGGAGCACTTAATGGCTGGGATGTTCTGGGGGCCTGAGAGGCTTGGGAGGAAGGGGACGAGGGGCACGCTGGAGCCACTGAGCACTGGCGCCTGGGCGAGGGAAACCTGGCAGAGGGGATGGGAGAGAAGGGGAGGGAGGTTGCCTATAACCGGGTTTTTCCAAGGATATATGAAGCACAAAAGGCTCCTGGGTGGCAGCTCCAGCCCAGAAATGTCTGGGCCAGGTGAGCTCTGGGCATGGGCTCTGACAGCATGGGAGGTGCTGCGGGAGAGCTTTGTGGTGCCAAGCAAAGCACCACCTCCGTGAGCCCCTGGTGCTGCTTGGCATCTCACAGAGGCATCTACTGGGTGTTCTGTGTTCATGTGGAACAAGGCAGGGAAATCTGGTGGCGGCTGGAGCTTCTGGATATGAATATTTAATAGTAATTCAGCTGTGGGTACTCGCTGCAGGTGGGAAGGTATGACACAGCATTAGAAAAACAAATTATTCGGCCATTTTGGGCTGGGAAGCAGCAGCAAGGACAGGTGCAGAGTGCCAAGCATGAGATATTTACCTGTCAGTTGAGTTCTGTCAAATACAGAGCTGAGAAATGCTGCAGAGCAACAGGTAGCACACAGGCCTGATGGTGTGGCTTCGGCAGCTGATTGGAATAGAAGTTCCTTCAGGGAATGGTGAATTAAACAGTGTTTGGGCAGGAAATGCTGGCTGTATGGTACTGAGGAGGCGGCAGCACTGTGGCAGTGCTGGGTGCCCCGTGCCCTTCCCAGGGTTCCCTCTGGGCTCTGGCCATTCCTGCATCCCGGCAGTTTCTGGAGAATGGATGAAACAGATAAACCAGCCCTGGATTTCAGGAGACACACAGGTGCTGTAAGAGCACAGGGGGCAGAAGCCTTGGGCATTGATGGCACAGGATTGTGTGGCCCAGTAGCAGCTCCCACTGCTTGAGGACCTGTGGTGCTGAGTGATGGCTCCAAGAATCACCAGGTTGAGGTGATTTGAGGAAAGAGGCACCACCAAATACAGAATGCTCTTTTCCATCAGTGAAAGCACAGTTCCCTGGTCTTGCTGAGAACTTTCCCAGGCCAGTGGCTGGACTTCATGGCAAGGAGTTTTTTGGGGGCTGGTGGTGTTTAAATCAATGGCAATAGCAGAAACCCCACTGTAAATTTCTAGGGCAAGTGGCAAGCTGGTTTACGGAATGCAGGGAGATGAGAACCTCTGGCTTACGGAAAGCAGCATGAATTAATAATAATTTAATTGGCTTTTCCATTATGTTGCTTGGTTGGGAGATGGAAGTTTAGATGAAGGGGCTGTCAGTGATACTTTAGCTAAAAGAATCTGATGGGTAGGAGGTGGGTGGTGACTTCCTTCCCACCAGGATGGAGAGCAGCAGTTCAGGGGATCCATGCTGGCTTCGCCTCTGGAACCAGCAAGGGAAAGGCCCCCACTTGCAAGGAAGTGCCCATCTCACCTCTGGAATAATCCCAGGGAGGATCTCTCCTCCTCCTCCTCTGAAAAGCAGAAGCTGCTGAGAAGAGTGAGAAGAAGGGTGGATCTCCAGAGGTGCTGTGGTAGTCCTGCCCCATCACACCTGACTTTTAGGGGACATTTGTTGGGAAATGCAGATCTCCCTCTAAGTCAGCAAATCTGAACTAAATCCATTTAAAGAGTCAAAGTAATATCAATACTATCCAATATGTGGGTGTACATCATACTTTAAACCAAATTCCTTTTTCTGCCCTGCAAAGTCTGGACCTGGAAGATGCTGGCCGTGGTCACAGCACAGGTGGTGACTTCATGTGCTCCGTGTCACTCAGCCCTTCAGGGCCATGGCCTTGTGGACATTTTGAGCTCAGGACACTCTGTCCAGTCCTCTCTGCACAGACAGAAGGTCCCATGCTACGCTAAGGGCTCTGCAGGCAGACACCAAGCGTGTCCTCATTTCTCCTGGTAGCAGAGAGTTCTTAATTCCTCTGATCATCTGTGATGTGGACTGAATGTGTCATTCTCTGCATTTGACTGTTTATCAACAATAAACTTCAGTCTTGGTGTTAAAATTCCCAGCTGAGCTGTCAACTCAAAGACTAATACTTAAAATAAATATCCTATGTGCAACAAATCAGTTATTCTTGGGTCTGGACAATCATCAATAATTCTAGTTTTGAAGGATTAAGGTTATGGGGTTGGATCAAGTGATTTAATGAAATTGGACACTTAAGAGATGGTACATTTTAATTACCTGTTACTAATTCTAAGCAGGCTGGTTCACAGTGGAAAGGAGATGAGAAAATACCCTGTTGTGACTCCCAAGGCTGGGGCTGGTGTTCAGCAGCCTGGGGTAGCTGATGGTTGGGCTGAATTCAATCGCTGCATCCAAAAGCACTCCACTGGTGAGCAGCTGGCAGTGGTCAGTGCCCAGTGCAGGGACACAGTGTGTCCCCCCAGGAGCCACAGTCACCTCCTGGAGAGGCCTAAAGGGACCCAAAGCCAGGACTGTCACTGTCATCCCTGCCCAGTGCAGGTCTGCAGCAGGACTCGCATGGCTGTGCCAGACCCTGGCAGGCCTGGGGTCTCCAGCTGCTCATCCCAACACCCAACAGCCTGGTCAGGGCTGGCATGCCAGTGTCCGAGGTCACACTGAGGACTGGACAGTGCCATGAGGGGTCAGGGCTGGCATGTCAGTGTCCGAGGTCACACTGAGGACTGGACAGTGCCATGAGGGGTCAGGCTCCTGACAAGGGCCACTCACATCACACAGGGCTCGGGAAGGGCATTTTAAGGCAGAGTGGTCCTTCAGCTGCCACAGTGCTGGCTCTTGGTGGTGGTCTGTCCTTCCCAAACCCTCTGGAGGGACTGTGTTCCTCCACAGAGGAGCAGCAGAGCGGTGCCACGCTCCTAATGCTCCAAGCACATTTGTTATAGGAAGCAAGGAAGGTCAGCTCTGGTCCTGCAGACGTCTTCAAACTGTTTCCACTTCTGAACCCCAGGGGAAATTCTCAGTTCCAGCAGTGAGGACAGAGCAGGATCTGTGCTGGTGTCCAGCAGTCAGCACTGACACTGCACACGCATTCCACCCCTGGTTTGGATGTTTTTGTGGAGTTGACAGCGCAGCAGAGTGCTGGGGTTTGGGTTTCAGGTACAGCTGGGACTGTACGTGCATGTGTGGAGGCTGCTGCCCAGCCAGGCATGCAGCACCAGGCAGGCAGCTGGCAGTGCTGAGGAGAACAAGCCCATTTGGTGTGGACAAGCCTACCAGGAGAAATTCAGCAGTCCCAGATCAAATCCTCTAATCCCTGCCTCACTCTGGCAGTAGCTACCTGTTTGTAATACTTGTTTTCCCTCTCCCAGAACTTACTTTGCCTCTGTTCAGCTGAATGCAGAGATGGGGACTGGTAGGGAAGGTGGTTAGAAATGGGAATGGTATTCTCCCCTGTGAGGTGGTACATTTGTAAATACAGCTCGTGTCAGTGCACAGAAGGGTGTTTGAGAGGGAAGCAGTTTGCAGGGATCTGACTCTTGATGGTATTGTCTGGAACAGGAACAGATACCAGTGGGTTCACAAGTTGAGTAGCAGACAGGGGGAAGAGTATGGGGGACTGGCCTGAGAATGCTACAGCGCCTTGTTAATCGGCAGCTGATCTATCATATTAAATATCCAGCTGTCAGATATTACCTTTCAAGTGAAAATGAATAACTCCCATTAAGGGCGAAATGGGTTTGAAGTCGATTCGAGACAGATTAAAGTACCGTTATGAATGTGTGTTCGGGGAGGAGGAGACGGGGGCTGTGTATAATATACTTGTCCTTACAGTTTTTAAATAATAGATGTCCCACAAATTTATGTACTGAAGGCAGCCAGGGTTCGGGGGAGGAGAAAGGTCAGGGATGTGCTTCTCCTAGTGCCACAACTCGTGGAATGTTTTGCTGTTGACTTTAGGGCTCGTTTGCATTTCTCTGTTTGGCTGGAATAAAATGGCCTTTTCTTGACTTACCACAGTGGGAGTGTTTGGGTCCTGTTGGCCAAGTCCTGCCAAAATTGAGATTTTGGCAGGGCCATTTGCTAGAGAGCACCAGATCTATGCATTCTTCTGGAGGCACGGGCTGAGCTGGCCAGAGCTACCCCAGCAGCACCACGTCCATTGCTTGGGCTGACAGCCACAGCCAGCAGCCCAGCCCAGGCTAAATGCATTCCAGAGTGTCCGTGTGTAGAATGTCCTGGGTCAGCCAGGGGTGTGAGTTCTACCTTACCAAGTAAGTCCAGCTGCTCCTGGAGGGGACACATGGGCCTTCACCATCTGGCCAAGCATTTGTGTGTCCAGTGCAGCCACAGGCCCAGAGTCTCCTGCTCCTGCAGGCTGCAAGCAGCCCCCAGAAACAGGTGAGGTCTTTCTGCCTCTGGCCACCAGTGACACTGTTCCCTTGCTGTGGGAGATCAGCATCCATTAACTGGTTTTGGCCAGGTGTGCACTGCAGGACACAGGTCAGTCCTCAGAGTCCTCCTCCTCCAGTCCTCAGGGTGTGTCAAGCAGTAAAGCCCTGCCATGATCCAGGCCAGGCCTCTTTGGGGTGTCCTGATGTTGGCTGCTTTGTGTTGCAGCACCAGCCAGCCAGCCAGAGAAGGAGCTGACGGAGCCTCCAGCATCCTCCAAGCGGATATCGTTTCCCAGCAACTCTGAGTCGCCTCTCTCCTTTAAGTGGTCAAAAACTTCAGAGGAGACCAAATCAGAGCAGGTAAGGCAGAAGAACCCATCTCTCTGTGCAGGTAACGTGTTTCCAATGTGCCAAAAGGAAAGAACAAAATGGGGGAAAGAGGATGAAAGGTGATAACTGGTGGTATAAGGCATCAAATTTTGAAGCCTGGCTGTAAGAGGGGAAAGCAGCTGGAAGAGCTGTGTGATTCATTTGCTCTGCAGATGTACCAGTGTCCCTACTGCAAGTACAGCAACACAGATGTGAACCGGCTGCGGGTGCACGCCATGACCCAGCACTCGGTGCAGCCCATGCTCCGCTGCCCCCTCTGCCAGGACATGCTCAACAACAAGATCCACCTGCAGCTGCACCTCACCCACCTGCACAGCGTGTCACCTGACTGCGTCGAGAAGCTCATCATGACGGTAAGAGTCTGTGTGCCTGCTGCCCTGGCACATCCCCTGCCATCCCCACAGAGGTGAGGGGAGCTGTGGTGGTCAGCTCCCTCACCTGCCAGAGCTCTGCCATCAAGGTTTGCTGCATCCTGCTATGTTGTGTCCTTTCTTGAGCCCTGTTAAGCTCAGCTGTTGAGCAGTTTTCCTGTGAAATCAGAAATTTCCTTGACCTCATGAGGTCAGTGTATGGGATGGCAGCTTGTGCAGAAGCTTCTGGAAGATGCAGCAGCTGATGGGTTATATTGTCCCTGTTTTTACTTTGGTATAATATTTGATGCAAGGTTGTGTCTACATTTCAGAACTTGTCATCAAGTATATAAAATAAGTGTTTATTTTCATTCATGCCAGTTCATTTTCCTTGTGTTGTTTGTTTTTTTTTTTCTTGCACTATTTCTGCTTGTTTTCTCCCTTCTTTGCCAATTCTTGGCACTGGAGGTGAATAACACTGTGTTTGTTGTACACTGGTGTTCTTCACCAGCTGCCTCCTGTGACATCTTCTGAGCAAGCACACGCAGCATGGTCCAGCTGTTCTCTTACAGGTTTCTTGTCTTGTCTTTCTGTCACTCTTCCTCTCTACAGCTCCCTGAAAGAAGGTTGGAGCCGGGTGGGGTAGGTCTCTTCTCCCTCATTACAAGTGACAGGACAAGAGGATGAGCTGCAAGCTGCACCAGGGGAAGTTTAGATTCAATATTAGGGTAATTTCTTCATGGAAGAGGTTGGAAAGCTCTGGCACAGGCTGCCTGCAGAAGCTAAGGAGTCACTGTCCTTGAAGGTGTTCAAAAATCATGCGGATTTGGCATTTGAGGGCACAGTTTAACACGGTGGTGGTGTGGGGCTGATGGCTGGACTTAGAAGACTAAGGGTCTTTTCCAGCTTTAATGATTCTGTGATTCTATGATGCCTTTTGTGGCTCCTTCTCGAAGACAGAGTCATAGTCACAGAATCATGAGTAGTCTTGGGAGGGACCACTGGAGCTGCTCCAGTCCAGCCTCTCTGTTCAGGCAGGGTCCCTTGAGATGGTTGCTCAGGATTGTGTCCAGACAGCATTTGAGTATCTGCAGGAAAGGAGACTCCAGAGGCTCTCTGGGCAGCCTGTTCCAGTTCCCACTCTGTAAGTGCCTGTATGCTCTTACCTTCCTGCTTTGCATCACTCATGGCCTGTCCCCTCAGGGCTTCTCAGGATGCAGCTCTGCCATGCCAGAACTGTCCCATCCCAGAGACCTCTGTGACCTGTGTCCATTTCATTGATGCTGCTGAAGTGTGTAAATACCTTCTGAGAGCTTGAACGGCCCTTGTTCACCTCCTAACTACACTGGTGGCTGCTGTTTTGGCTTTCTAAGGGCAGCAAGCAGAGCCAAGCCCCTTCCCTAGGCCAGAGGGTGTAACCAGTTTGTTCGGGGTAGCTGTCACGCTGCTGTGGAGGGGTTTGTTTGGAGCCAGGCAGGGTACATGGCCAGGATGTGTGGCCTGGAGCGGGAGTGTTGGGCTGGTCCATTCTCAGCACATCTGTGTCCTCCAGGATATGAGGGAATGGGAGGAGCCCCTCCTGATGGAGCTCAGGACATTCTGCAGGGCAGGTCAGGCACAGTCACTTGGGTGAGCACACCTGCTCTGCTGGAGTAGGGCCACAGGGCTCTGCAAGGACCAGCAGAGACTGGCCCAGCCATGGTGCTCATCCCTCATGCGTGTTCCTGGTTTCCCCACCTTTCTTTCCTTTGGCACCCAGAGACACATCTGGGGTGAGAATTGCCTCTCCTCCCCCCAGGTCTTGCAGCACGGGGTGAAGAAAGTGGGTCTTTTTGTGTTATATGAGAATATTTTGAGCAGTCAGTACGGTTTGTGCAGGGCAGGGCAGCATGGCAGGGCCCTGGTTCTCTCATTGCCACGAGGATGGGTGTGGGTGTGACGGGGGAGGCGCGGCCCCGTGACCGAGAGCGGGTCCCTCTCGGCCGCGCTCGGCGTCGGAGGAGGCTCCAGTTAATAACACCTTATCAGACGCCGTTCAGGAACCTGCAGTGTCTAATATGTCTGTTGCCATGGTAACGGCTCCTGCTCGCACTCAGCATCTCCAAGCTGCCTGCTCGTGTTCCCTCCTTTTCATATCAGCGAGCAGCCGGGCTGTCCCGCGGGACCCCCGTCCTCCCACTGGCCCCAGCACAGGGACGGGGCTGCTGGGCTGCCCGAGGGATGGAGCACATGTCGTGCCACAGGGACACAGGCAGGGCTCACACTGTCCCCCGTCTCCTGCAGCTTTATTTCAGTGGGGCTGGTGGATGAACGTAGCCAAGTTCTCTCTCTGTGGCATCTCAGCCTCCTTGAGCAGGGCCAGGCACTGTCTCTCCCATCACAGCCTCTGCCTGGGCCCACCGGGCTCGCAGGGCCCGTGGAGAGGGTGAAGTGCAGTTCTCTGTGCAGGCGATTGACAGGACTGATGGGCTGGAGCTGGGAGAGAGGAGGCTTCCCGAGAGCCTCCAGGAGCGGGAGCTCTCCCTCCTCCCGCAGCCAGCCTTATCCTTCTGCACATTTCTGTCTCGTCATCTCTGCTGTCAGCTTTCTCTTCCTCAGCTTAGGGCATCTTCCAAGTGCTCCAGTCATCTTTCCATCTTTTTCTTTTCTCCCTTGCTCCAGGAGTCATTCCTGCCCATCCCTACCATCTTACTTCCCCCTCCTGCTATCTTTACATTTTTACCCTCTTTCCATTGTCTTTTCTTATTGCTCTCTCCCTTCTGCTGTCACTCAATTTTTTCTCTCTCCCTCCTTTTCGCCCCCTCCCTCTCCCCCCTTTCCCTCTCACTCTGTGTCTCATTCTCCATCTCGGATGAAGGTAATGAAAATAATCGGGCTTCATTAATTCTGAGCCCTGTGAGATGATAGCCATTTGGAGCCATGTTTGCCAATTAGATGGTCTAAATTAGAAGTGACCTTGGTATACTGCCATCACTTTGCCTCTCGGAGTCTAATGAAGCTTTTCACTCCAGCACCCTCTCTCTCTCTCTTTGTAATGGAAATTACCTCCTTTGTCTGGTGGGGAACCTTCCCTCCTGTCTGTAATTCCCCTGGTTTCATAGACATGGGGACAGTGATGTATCTCCTCAGACCTCTTCTAGAGGTTTTCCTTTCAGAGCCACCTGATTTCAGCATTTTGGGGTCTATTCAGAGGAGCTGTCCCCTCGTTTGGTGCCCATGGACAGTCAGCACAGGCAGGTGAAGTGTGAGGGGAGCTGGCTGCTCACACTGGCCAGGAGTAATTTCTGGACACGTCAGCAATATGCGGGTGTTATACTGATGGTGTTGGGGTCTTAGCCTCCAGCCCTGCACACCAGCATCTCTGCAGCTGGTTGTTAAAAATCCAGCAGGTCCAGTGGTGGCCAGAGCTGTGCTTGTTGGTTGTCACCAGTGAGGAGTGGGCCTGCTGCAGAAGGGTGACGGGTTTGTAGGTGCCAGGGGGTGTGGATACTGGTGGGGCAGGGAGGCAGGAGACCTGGCCCGTCAGCCCTCAGGTGCTCTGTAACAGTCTTTGCTGGGCCACTGTGTCCATGGAAATGGCCACCAAAATAGGGTGTGCCTGCCTCTCCATGGATCTCATCATCATAAAGACATTTTATCTGCTGAAGGAGTCTGAATTACACCCAAAAGATGGGGTTCTTGGAAGCAGACAGGCTTGTCCTGCAGACAGGCAATTTCCCATCCTCTAAGGACCTTCTGTGTGGTAACAAGAGAAGAACTTAGAGGGACCTTAGCCATTGGAACTGCAGGGGATGGTGCTCAGGCTGTGCCCAGGGGTGGATCCAGGGTGGCTGAGAAGGAGGTGCCGTGCTGCAGTGAGCTTTGCAGGTGACTTGTGGGCCAGGAGATGGTAGCTGCAGCCACACAGAGGGTAGGGTTTGGTGTTAGACAGAAAAGAACAGGTATGAACAGGAGAAGGGAAGGGAAGAGACAAACCACATTTGTCGAACTCGCAGCTGGTGAGTTGTGCTTTAGTAATGGCTGACACTGACTAACGTGTTGCCCTTGTAAAACAGTGTTGGAGACATTGAAACAGGTAGACAGGAATCGAGGAAGGGGAGGGATTGCCAGGCTGAGGAGGATGCCAGGATGACACACGAGGTACTGCCTGTGCAGGTGAGAGGGAGGTGGAGAGCGTGTGACAGCCACAGGCACCAGCACGGGCTGTGCTCCAGATAAACACGCTCCTTTCAATCCCCAGAACAGTCCCTGCCATGAAACATCTGCAGTACAAATGCTGTGTCACAGAGCTGCTGCTCCTGTCACACCTGCCAGGGAGCCCTGGGCCACTGCTCCTTCCTGCCCCATCGTGCCCCCACTCTCGGTTCTTACAAAAAGCAGCCTCAGTATGTGAGGAGAATTCTTCAGGTCCAAAGAAATGAGATGTCCTCGGATGTTTTTGCAGTGTAAAAGGACAAACCCTTCAAAATAGGCAGTCTGGAATTTCGTGTCAGTGCAAAGGGATTTGGGATGTGCAGCCCATTTGCGCTCATTGTATCTTTGCCACCTGCTCGGGTCCATAGGGATGAAAGGATGGAGGGTCCTGCCCTGGATCCTGGTGTAGGAAAGGGGCAGGAGCAGCCTGGATGGAGCCAGAGGACTAGAGTGGGTCCAGCTGCTGACCAGTGCCTTGTTTACAGTGGTTTACTCCCCAAGGCCAGCCCATGGCTGCACCGCCGCAGTTCCCACATCCATATCCAGAATTTCTAGTTCCCTGCACTTTTTTCCAAGCTTTTTTTATATTTGCCTTTGGGAATTTTTTGCCCGTAGCAATTTAATGTACCACAGCCTTTTTTTTTTCTTCCTTTTTTTTTTTCTTTCTTTTTTTTTTTTCCCTGTGGTGGAGGGAGGATGGAAGGAAGGGAAGGAATGGTGACTGTGGAGATGCAGGTAGATAAAGGTAATTACTTAAACACATATAGGGCAGGACTTACAGGTTTGGAGCCCCAGATTAAGATGCAGAGGAGCATGTGAGGTTGATGATTATATTTCGGGGAGAGTTAATTGACGGAAGGTGAAGGCAGACAAAGAACCGCTGCTTACTGCCTTCTTGAATCCCAATCAGGAATTATGATTAAAGACGCGGCGAGACAACAGAGGCCTGATGAATTGGTGTCTTTTTTTTTTTCTTTTTTGCCGTCATTCACACTTGATTGACTTCAACCTTTCAAGTGCAAAAGTCTCTCTTTTCCATTATTATTCATAGCCATCTGAGTTTTTCTAATTAAAGTGTATGAAAACAATTACTGATCCGTCGTACTGAGCGTGGTGGTGGGGATGGCTGCCGTACTGTAACGCCTATGAAAAGCCACAGCTCTATAATGATGTGCAGCTGAGGTGTTAGATAATTTTATTCTTTTTCTACTCTGTTGGGGTTTTTTTTAATTTCTCATGATTTATTTTTCATTATTCCTAAAGATCCTAGGAAAGCAGGCTCTTCCTGCTGCTAGAGCTGAGAGGGACGGTCTCTTCTTGCCTCCCCTTCTTGGCATCCATGCTCGTCCCCCTCCTCCCAGCCCAGGTACTGGGAATTACTCTGTGACCTTTCACGTCTCCCAGCCAACCACCCACAGCCATCAGACGCTTCTCTTTAGAGTAGAGGATGGAATGAGTTTGGTGCACTCAGCTCCCCTCCTGGGATGTGTCAGCTGCCTCCTCTGCTGCTCCATAGGACCTGGCACTCACTGCCATGCGCTGGCTGGCCCAGGAAGGGGAGGGAGCTCTGTGTCCCTCACAGCTCTGCAGCCACTTCTGTGCCACCATTTCATCCTGAGATATTCCATGAGCTTCAGCCTCACCACACATGTGCTCCATCTCCTGCAGGGCCCTCAGAGCCCTGTGGTCCTTGGCTGTGCAGAAAGCCAGGTACATGGCATGCAGCTGCAACACACATTCTCTCTCTCCAGAAATACAGGGCTCAGATGCCCTCTCCATATCTAGCAGAAGGATGGAGAGGCTTGTTTTGCCTTACCCCTGAATGTGGGAGTGTTTAGCTGTGCCTCACCTTCCCAGCAGTGGGAGGCTGGGAGCAGGAGCACCACAGGCATTTCCAGGAGCACCTGGTGAAAGGAAAACACTCCCTGGTGCCAGCGAGGCGGCGTGGGCAGCTGCTCGAGGCTGCAGAGGAGTCTTCACTTGCCACAGGCATTGACCAGCACTGGAAGCCTGTGCTGGAAAACACAGGGATGGTGACAGTGACATGGGTCTGTGTGCCCCAGTGCTGTGAGGCAACGCTGCAGCAATGTGAGGCATTGGCTCCAGACATTCAGAAGGACATTCACTGTCCTGCATCTGATGCCAGACATGTGCAGGCTGCTGGTGAGATGGTTTGTGACCAGGTACATCCAAGGAAACAGTTCTCCAGAACAGGATGAATGTGCACATTTGGCTCTTCCAAAGAGCCTCTCCACCTGAGCCGTGCAGATTCTCCAGCTCTGTAGAAGCAGTGGTGCCCCAGCACTGCACTGGTTTGGATGGTGCAGGATCTGCCAAATACTTGAAGAGGAGCAAAGGGAATACACCAGTCAGAGCAACGAAAGGGTTACCAAAAGCTTTTTATTTCACAATTTGCTTTCTCTTTAGTCCTTTGTTATTCATCCTTTTCTTTGTCACCTCTCTCCTTATTTGTACTTTTCTTTCTCATGCCCCTCCTTTCCCTGCATCGATACACTTTGAAAACAGTGCTGCAATGCTCCCTGGTTCAAGATTACAGTGTACTTTACTAGGTATGATTTAATTAGGGGCCTTATTATGTTTTCAGCAGCTTAAGGTGGGCCTTTCAACTTATCTACCTAATTGGTTGCACAAGAAGTTTCACAGCCCATGACAAAACATTGTCAGTGATCAAAGTCTGAATTTCACATAAAGGAAAAATATTAATAATAAGATTATTCTTCAAGTGTGCACTGCTAATTATGTCCAGAATGTAACTGTAGAAACACTTTTGACTGATTTGAGCTTTGTCTAATAAATATGAGTCTTCAGTGAGCTGTGAAAAATGACGCCTCTGACTTCACAATACCGATGTCTAGTCTTGCCACTGGAGATGTTTAAAATATTTTCCTGTGTTTTTCCTCTCCCTATGTCCTTTCCCCTGTCTCTAGGTGACAACCCCAGAGGTGATGATGCCCAGCAGCATGTTCCTCCCAGCAGCTGCTCCAGAGAAGGATGGGAACTCAGGCACAGAGGAGCTGGGCAAGCAGCCAGGTGAGTGCAGGTCAATGAGATCCATGGTCCCACCACTCCCCCAGCTCCATCACCTGGTCAGGGACCAGTTTCATTCCTGTTAATCGTCTTTGATAGGACCTAGACTCAAATACTATATTCAGTTTGATGAGCCTTCTTTTTTGAAAATAGGCTGGACATCAAAAAGGAACAGTGAAGACAGAGGTGGCTGAATGGCTTTTGCTTGAAAGGGAGAATTGAAGGTGATAAATGCACTAAGGGATGTGTGTGTGAATAATTTCCAGATATTCAAAGTGGGCAAGGAAGTAAATTGTGTAGGTTTATGCAATGGGCCATGATGAGGTTAATGGGCTGGTATTGAAACAAATGAATGAAGATAGAGGAGAAGTGTTAGAAATACTTGTCATGATGGAGATTAAAAACCACTGAGTATTCAGGACTGAAAGGGGTGTTGATCTGCCCTGGTGTGCTGGTGTAATTTTTGTCTTTGCTCTGATTCTGTTTCCACAGAGATCCCTGAGGATGTGGGGAAGACCCTTTTGCCATCAGACAGTGCAGAGCACAGCGGGGACCCCAAGCCCACTCCAGCTGATCCAAGCGCTGCCCGGGAGGACTCAGGCTTCCTGTGCTGGAAGAAGGGCTGCAGCCAGGTGTTCAAGAGCTCAGCAGCCCTGCAGACACACTTCAACGATGTCCACGCCAAGCGGCCTCAGCTGCCGGTCTCTGACCGCCACGTCTACAAGTACCGCTGCAACCAGTGCAGCCTGGCCTTCAAAACCATCGAGAAGCTGCAGCTCCATTCCCAGTACCACGTCATCCGGGCAGCCACCATGTGCTGCCTCTGCCAGCGCAGCTTCCGCACCTTCCAGGCCCTGAAGAAGCACCTGGAAACCAGCCACCTGGAGCTGAGCGAGGCTGACATCCAGCAGCTGTACGGTGGGCTCTTGGTCAACGGGGACCTCCTCGCGATGGGGGACCCCTCCCTTGCCGAGGACCACACAATAATAGTCGAGGAAGATAAGGAAGAGGAGAGCGACCTGGAAGACAAGCAGAGCCCAACAGGCAGTGATTCGGGGTCGGTGCAAGAGGACTCTGGCTCAGAACCAAAAAGGGCCTTACCCTTCAGGAAGGGCCCTAACTTCACTATGGAGAAATTTCTAGATCCATCTCGCCCATACAAGTGCACAGTCTGCAAGGAGTCCTTCACGCAGAAGAACATTCTCCTGGTTCATTACAATTCTGTTTCTCATCTGCATAAACTGAAACGAGCCCTCCAAGAGTCTGCTACTGGGCAGCCTGAGCCTACCAGCAGCCCAGACAACAAACCTTTCAAGTGTAACACCTGCAATGTGGCCTACAGCCAGAGCTCCACTCTAGAGATCCACATGAGGTCTGTCCTGCACCAGACCAAGGCTCGTGCGGCCAAGCTGGAGGCGGCCGGCAGCAGCAGCAACGGGGCCGGCAACAGCAGCAGCAGCAGCCTCTCCCTGGGCTCATCCACACCGAGTCCCGTGAGTGCCAGCAACAGCAATGCTTTTGCAGCCACCAGCACGAGCACTTCAGGCACCACTCCCATTCCCAGCCTGCTCAGCCAGGTCTCCAGTGACAGTGTGGGAATTCCTCCCTTGGGAAACGCTGTAAGCACTAACATCTCCTCGCCTTCAGAGCCCAAAGAGGTGAACCGCAAGAAGCTGGCAGACATGATTGCATCCAGGCAGCAGCAGCAACAGCAGCAGCAACAGCAGCAGCAGCAGCAGCAGCAGCAGCAGCAACAAGCTCAAACCTTGGCACAGGCACAGGCACAGGTCCAGGCCCACCTGCAGCAGGAGCTGCAGCAGCAGGCTGCTCTCCTGCAGTCCCAGCTCTTCAACCCAGCACTTTTGCCGCACTTTCCGATGACCACGGAGACCCTTCTTCAGCTGCAGCAGCAGCAGCATCTTCTGTTCCCATTCTACATCCCCAGTGCTGAGTTCCAGCTCAATCCAGAAGTCAGCTTGCCTGTCACAAGTGGTGCACTGACATTGACTGGGACGGGTCCAAGTCTGCTAGAGGACCTGAAGGCACAAGTTCAGCTCCCTCAGCAGAGCCATCCACAGCTCTTGCAGCAGCAGCAAGGTCAGCTGTCCTTGTCACAACCCCACTCCATCCTGTTACAACAGAGCCAGCACCCAGAGAAGAAGAATAAATCTGTAGTGAAGGAAAAAGATAAAGAAACCCCACGGGAAAGGGAAAGCGCAGAGAGGGGAGACAGTAATGTAACACTGAAGGAGTCTCTTCCTGATAACTTAAAGCCCAAAGAGAAGAAGGACTTTGTGCCAGGCAGCAGTTCAGAGGCCTCTGTTCTGCCTCCACGGATTGCTTCTGATGCGAGGGGCAACGCCACCAAAGCCTTGCTGGAAAACTTCGGCTTTGAGCTCGTCATTCAGTACAACGAGAACAAGCAGAAGGGGCAGAAGAAAAATGGGAAGACAGAGCAAGGTGAGAACCTGGAAAAGCTGGAGTGTGATACGTGCGGCAAGTTCTTCTCAAACATCCTCATCCTGAAGAGCCACCAAGAGCACGTTCACCAACATTACTTTCCCTTTAAGCAGTTGGAGAGATTTGCCAAACAATACAGAGAACACTACGACAAATTGTACCCGCTGCGGCCGCAGACCCCAGAGCCACCACCCCCACCTCCACCACCACCCCCTCCGCTCCCTCCAGCTCCTCCTCAGCCAGCTGCTGCTCCTGCCATCCCCACTTCTGCCCCACCAATCACCTCTCCCACTATCGCACCAGCCCAGCCATCTGTGCCACTCACCCAGCTCTCCATGCCTATGGAGCTCCCCATCTTCTCACCACTCATGATGCAAACCATGCCCCTGCAGACATTGCCAGCACAGCTGCCGCCTCAGCTGGGCCCCGTAGACCCACTCCCTGCCGACTTGGCCCAGTTGTACCAGCATCAGCTCAACCCCAGCCTTCTCCAGCAGCAGCAGAACAAGAGGCCACGAACGCGGATCACTGATGACCAGCTCAGAGTCCTTCGGCAGTATTTTGACATTAACAATTCTCCGAGTGAGGAGCAGATCAAAGAGATGGCAGACAAGTCTGGATTGCCCCAGAAGGTGATCAAGCACTGGTTCAGAAACACCCTGTTCAAGGAGCGCCAACGCAACAAGGACTCCCCATACAACTTCAGCAACCCTCCCATTACCAGTCTGGAAGAGCTGAAGATCGACTCACGGCCTCCTTCTCCAGAGCCTCAGAAGCAGGAGTACTGGGGAAGCAAGCGGTCCTCTCGAACACGCTTCACTGACTACCAGCTCAGAGTCCTGCAAGACTTCTTTGATGCCAATGCTTACCCAAAGGATGATGAATTTGAGCAGCTTTCTAACTTGCTGAACCTCCCAACTCGTGTTATCGTGGTGTGGTTTCAGAATGCCCGTCAGAAAGCTAGGAAAAACTATGAGAATCAGGGAGAAGGCAAAGACGGGGAGCGACGGGAGCTCACAAATGACAGGTACATCAGAACAAGCAACTTGAACTACCAGTGCAAAAAGTGTAGTCTGGTCTTTCAGCGCATTTTTGATCTCATTAAACACCAGAAAAAGCTTTGCTACAAAGATGAGGATGAGGATGGACAGGATGATAGTCAGAACGAAGACTCTATGGATGCAATAGAGCTCTTGACTCCAACCAGTTCCTCCTGCAGCACACCAATGCCCTCACAAGCTTACAGCACACCTACATCTTCAGCCAATGCGACCTCCTCAGCTTTTCTGCAGCTCTCGGCAGAGGCAGACGATTCCTCCACCTTTAGTTCTAAAGCAGAAGCTACAGATGAGAAACCAAAGCAGTCTGAACCTCCAAGTACACAGCAAAACCAAACCCAAGAGAAGCAAGTGCAACCAAAGCAAGAGTCTCAGCAGCAACAGGACCAAGGAGAACAAAAGACAAGTTCAGCACACCAAAAGATTTCACAGTTATCCTCCCCCTCTTCACTGCAACAGCCACCTCCTCCTCAGCCCCCTCAGTGCTCCTTGTCACAGTCAAGTCCAAGTCCATCTCAGCTCTCACACCTCTCCCTCAAACCCATTCACACGTCCACCCCTCAGCAGCTGGCAAACCTACCTCCTCAGCTAATCCCATACCAGTGTGACCAGTGTAAACTGGCATTTCCTTCCTTTGAGCATTGGCAAGAGCATCAGCAGCTCCATTTCCTGAGTGCACAGAATCAGTTTATCCACCCCCCCGTTCCTGGACAGAACACTGGATATGCCATTCATGCTCTTTGATCCCAGTAATCCACTACTGGCAAGCCAGCTGCTGTCTGGAACGTTACCACAGATTCCAGCAAGCTCAGCCACCTCGCCATCAACTCCAACATCCACCATGAACACGCTGAAGAGAAAGCTGGAGGAAAAGGCCAGTGCGAGCCCTGGAGAGAATGACAGTGGGACCGGGGGAGAAGAACCCCAAAGGGATAAACGTCTAAGGACAACCATTACCCCTGAGCAGCTGGAAATTCTATACCAGAAATATTTGCTCGACTCCAACCCCACACGGAAGATGCTGGATCACATTGCACATGAAGTGGGCCTGAAGAAGCGTGTGGTACAGGTTTGGTTCCAGAACACCCGTGCACGAGAGAGGAAGGGGCAGTTCAGAGCTGTGGGGCCTGCCCAAGCCCACAGACGGTGCCCCTTCTGCCGAGCTCTCTTTAAAGCAAAGACAGCTCTGGAAGCTCATATCCGATCCCGTCACTGGCACGAGGCCAAGAGAGCTGGCTACAACCTGACGCTGTCTGCAATGCTTCTGGACTGCGATGGGGGACTCCAGATGAAAGGGGACATCTTTGATGGAGCCAGCTTTTCCCACATGCCACCAACCAGCAGCGACGGACAGAGTGTTCCCCTCTCCCCCGTGAACAAGAGCATGGAACTGTCACCCAGAACCCTGCTGAGCCCATCCTCCATTAAGGTGGAAGGGGTTGAAGACTTTGAGAGTCCCTCCATGTCCTCAGTCAATCTGAGCTTTGACCAGACAAAGCTGGACAACGACGACTGCTCCTCGGTCAACACTGCAATCACAGACACCACCACGGGAGACGAAGGGAACGCAGACAACGACAGTGCAACAGGGATAGCAACTGAAACCAAATCCACATCGGGGCCCAGCGAAGGTCTGACTAAAGCAGCCATGATAGCAATGTCTGAATACGAAGATCGTCTGTCTTCTGGCCTGGTCAGCCCAGCTCCCAGCTTCTACAGCAAAGAGTACGACAATGAAGGTACCGTGGACTACAGTGAAACCTCCAGCCTTGCAGACCCCTGCTCACCCAGCCCTGGTGCGAGTGGTTCAGCCAGCAAGTCTGGGGAAAGCGGGGACCGGCCCGGGCAGAAACGCTTTCGCACTCAGATGACTAATCTCCAGCTCAAGGTCCTTAAGTCGTGCTTTAATGACTACAGGACACCGACCATGCTGGAGTGTGAGGTCCTGGGCAATGACATTGGACTGCCAAAGAGAGTTGTTCAGGTCTGGTTCCAGAATGCGAGGGCAAAAGAGAAGAAGTCAAAACTCAGCATGGCCAAGCATTTTGGTATAAACCAAACAAGTTACGAGGGACCCAAAACAGAGTGCACTTTGTGTGGCATCAAGTACAGCGCTCGGCTGTCTGTACGTGACCATATCTTCTCTCAACAGCATATCTCCAAAGTTAAAGAAACCATTGGAAGTCAGTTGGATAAGGAAAAGGAGTATTTTGACCCAGCTACTGTACGTCAGTTGATGGCTCAGCAGGAACTGGACCGAATCAAAAAAGCCAACGAGGTTCTTGGTCTGGCAGCTCAACAGCAGGGCATGTTTGACAACACGCCCCTGCAAGCTCTGAACCTTCCTGCTGCATACCCAGCACTACAGGGCATCCCTCCAGTCTTGCTCCCAGGCCTCAACAGCCCATCCTTACCTGGCTTCACTCCATCCAACACAGGTGGGTATGGGTGTTACCCTGCTTAGGCACACCTTCCCTGGGTGCATTCCTAGCACAAGCAGTTGTTCCCTTGGGAATGGCTGGTAACAGGATTCCAGGCCCATTAGTTCAGCATGTTGACTTCACAGCAAAAAAAGAAGTAGGTATTTTCTCTAATTCCTGAACTCGGGAGGTTTTATAGCAAAGTCTGAACTAAAGCAACATCCAGCCATGCTGCACATCCCTGTGTGGGAATCCTGAAGCTCCTCCAAGGAAGTGGAGTACAGAAGATTTATTCGATGCAACAGAAGAATTAATGTGCTGAATACACCATTCATTATTCCTTTCCTTTTGATATTCAGTTTATGTGGTACCATACCAAGTGTTCAAAAATCCAGACTGCTTCTATGGGAAGGTTGGTGTGTGTGGTAGTAATGGTGACAGATGCCCAGAGCATCTTTATGTATCCCTGAGGTGGCCTCTGGGACAAATCCCAGTGCAGGTGAGGATTAGTTTTGAGTGATGGCTGAGTATGACCTGAAAGCACCTCAACAAAAAATGGTGTAGTTGTGGGACAAATCTAGTTTCTATTTTGATACAATTTTTCTTAACAATGCTACATAAAAATGAAATTTGTCATAATCCTTTGAGTGGCCTAATCTCAGTTACTTCATCTTTTAAGAATGGTCCTTTCCTTTGTACCTCATGGATAGGTGGAAAGTCTAAGCCATGTAGCAAACACAGGCAGTGGAAGGTGCAGCTCAATGACCAGCAGTGACCTAAAAAATGTGATGCAAAGGCTTTGTTTCATGCTGTGTCTGAAGGGCCCTTGCACATGCAAGGGGTTTTTCATGTCACCCTTCTCACCACAGATCTTGTTTCAGAGCACTTTGCCAAATCATATCATCACCCTATCCCAGGGGTCTCTGTGCTGTTTGCTTAGTGCCCAAATTTATAAGAACAACTAAAATTACTTTCTTGCACTTCTGTCCATATTGTTGCTTGTGTTTTTGTCCAAAGCCCAGGATGTGTCCTGGGGAGACGGGACTGCATCTGATGAATCTTAAATGCTGTCAGTGACTGCCTAGACAGGACTGAACTGTTTAGAAAGTCAAACAGTCTGTTTGTGGCCTTTAGATAAAGCTCCAAAGGTCAGGCCACAGCAGCTCCGGGCCTGTCAGAGCAGATAAGGCCATGCATCCAGGAATGCTGTGAATTACCTCCTGCTCCTTCACTTGAACCTCTCAGGGATGTTCAGCTGGGAAACATCCATTTCAGTGGTGTCCACCTATAGCGTGCCCTTCTCTGAGATCCCCAGGGCCTCATGGAGCCTCATTCCATACCTGTCCTGTCACCACAAATCATTCTTGTCTCAGCACCACGTCAGGAGCAGACACAGGTTTCAGAAAGGTTTGGGTCAGCCATGGCTGAGCCCTCCCAGCTGCAGCCACGTCCTGGCAGCCCTTCTGCAGCTCCTTGGCATCACAACCTAAAATAAAAGTCACTGTGCCTCCACAGCTGGTCCCACCACTGCTCCTGCCCAGGCTCTGTGGTGGGACTCAGGTTTGTTACGGACAGGTCGGGTTTCACTCATGGGTTTTACAGCAGATTCCTGCTCAGGAGCTGGGGAATGTACAGGGCTCGGCCACCAGGACACCACTGGAGCTTTATTTTGGGGGTTTTTTTTTCCCCAAATGGCTTCATGGGAGTTGCCAAACAAAATGTTCCTCTTCAGGACATATTTGCCAGCTGCAGCAGCCATGACTAATGGAGATGACTCCAGGAGCCACACTCCTCTCTCTCCTAGCCACCGTGAGAGCAGACATCGATACCAGGGACAGTGTTGTTAGTGGCTATTCCTGCTCTCAGGAAGGACAAGCTTCACATTCCACCATTAATCTGTCTCCTTAATGAGGAAGCATCACTACACTTCTAATTCCACCCAAAACATTGTGCCCGTGGGAGATGTCTGAACACCACATAAGCTCTGGAGTTGCTCAGAAGCTGACCATCCAGAGCCCCTGACATTAGAAGGAAGGAACGAAGGGGTTGCTTCAAAGGTTTGTGGAACACCAGCCTAATAAGGACAAAATAAATTAGCTTTAGCCTGTTCAGTCTCCAGTTGCCATGACCAGAGCTTCCCAATCTGTGATGATTTCTACAAGATGAGCAGTGCTGAGACTTCTCACCCTTTGGTGTCCATCCTGCTGCTGGAGTCCTTTGGCCCAAAGCCCTGTTAGAGCAGATGCTGACATGAGTGTTAATCGTTTGGGAATTCAGGAGGCAGGAAAACATCAGCTGTGCAGGGCTGGTGCTGGTGGGTGTCCCCATCACCCGTCACACGGTCAATGCCACTGGGCAGGGCAGCTGCAGGCCCTGGGGGCTGAGGGGACATGTCCCCACCCTGCGGGGCCTGAGGAGTGGGACAGGAGCCGTTCTCCAGAGGGAGCAGCAGCAGGGATGGGCTTTCTTACCTGTGCTCAGCTCTGGCCCGTCGCTGCCCTCCTACAGAGGAGCTGTGGGAGGACTGGGGTCACCCTCCTCGTGCTTTCTGCACAAAATTACTTTTCACCTCTCTCTCTCCCTCTTGCAGCTTTAACTTCTCCCAAACCCAACCTGATGGGCCTGCCCAGCACAAGCGTCCCTTCACCCGGCCTCCCCACCTCTGGATTACCAAATAAGCAGCCCCCGGCCGCTCTGAGCTCGCCCACCCCGGCACAAGGCACAGCGGCCGTGGCCCCGCAGCAGCCGCCAGCTACGACACCGCAGCCGCAGCCGCAGCAGCCACCCCCCGCACAGCGCAAGGAGAAGGAGAACGAGAAGGCGAAAGAGAAGGAGAAGGCACCCAAGGGGAAGGGGGACGCCCTGCCAGGGCCCAAGAAGGAGAAGGGGGAGGCACCGGCAGGCACCCTGGCGGCCCCGCTGCCCACCATGGAGTACGCGGTGGAGCCTGCCCAGCTCCAGGCGCTGCAGGCTGCCCTCAATTCGGACCCCACCACCTTGCTGACGAGCCAGTTCCTTCCTTACTTTGTCCCCGGCTTTTCCCCCTACTACGCCCCGCAGATCCCTGGCGCCCTGCAGAGCGGGTACCTGCAGCCCATGTACGGGATGGAGGGGCTGTTCCCCTACAGCCCCGCACTGTCACAGGCGCTGCTGGGGCTGTCTCCTGGCTCACTGCTGCAGCAATACCAGCAATACCAGCAGAGTCTGCAGGAGGCATTGCAGCAGCAGCAGCGACAGCAGCAGCAGCAGCAACAGCAGCAGCAGCAGCAGCAGCAGCAGCAGCAGCAGCAGAAACCGCAGCAGCCCAAAGGAAGCCAAACCCCCGTCCCCACGGGGGCTGCCACCCCGGACAAAGACCCTGCCAAAGAACCCCCCAAGCAAGAAGAGCAGAAGAACGCACCCCGCGAGGTGTCCCCCCTCCTGCCCAAACCCCAAGAAGAGCCTGAAGCGGAAGGCAAGGGCGCGGACTCGCTCTGCGACCCTTTCATTGTCCCAAAGGTGCAGTACAAGCTGGTCTGCCGCAAGTGCCAGGCGTGCTTCGGCGACCAGGAGGCGGCCAGCGACCACCTGAAGTCCCTCTGCTTCTTCGGCCAGTCCGTGGCGAACCTGCATGAGATGGTGCTTCACGTGCCCACCGGCAGCGGCCAGGGCAGCGGCTCGTACCAGTGCGTGGCGTGCGAGAGCACGGTGTGTGGGGACGAAGCCCTCAGTCAGCATCTCGAGTCAGCCCCGCACAAACATCGAACAATCACAAGAGCAGCAAGAAACGCCAAAGAGCACCCCAGTCTATTACCTCACTCTGCCTGCCCCCCCGACCCCAGCACCGCATCTACCTCGCAGTCGGCCGCTCACTCAAACGACAGCCCCCCGCCCCCCCGGCCCCGCCCGGCTTCCCCCCACGCCTCCAGAAAGCCCTGGTCCCCGGCAGCCCCGCGGGTCCCGCCGGGGCAGCCGCCGCCGCCGCCTTTCCCTCCTCTCTCCTCATCTTCAACGGTTACCTCAAGTTCATGCAGCACCTCAGGGGTTCAGCCCTCGATGCCAACAGACGACTATTCGGAGGAGTCTGACACGGATCTTAGCCAAAAGTCAGATGGACCGGCGAGCCCGGCGGAGGGGCCCCAGGACCCCGGCTGCCCTAAGGACAGTGGTCTAGCTAGCATAGGAATGGACACCTTCAGATTGTAAGCTTTGAAGATGAACAATGAAAATGAATTTAAATAAAAAAAAAAAGTTAATAACAAACCAATTTCAAAAAAAAAAATAGACTAACTGCAATTCCAAAGCTTCTAACCAAAAAAAAAAAAAAAAGAAAAAAGAAAAAAAGAAAAAGCGTGGGTTGTTTTCCCATATAACGATGCCGGTGGGTTTTACATTTCTTTTTTCCTTTCCTTTTAATAAAATAAACCTTTAAAAAGAAAAAAAAAAAAAACCAAACCTGTTACATTTGTCCTCTGGAAGGTACTGTTGGTCTGGGAGATGAAGGCCGTGCTGCCTCCTGGCGCCTGCGGAGCTCGCACCCCTGTACATTGCCCCGTCTGGTCCCCCTCGATAGCACAGCAGAGCCCGGCAGCGCTGTATGGGAAAGCAGCCCACCTGGAGACAGTTTTAAATTTCTTGCTATCTTAGCATTCAGATACCAATGGCTTGCTAAAAGAAAAAAGAAATGTAATGTCTTTTTATTCTCAGGTCAATCGCTCACACTTTGTTCTGTTTTCAGAATCATTGTTTTATATATATATATATATATATATACATATATATATAATTTCTTTCATTTGTTTTGGGGGTTTTGGTTTGGTTTGGTTTTGTTCCAGAAAAGGATTTTTTTTTGTTGTTGTTTTTTTTTTCCGGGGGGGGGGGTTTGTTAATTTAAAATGGGCAGAAAGTATTCAAGAGAAAAACAATGTGAACTGCTTTAGCTTTTTCGGGGATTTTAAGGGTAGCTTTTCTGCTGAAGCCAATTCCAAGGGGAAAAGTTAAGCACTCCCACTTTTCAGAAAAAAAAAAAAAAAACCCACACAAAGAGTGTTGAGGACTTGGAGCTTAAAAAAATAAGTTTTAAAACAACTGACTTTCTGTATTTATGATAGATATGACCATTTTTGGTGTTGAGTAGATTGTTGCATTGGAAATGAACTGAAGCAGTATGGTAGATTTAAAAGAAAAAACCCTTTTGTGTACATTTAGCTTTTGTATGGTCCAGCTGACGGCTTCTCATTTGATGTTGTCTTGTTCATTCCTAGACAGATAGATTGCGATCCATCGACTCGCCTGAGCTTTTCTCCCCTTTGTACCTTTATCCCCGTCCCCATCCTGTAATCTTCCACTTATGGTCGCTACCTTCATTTCTTAGAGGGTGGTTGCATAATTATTTTATAAAAACTAAAGAAAGAAGTTCAAAGGGTTTTGGGGGGTCAGTAGGATCCCTTGCAGAATATTTTTTGTTGGGGGTTTGAAACTTTTTAAGGCATATACATGCGATTTACCTATGTCTGTTACCCTTGTGCACTTATTTTATTCTTATTTTCCATTTCTCTTTTATTCTTCTCTTTTTTCTTCCCCTCTTCCTTTACTCATTTTGTAAATGCTTCAAAGACTCTGTTCCTGACCTCTGAGCATCGGTTCTGTTTGTGTAATTAGGCTGCACTCTGTTCCTTCTTTTGAAAAAAAAAAAAAAAAAAGGTTTTGTTACATTTTTTTCTCTAAAGAAAATTCATGCTTTAAATAAAATCCAAAGACATACCCTTCACCACTGGTGCAGAATGAGCAAAAAGGATTCTTTTTACTTGAGAATTTGTTTCTGATTTAAACAAACAAGTCTAAGTTTAAATAAAGAATAAAAAAACGTACCCAGGTTGTTATCTGTGCTTCTTCTGCAAGCAGAGAGACAACTTTTAGCGAGCACCCAGTGCACCCCAGGCAGGTTTCTCTTTCCAAGATCTCTCCGTGGCAGCACCGGGTGCCAGGCTCAGGGAGGCCCGGAGCCCCCCCGCCCCCCCGCCCCCACCCCCCCCCCCGGGGCCCAGACTCTGAAAGGAAAACTTTATGCTGCTAAAATGTAGATTTTGGAGACGTAGATACTTTGCTGTTCCCTTCCATAACCAAATGCCAACAGAAACAACCTCTTTCCACCCTGTTTCCTCCGCCCAAAAGCACGAGAGCCTTCTGCCCACCATCATCATCCTCCTCCTGCTTCAAAAGGGAACTTTGAAGACTGTGAACGCAGGTTCCTCCCGCCGCCTCCGGCCGCTCCTCCCCGGGCCGAAGCCGCTCGCCGCCTCCCAGAGAGACTGGAGCACCGAGAGACGAGTGGGGTTCGGTTTCTGGCGGGACACTTATATTTTTATGGAGTTTTGGTTTTAGTTTGATGAAAGACTAGATCCTGAACTGTTGTACATATTTCTGACTAGGCTAATGCACAGTGCAAATTCCTTTTTTAATTGTTTTTTAAGTAGTTGATACTAAAGCGTGAACCACCGGATGTTCCTCCCGGGACCCAGCTGTAGCATAAGGTGTCAAAAACAGAACCACGTACCCATGGAGCGTTTGCTGTTTTAACAAACTGTTTTCTTTAACAGAAGTTCTTGTATTTCTCCCTGTGTTTGAGATGAACATTTTTTAAATTCTAAAGTTGTACAGTTTTTGTTTTTCCATTATTTTATCTTGTTTGTAATTCTATGAAATATATATATATATATATTTTTTGCCATTTAACTGTTGTATGTTACTCTGTCTGTATCATATAGAAATTTTTTTGTTTTGTTTTGTTTTGGATTCTCTCTGTGATGCCAGTTCCCAGTTTAACACAAGCTTTATCTGTCCAATTCCGCAAGGTCTCTTTTGGAAATCCTTTTCTTATGTCTTGTTTTGTTTCGTTTTTTAATTATATTGCTTGGTCATAGTGCACTTTCTCTCTCCTCCTTCCCCCTCCTCCTCCCCACCCACTAAAAGGTTTTATAAATTCATTTTCCTTGTATTTTTTCTAAATGTTTCTAGAGACTATTGCAGTGTGAGGTTGCCTCTTCCTCCTCTGCAGTCCAGCTGCCCAGGGCAGGTGCAGGGGCCGCAGCGCTGCAGTGCCCCAATGCTGCAGTGTCCCGGTGCCCCAGAGCTGCAGTGCTGCAGTTCCCCAGTGCTGCAGTTCCCCAGAGCTGCAGTTCCCCAGAGCTGCAGTGTCCTGGTGCCCCAGAGCTGCAGAGCTGCAGTGTCCCGGTGCCCCAGAGCTGCAGTGCTGCAGAGCTGCAGTGTCCTGGTGCCCCAGAGCTGCAGTGTCCTGGTGCCCCAGAGCTGCAGTGCTGCAGTGTCCCGGTGCCCCAGAGCTGCAGTGCTGCAGTGCTGCAGTGTCCTGGTGCCCCAGAGCTGCAGTGCTGCAGTGCCCCAGTGCTGCAGTGCCCAGTGCTGCGGTGCTGCAGTACTGCAGTGTCCCAGTGCTGCAGTGCTGCAGTGCTGCAGTTCCCCAGAGCTGCAGTGTCCTGGTGCCGCGGTGCCGCGGTGCCGCGGGAGCGATGCCGGCGCCGGAGCCCCCGCGC
>JAHLSL010000230.1:209863-235827 GCA_025920805.1 Petroica traversi | reverse complement strand
ACTGCAGCGCTGGAAGCACCGGGCACCCGCCAAGCCCGGAGCGGTCAGTGCTGAGCATCCCCTCCGGCCAAGCTCTCCCTGGGCTCCCAGGGCACAGGGCCGGGCTGAGAGCTCCGCCGGCCACCTCGGCACGGCCACGGCCGGCACTGGTGGCAACACCTGGGTGCGAAACCTTCTCCAGGCAGATTGTGCTGCAGAGCCACCAGGAAACGCCATCCTGGTGATTCCGTGCGAAAAGTGGGATCAAATGCATCTCCGCAGCTTCTGACAAACGATGCTAGACCTATTATTAAAAGCCTTCAAGGGTGGAGATTTAAAGTGAAATACTGAGCTGCTCGGTGCTAGAGGGCTCAGTCACTGGGGTTCCTGCTCTGTTGGTCCTGTTTGACCTCCTTAATTTAAGACCTTAGTTTATTTCCACAGCATTGTTGAGACAGAGAAATAGAGAGTTGCTTTTATTGAATCAAACTGTACAGGGGGAAAACAAGACAGGAACAGCTCTTCACAATGTTTATTGCACAGAATGTGGTGGAGGTCAACAAGAAATTAGTTGCTATTGCAGAATGCAGGGGGTTTATTTGATATATTTTGGATAACCTGGAACATCATCTGTTTGTTTTAAAAATCCCAAACATTTGCTTGAATGTTTTCACTCCCTTGACTGCAACAACCATGAAAGAGCACCTGGTATGTGATAGTGAGAAATCATTCCTTGGTAAATGTGAAATTCTGACTCTGACCAGGTTTTGGTCTGGGTTATTGGATCATGTGGCACAATCCTGTATTTGGAGGGTGATCTCTCTGTCTCTGACCATACGTTTAATAATAAAAGCTGGGGAGATGTGAGCATCATTGGCTTTGTGGTGTTCTGACAGAGTCAGTGGCATCTTCTGGAGCATAAATTGTCCTGTTTGAGTTGAATTTGTATATGCTTATAAAAATTGTCTTAAAGAAAAAAAATTAACTTTGATTTTTAAATTTTAGATAGGACTGAGAAAACTTAGAGCAACATCTCAACTGGAAGTCAGAGGCACAAAGATCCTGACAACCAGCCTCTTAAACTTTTCCTGACTGAAGTTAATTTCACTCCAGATTTAGATTTTAGAACCTCAGTTTTTTCTGTCTCATTTTTCTAGTCAGTTTTCCTGTCTTTAATTTATAATTTTACCTTGTGTTTTATTGGGAATTGTTTCTTCATTTGTTTGTACTGATGGCTTTACTATTCCAGAAGTAGCTGAGATCTTGCTGTTATCCAGAAGTATTTCAGAGAGTGAAATACAACTCTTTTGCTGCTGCCACTGCTCAATTAACAGTGATGGTTAAATCCCATAAATATTCTGTTGCCCTTGGCAGGAAAAGCCTTGAAGGTGGGTTGATGGAAATCATTCACTTTCCTGTTGATATTTGTAACTAAAATCAGGCTGTAAAGTTCTGAATGCACGAAGAAAGCCCATGCTGGTCTTCTATTCAAGCAGAGCAAATGCAATCACCAGTGCTCTCACCCTTTGAGGGGTTGCAGCACTTAAAAAGAACTAGATGATTTGTAGATGGATTCTGCCCCCGAGTTCAGTGTTAGGAAAGGGCAGGTGGTACTTCATCCCATTTCTGGAAATCAAACACATTTTGTCCAATTCAGCCCCCTCCAATCGCTCAGTTAGTGCTGTCCTGGGGTAAGTGTGATCACTGGGGAGGAAAAGAAAGAGCCACATCAGACCCTGGTGATAAAATCCCACTTTGAAAAGCCAGAATATTTGTTGTGTTTATGAGAAGCATTTTCTGGGGAAAATATGTGGGACAATAGTGGTGAGAAGTTTGGCTTGATTTTTTGAGGTTACTTCACTTGTGGGTATTGGGTGCAGCAGAGAATGGAAGAAACTCTGCCTTAAGAGAGGCATAAAACCCAGTGGCTCTCTCTTGGCCAGGATTGCTGATTTTCCAGTAAGCTCTGTGCTGCACAGAGGTGTAGAACCCTAATGGTTTGTTGTATGCCATTAAAAGGTATTGTACACTCATAAAAGAATGACATTTTGATCAATGCTGTTAAAAGAATTACTGTCTTGACACAGAAAAGCTTTCCTGCTGCAAGTTTAAAAATATGCCTTTAAAAGCTTTTTATTGAATACCTTTGCATCCCTCAGAAATGTGCTATTTTGGCACAGGGCTGCTCTGAAGTAACTCCACATTGTAACCTGAATGCAAGACCTCGTGTTTACCATCAGCAGGGTGCGAGGTGAGGCAGGTGTGCTCACTTACCTACTGTCATGGGGACAAAGGAAAAGCACCTGGAGCTCCTTGTGTGCAGGCTAAAAATACAACCCCTCATTTTTAGAGTCCCAAATCACTTGAAAGCTATTTGTTTGTTTTGACATTGATTCCTCTCTGTCCCTCCAGCTTTCTTTTGAGCGTCCCTTTGGACTTTGAAGCTGTGCATTGATGTTGGGAGGAGGCAGGTGGCAGGTAGGGAAACCACAAATCTCCCCACTGCAGCTGAGTCCTGGCTTATGGGCAGGTGGGCTCTGCTGGGAGAAACTTGGCTTGGAGGTGTCAGAGGTGGTCCTGAGGTGTAATACTTCTTGTGGCAGAAATCTGCCCTTCGTGTCAGAGCTCTGATAAATCCCAGCTGCTGAAGGAGTGCTGTGCCCGACTCGATGGTGAGCAGAATCAGCTGCACTGCTCAACACGGGGCCAGGGGCTGCCAGGTGGGAACCTGAGAACCCCAGGCAGGGAGCTGGGAGGCAGGGCTGTAATTCCTCAGCTCTGTCATGCTCTTGCTTGTCCTGCACTTTGTATGTTTTGTTCCTTGAGCTTTTGTCTTTCAGGCTTTCAGTCGTTCAGCTGCGTGGGATGTTCTAAATACAACTTTACATAAAGATGGAGGGATTAACTGAAAGAGCCAAGAATGGTGAGATGAGTTTTGATGTAAAGACATCCAGGATAAGTTGTTCTCTAGGCTTTGTCTTCCTCTCCTCTCAGGGCCTTGCTCTGTCATGGGGTTGTCACCTGTGCTTGGAACAGGTGAGTGAGGTCACAGCATTTCCTGGCATTTCTACACCTCAGTGAAAAAAGCTGTGACATGCAGCAGTGCGATTTAATTGCTGAAGAAAGCATGATGTTTAGTTTCACCATGTGTAAGTAGCTCCTTTTAAGTTCAATTTTTCAAGATATGAGTGTCAGGAAAAGGAAATACTAATGCTCTTCATGTTCTGCAAAGACAAGTTATGAAAGGAAGAAGCAGAAGAGCTTGAATGCTTGTATTTGGCATATGAGGATGGTGCTCAGAGAACTGTGAGTAGAGTTGGCATCTGCCTCACTTGGCTTATTAACCGTCTCTCAAACACTGAGTTTTGTCCATTTTGACCTTCAAGAAAAGTAAGAGATACCAAAATACTTCCTTACTTCTGTTTCAATCAAACTTTTGGCAGCTTTCTAGGGCAGTGGTTGGTTTGGTTTTTTTAAATTGTGTGAGTTTCTGTCACCAGCTGCTATCAACTGTTTTCTGAAGCCTCATTTGTGTAGTTTTAGCTTTGGAGGAAATATGAAAGCAAAATTATTTCCATGGCCCTATTTACCCACAATATCTCCCTCGAAGCTCCCTACAAATGTTTTTCTACAGTGACCTTTCAGAGTACCTGCTTTCAGGAGAGGCTGCCAGCCTGGAAGTGGGGCTTAGGCATGTTTTCTTACATTTAGCTATATTAAAAATGGTGATCTTTGCTCCAGCTTCTTTGTCTGGCAAACTAAATTGCTTTCTACCACTGATCCTTGTTTTCATCGCTCTAATCTGTAAATTTGTTCAGTAATCATCTTGTGCTTTTTTTTCAGAGCATAGACAAAACTGCTGCATAACGTAGGGGCAAGCTCTTGAGGGTGGGATAAAAGAAACTGTTATCTTTTGTGTTGATATTTAATTGCTATAAGCTGGAAACATTTATTTAGTATTTGGCCTTATCTGCAATTACCTTCTGAGGCCTATCAGTCTCTAGTCCACTTCATGTGTCATGTTGATTTTGATTTTCTTAATCAAATGTCATTTTGCATCAAGTCAGCTGCCATACAAAACCTGCTATATCTGTACTATTAATTAGCAATAAGCATTTAATTAAAAATCACGCTAGTGCAAGAATATATTTTCTGAAAATTCATGTCACTACTGTTATAGTACCCTCTCCATTTCTTTCCTAGCCAGAGTCTTATATTGGTCATTCTGTTGCTTTGCCATCAGGGACTTTGCCATCAACGACTCATGTCACCAAATCTGAAAAAAGAAACAAACCTACAACACTGCCCCAACAAAACCAACCCCCCTCCCCTGTTATTGTTTGTCTCTGTCCTCTCAAACACCCTGTTTTCCAAATACCAAAAATTAGCATTAATGGTCCAAACAGCTCCTCGGACAAGCTCTTTCCTCTAATCACCATGGAAATTGAACCCTTTGATCTTAACTCTTGCCCATTTGTCCTTCTTCAAGCCACTCACTCAAGTTATAAATGCCCTGGCAGAGTCATCTGCCTTCCTGTGGGACTTGCAGGAATCCTTTTTCTAGGAATCTGGAGGTTCCTAGAGATTCCCTGCTTAACCAGCCACAGCAGCAGCACTTGAGGTGACTGTGACTTGTCAGTGGGTGGACAGCTGGGATTTAATGGATGTGGGACAGAAGCTGAGGGTCTAAATCTCTTTCAGTTGTTATTTCAGGTGAATTACGTGGCTTTGGTTTGGAACTGATAAAAATTTGATGTTTATCTTTGCAGCTGTGAAATAGAGAAATTCAAGGAACTTTTACAACCCCAAATCTACAGAAATTGATTCTGCTAGTGCAGTATTGTCACTAAGCCATCCCAGAGAGTTCCTGGATGTAGGATGGACTGAGTGTAAGAACTGGTGGGAGCAGATCTTTGGGCAGCAGAGGCAGGGAATTCACTTTTTTATACAATGACCTTCAAAATCAAACCTCTTGTGTTATTTCATATCTTTGATGACTTAACATATTTGTAAAAAAACCAACCAAACAACATTTCTTATTATCCTTCACAAAAGCTGCCAAATTAAGTTCAAACTGAGCTTTGGCCTCCCAAATTTTTTTCCTACATGCCCTAGACTTCCTGTGGGCACGTGGATAAATCAGCTCAGTTTGCTCACGTGATGTGCATAAATAAGTATGAGGATTATGAAATGAGAGCAATAACAGAAGGGTGTGTATTACAGTGAAAGGAATAAAGGATACCATAGAGAAAAGTGGTACCCTTTTGTGGAAATATTTATGAAAAAATTTGTTAACTGAAAAATAAGATGGGTGATTGATACCTGTGGAATGTCTTGGGAATAAACAGATCAATAAAATCAGTAAGATGAGACCAGGAAGGTGTGTTTTATTACTTGCTGGAGTCGTGAGAAACACTTTTGTACTTGTGAAAAGGGCATGTTCTGAATCCTGGAGATTATACTGTACTGAAGTTTTGGGGAGTAAATCAGCTGGTAGCTCAAAGTGAGGCCTGTTTTTAAGGCTGGAACTTGGGTTGCAGAATATTTTCTTGCTCTGGGCCCCGCTCAAGGAACACGGGGCAGAGGGAGTAACTCACACACTGAAAAGAGCTGTGGTTTGTTCTGCTCTCCTCGTGTTTTTCACAGGGTGGGTTGCAGGATGTTTTCTTTGTTTTCTCTGTAGCTCTGGTGTTTGGGCTACAGGGATTTCAAATCTTTCACAGAAAAAACAGATAGCTTCAAATTCAGCTCTGAGTCTGATATTTGTTTTATTAGTGGAAATCTTTGTCTCATGTGTTTTCCCAGTTCTAGATAACCTTTCCTTGTCATCAAAGAAATTAATTTCTTTGTTGGACACATTGCAAGTAAACTTGATGGCAAGATTGCTGTTATTGAGGCAGCTTACACAGTGATTTGCTAACTACAGCCTCTTCATATAATGTGAAGCAGAAGTCGATTTATTGACCACCACTGGGATTTCAGGAACTGTTGAACTACCTAGTTTTTATCCTTCTCTCATAAAATTTGCTATTAAATGTCTTTTTTTCTGTTACCCTCTTGAAAAGGGTTCTCTTTGAAATGCAGTCGTACAAGAGCATCAATGCTACTCATTTCTGTGCTGTAGAGTTTGGCTTTTTAATGAAGCATCTGCAGGGTCATGTAAAGTATCCTGACACCAGATTCTTGAAGGTTTTCCTAAAATACTTGACTATGGAGGGTGGACACTGATGCTTCTCAGCTGTGACAGCTGGCTCTGTGGCTGTGGTGCCAGCCCTTGGCATGGAGCAGATCCCAGTGAGAGCAAAACCCTGCAGAAGGACCAGCTCTGCTGCAGCACAAGACTGTGCTTGTTGCAGTACATGGCCTCTGTCAAACATAACCTGCTGCTTCTCTGGAATGCTAAGGAATTAATAGATGTATAATTTGATTAGTTTGTGCTATTTGCTGTATGTTCATAATAGTTTCTTACTACTTTCTGCAAGCTCTTCTCTAAGGTGTACGTTAGAAAGGAAAACAGTTGTCTCTGGTAATCTGTAAAAACAGGTTTAAAAATAGAATCCAAGTGAACTGTACAAGTGAATTATTGATTCTTGGGGATGCAGAGAGAATGCTTTCTGTGAAGTCTTCTCCATTGCTTCAGTCTGTGCCAGTGTCTGGAGGCTTTGGGGGTGATGTTTTTTGATTAACAGACATAATGGAGAAATCATCTCTAGTTAATCTGGATTTCTGACAACTCTTCCCAGGCACTGCTACAGCCGGGACATCAGAGCTGGGGTACCTGGGGTGGAACAGGGACATTAAAGGTTATGGTACGAGGGGGTGAGGGCCTTGGACCTCGTGTGTTCCTGCTCCATGAGATGGGGGACCAGAGCTCTGGTACCACCTGCCACAGCTGCTGCAGGTGTTCAAAGGGAAGAGGGAAGAGAACAGCTATTAGAGTGCTTTAGATTATTGCAACCAGCTAAAGGGGATGACATGTTTGAACCCTGAGGTTGTACCCACAGCTGCAACATCTGCCAGCCCAATGCTTGGGAAGGCAAGCCCATCCAGTCACGTACTGTGGTTAAAAGACTTAATTTTCGTTTTTATTTGTGCAGGAATTAAATGAAAGGAGCAGAACCAGTATTTTCCAAATTTCCTTTTGCTTACCTTAATCTTGTATTTATTGTGGAGCAGCATCTTAGTGGTTCTGATTAACCTGACCACTGGATAGCGAGAAATCCTTTTCATTTGACTTGTGCCAGAATTATTTTATTCTGCTGTCAGCTGCAGATTAACAAACTTCTAGGGGAAATAGCTGCCAGGTGCATGGTTATCATGCATGTGCCAGCTTGGTTGTATTTCCAAGAGTCTCCATTTGTAATCTGAGGAAGCCCTGATCTCTGGGGTGAAAGCTGGGCCATGGCTCTGCCCTCGCAGCTCAGCCCTGCATTCAGCTCAGGATGTCCAGCTGTGTGCCTGATGCTCCCTCGGAGCCCCAGCCAGAGTCTCCTCCAGGCTTTGTCAGGGCTGTCCTCTTGCAGGCTGACATGAGGAATAGTCTGTGACACAATTGGCAAGTGGCTTTCACGCTCTGTGGCGGATCTAATGAGCTACAGCTGCCTGTGAAATCCTGCTTCAGATCCTCTGAAAGAGCTACTGAAGCCTCTGCTTAGATTCATGGACTTTCTTTTTTTTTTTTTTTTTTTTTTGGGAAGCAGATGGAGAAAGCACTCTTGGAAACTCCTCCATAATTCACACATATAAGTGTCAGTTTTAGAATATGGCACAGGAAAGGTGGCACATGTACAGCCATGCCTGTGGTGTGTGCCACCTACTGAGGAAAGCAGGAGTAAAAATCTCCCAAAGGTCCCCCACGAACAAAGATTTAATGCTTCATCAGGTGCTACGGGTGCCTGTGTTACTGCTTGGTGTGCACAAATGGGAGAGGTGGTGCTGTCTGATGGGAATGTGCCCAGAGGGGAACCTGAGCCCAATATGGTGAGCAAGAAAGGGTCTGCTGCACATCCCTGGCTCAGACACCACCATGCAGCTTCTCCACTCTGTCTTTAATTAAACTTGGGTTTTCTGTTGTTGTAGCTGGAAGCAGCGTGCTGACACAACTCATTCTTGTATCAAACAGATTAAAATGTCAATGTTTTAATGTTCTCATCTGTGGGAAAAAGAAAATAGTTGGGTGTTTTATTTATAACTTAAAAAGATGCTGTGGGAAAGGTTTACTTGTGCAAGATGGAAAATGACAACTAAAGGTACAGAGTTCCATTTAATATTAAGAGTCTTTAAGGGTTGAAAATAGTGAAAAGATGAAATCTCTTCAGGAAATAGACTATACTGGCACATGGCAGTTTAAAACAATTATGAATTCTGGGAGAGGGGAGTCGTATTTTCTAGGAAGATATGTAATGTTATTTTTTGTGACTGATTCCATTCATGTTTTCTGCAGGTTTGCTCCCTGGGCAGTGAGAAGTGACAGTGGCTCTGGTTTGGAGCTGTGGTTGTGTGAGGCAGGTTCTGAGCTGGCAGGGTGGCCAGGTGAATTTAGGAGCTGCTGGGCAGGGTGCAGCCAACAGCTGGAATTGCCTACTTGGGATTAATGTGGCTCTTCTTCAGAAAGTGCCTCCCAGAGCTTATTTAGAGATTTGCTTGATGTAGGCTGTCCTCTGGGTTTCCATCTGTGGAATCTCTGTTTCTGAGCTCTCCTTTGCATGTACATCACATATGCTCACCAATGCCCCTTTGGGTTATGCTTTTCCTGGACTGGGGGAAGAAATAATCCATTTTAAAGAAGGAAAACAAAAAGAGCTCCCACTGAACAGAGATGATGGAAGAAGGGTGCTGGGTGTCTTTTCGTTTTACTTTCTTGCTCTCTCACATTTATTTATTCCAACCCATGTCCTACAGCCTGGCTGCTGGGGGATCAATTTGTTGGCAGGGGTTATTCAAACATCAGCAGAATGCATGTTCTTACTGTTCTGCTTGGAACTGGGTGCTGGAGCCAACACAAACAGCTCTGGTGTGGGAACCAACGCTGGGTGTTTGAGTCAGGCTGTTCTTGGTGGTCTGTCCTTCCTGCAGTAAAAATGTCAGCAGTTTCTTTTCCCATAGTGTTCATTTATGTTCCTGTTGTTTCATGTTTATACAATCACTGTGCCTGTGGACAGTTCAAATAATTTTTTTGAATAAATTCTGTGGTTTTCTTCACTTTCAGCTCTTGTTTTCTGTAGGTTTTGGGGTTTTTCCACTCTATGGCTTCATTTTTTTTTGTTGTCTTTCCCATTGTCAAAGGGAATGTGGCTTTTTGTGTTTGGTGTTGGTTTTTTGTTGTTTGTTTTTTTTTCCCCACGAGGTAAAACTTGGCTGTGGGGGCAATTCTTAGGGCAGACAAGCTCCAAGTGCAAGCAGAGAGCCTCCAGAATGCCTTGGAACCAGGGCACAGGGTGCTTCGGGCTGAGCTCTGCTGAGCCTGGGTCACAGAGATGGTGCTGCACTCTCAGCTTGGTACCCCCTTCAACCACACCAGACACCACTGAAGCACTTGGGGCGTGCTTTGTAACACCTTCCAAGCACTCAGGAACCACTGAGGTTCCTTTCTGCTTCTCCAGTGAAGTCCAGGATGCAGGATACTTGTGGGAGCCGATGGTTTGAAGCTTTCTGTAATTCTTCCTGTTACCCTCAGGGCATGCTGAAAAATTACCTCTTTGTAGAGTCTTTGGGATATGATGCAGTCCCAGATCAGACACTTCTCTATTAAATAAAAAGTGTGATAAGCCTAAAAGCATCGAATTCAGTATTTTGAATCTCTAAAGACCAATCCCAGTGTGGATCTATTTGGACTAATTTACTGAACTATTTAGTTTCTCCTCCTGCATAACAACCATTCCATCCCCAGCCATTACCAAGTCAGCTCTGCCTCTCTGGCTGCCAGGAATAACTTTACTTTGCATGGATAATTAACTGGATTGAGTAACAGAGAAAAAAAATTATTTCCACATAGTGGTAATAATAAATCTGTTACTACTTTTGGCTCTCCATGTTATTGCCATATTTGGGTATGTCTCAATGAGGAAGTGGCTTCCTTTGGCTGAGTTCAAATACCAGCACGGAGCCTGCCTTAAGGGCTGGGCTGGGCTGGTGAGAGGAGGGCAGAGGGGGCATTGAACCAGGCAGGCCTTCCTGCCACAAATAACTGCCTTTTCTTTTTTTTTTTTTTGTGTGGGTGTGGGTGGGTTTGGTTTGGTTTGGTCTTGGTGGGGGTGTTATTGGGGGTTTTTTTTGTTTTGTGGTTTTTTTTGAGGGGGGTTGAGTTTTTTATTGTTTGGGTTTTTTTCCCAGCAAGTAGCAAACTTCCAGTCTTTGTGAAAAGATAAAACTTGGAATTTCTGTTCACGTAAAAATCAAAGCTTTGCTAAGATGGAAATCTTGCAAACAATTTTTTTTAAAAATCTACCTTTCCTGTGAGGATATTTGGAGCATCCCACTCTGTTTTCCAGAACGTGTAAAATGTGGGGATGGGACCTACTGAGCTCACCACAGGAATTCTCCAGTGGGACAGAAGAACCTGAGGCTCGGATATGAAGTAGCTCCTGAGCACAGTAACTTTCATGCTGACACTCTCATGACCTTTTCCAGGACGATCCTCCTCTTTTCCCGTTCATTTTCATCCCCGGTTTTGGCTCTTTTTGGAGCCTTGCTGTCCATCAGCCCAGGGAGGAATGAACCTGCTTCCTGCAGAGCTGCTCTCAGCTGGGGGAGCAGTGAGAGTTGTGCCAAACACCTGACATCCCCAGTGCGTGCACTGCAACTCGTGTAAATGCTGCTGTCATGAGGAGACAGCACCTTCCTCTGCAATTCCTCCTCCAGCTGACCCTGGGATCATCCTGGGGGCTGCACACCCTCGAGAGGGTCAGTGACCCCAGGATCAGTTTGGGGATGTCACAGCTGCCAGCACAATGGAAACCTGAAGGCTTCTGGGAAGAAGAGTACAAACTTAAGTGGTGGTAGAGGAAATTAAGGAAGGTGTTTGTTGGCTTGTGCCGATTAACATTTCCTTCTGTCAGACTTGCCTGGGTCCCACTATTTAATTCCCTCTGTGCCTAATCCATATCTGCTGTTCCTTTTCCATCATCCTCTCACCATGTCAACCTCCTTCCTCCAACCACTGCCCAGTGCAGGCAGCTCCTGCAAAAAAAAGAAAAAAAGCAAAAATTAACTTAGTTATTGATAAATAACTAAGTGGAGCTTGTTAAAGAGGGGAGGAATATGTAAACTTAGAGTTAAAGTTGCAGAAGTTTGATGGCTGTAAAACCAATCACTGAATTTAGAAAAGATAAAAGGAAACGGTTCAAGAAAAGCATTTAAGCAATTCTTGGTGAAAAGTGCTCTTTGCCAAAAATAACTTCACTTTATTGAATTGCTCATGTGGTGGGAGGAAAACAAATAGTCAAAAAAATAAGAACTTAGAGGAATCCATGTCCCTCCTCCCAGACAGCGCTAAAACACCTGGGGTCTGAAAGGGCCATATGGAAAATAGGGGAAATCTGGGCTCAATCTGCAACTGCTGTGGCCAGCAAAACACAGAGACATTCTGCAAGGTACACTGAAGAGACTTGCAATGTGCAGTTTTTAATTGCTTTTAATCTTGTTTCTAGCTCTGTAATTGGAACTCTGACCTTTCTGACTGTATAAATCTATCATAGTTTTAACCATTAAGCTCTTTTGTGTCAGAGTTGGGTACAGATACAAGTGTCCCAAGGTTGTCACTGCTATCTCTTTGGAGATGATAAATACAAACAAATCTTCAGATGCTCCATGGAGAAATTGCATCCTGGCATAAAGGGAACTTGAGGCTTGCAGTGTCTTGCATCAAGCTGTGGCAGTGTTAGATGCCAGGCTGATTTTGCACATTTGGAGAACACAAATCCATTTTCTGATGGGGTGGGCATCCAGGATCACCTTCTAGCCATGGTCCTTCCCTTCAGGTGTCACAATGTTTTAGGCTGTTGAAGGGTTTTTGTGTTTTTTAATAGTGGAAAATTCTGATTCTCTGTTCTCTATATTGTGAGCTGGTTGGTGAAATGGAAATGCTGGTGACAGTGTGAGACGGTGTGAGAACTAGATAAATCTGGGATCGTGCTGGTGGAGTGGAAGAAGCTTGTACCAGGATCTCTGAGGGAACAGAACAAGCTCCTTGTAATGTAAGTTCTTAATTTTTTGTTTGCTTTGCCTCTGATGTTCACCAGTGGCAGCACAGGGCTCAGGGTGGGATGAGCAGAGCTGGGGAGCTGCTGCCAGCAGAGCCCAGCTCAGTCACTGTGGGGCCAGAGAACTGAGATGGGCTGTGGATTCACCAACACCTTGAGGCCACCTGAAGAACATCTGGAAACAGAGGCAAAGTCAGAACGTGGCAGCCCAATTAAATAAGAGTTGGCCTGACACACGTTGCTGCTTTCCAGGGGAGGAGTGTGACCTGCAAATATTTGATTGATTCTGTTTCTGTCCCTCAGTTCTAGGTAAAATACATTTACTGGTTTTCCTTTTAAACCATTAGCTGACCTTCCATACGGATCCCAGCTGTGCATTAGCATTGCTTGGGGATGTGTTTGTATCTTTTGTCTAAAAATACCCAGCCGGTAGGATCCATGATCCATGAAAGCTAATTGAAACAATTTCTCTTCAAGTTTTGGCAAGTGAAGCATGCATTATAAGCATTAATATCTATAAATTGAATTGTTAATGAATCTAGACACTAATAATGAATGCAATTTTGTAGGCTTAACTAGAAACACTAAAATTATCAGGATCTGGAACAGAATTTTCAATCATTTTTGCTTATTAAATAGCAAAACTATGCTTTTAATAAGCTAATCATTTTTATTTGACCCCATAGGAGTAGCTCAGCTGATTAGAAACAGGTTTCAAAGTGCAAAACAATGTTGTTTTTCTCTCACTGTTTTAACTACCACAATGCTGAAATCTTGGATCAGATACTGATCTCCACTGCTTATCCTGCAATTCCTCTGAAAGAATTTGCAGCAGAACCTCTCTATGTCCCAGTGAACAGGAGAGTTCTCTGCACAAATAAATCATGCGGTAAGCTACCAAAACAACTGGAGCTTGCTTGAAAGATTGTTAGTGCACAAAAATACAATATATGAGGGATTCCTGTTTGGTCTTTGTTATATCCAGAAGTAGAAAAGCGCTTGAAACAACTCAAAACTCAAGAACAAAGCTAATAAACAGAAATCGTCTTCTCCCCCAGTTTAAAATTAGCCTTTAGGATATGGTAAGATTCAGAGTTATGAGAACAAGTAAATCTTCAGTTCTGATGGCTTCCTTTAAAACAGTTTTGTGAAGTTTGCCATTCTTCCTGACTCCAGTGGCTGGAGACCAGGAGGGCACAAGGAGACAGATGATTCTGCAAGTCCCTCAGGCAAAGCTGCTTCTCCCCACGCTGCTGCTGGCAGCCCTTGCAGACAGGCTTTCAGCTTTTATGGAGCGCTGGTGTCCCTTAGACAAGCAATTTCTTTTACCAAAAGATTTAGTAACTCTACAGCATTTGTTAAATGAAAAAATCAAACTTGGTTATCTTGCAAGATAACAGTAAGGAACGATCTCTGAAAGGTAAGGGAAAGGGATTTCAAGGATTTATCTCTGGATTTACGTCTGGGAAGGACCATAAAAGGTTCCTCCATCTCTGGAGACCATTGATATCCTTACAGAAATGTATTCCAGTGCTTAATTATGTTTTCTATTTGAGAGAGGGGGTTTCCTCTATTTAATCTAAAACTCCCTTACTACTGCTCATACCTACTTCTACTTTTTTTTGTTCTATGAACATGAAGAAAGGTTTTCACTCTTTATAACAACCTTCTCTTTATTTGAAGGCTCTTTCCATGTTTCCCAGCTGCTTCCCCCTCATTTCTTCCCTTCTTTAGCATGGGATGGCAAGGGAGGAATACTGGCAAGCTTGGAGGGATGAAGTGATAAGGAAAGAAACATCAACAGATGGAACTAAATAGTACAGCAAGGGATTCAAAATACTTCACCAAAGTACTAATGGGAAAGATTTGGTGTTTTCTAGTGCAATTTAAAATTCAATGGGAAATTAATATTAAGTTAATATAGAAATACACATGAAAGTGCAGAGTACTCTCTGCAGGAGCTCTAACTTAGTAGATAGCACAGTAAATGTTACCCTGAAATATTTAGCTGAAGTAGCTCAGAATACTTTTATTACTTGGACGTTTATTTTTGCGTCCATGCACACTGGGATCCTGTTCTGCCTCCCCTCACGGCTGCCAGCTGACCCCTGGGCACTTTCCACTCCTTTGCAGATATTTTCCCTAAGCTCAGAGTGTTACAGGGATCACAATCATGGCTGTGCAACTCAGCCTCTCTGAGGCTAAACACTTTCATTTTGGTAAGATGCTTGGTAACCATTTTCATCATGATACGTCGGCAAAATGAAATGACTGAGATAATTTGAGGGGACAAATGCTTGAGGGTCTTCCCCCACCTCCCCACCAATGCCTTTTCCTGATGGACAACACACCAGCAGAAAAACTATCAGTGGAGACCTGCTCAGCCTGAAGAGTGTGCCCTGCCCACCACCTGCACGGGGCAAGGGAGAGGGTGCTGGGTGTGAGGTGTATATTCCTGTTCTGTTTCTTCTGTAAAAAGTTCATATTCTGGGAGACAACTATTAGAATTATCTTTAATAATTGATATTAGTATTCATCCATTGATTTCTGATGTGTTTGGTTTTATTCTTTCCTGTTTTCTGCTTTTAAAGACTCTTTTTCCCAAACCAACAGCAAAAAAACAAGGAAAATAAGTTTTCTCAGTGCTGCTGTCTATTGACATTCAAACAGAATAACTGCCCTGGAGTTAATTCCTCCTCTTAAGTAAACTACTTCAGTCTGTATGCTGCTAGCAGGGAGGATATTGGCATTCCTGTTTACTGAATCCTTGCTTTTTTAGTGAATTTAGTATATGTACATGTGTACTTTTCAATAAATGTAACAAATAATCCAGGAAACCTGGGAGCCTCCTAGTGAGTCATATGCAAACTGAACCAAAAATATTTAATCCTGGAGTAAACATTTATGAAGGGTCTGTGCTACCCTTTGCAAATGGATAAAGTGGTCAGTCAGTGTGGTACAATGTGAATCCCCTAAAAAGCCGAAATAATACTTTTTGGTACTTTAACTGCAAAATAGTGTAAATAATAATATAAATCAGATATCATGTTAAAGCCTTGCAGCCTCTTTCTTTCACTTGAATGCCAGTTGTGACAGGTGCCTGCCCTGCTCCTCCTCCAGAAAAGAAGTTTCTGTCCCTCAGAATCCACCCTGCTGCAGCCACTGCACTGACACAGGTGAGAGCTGGAGAACTCTCTGCTTCACAGCTTGAGATGCAATTTTTCAGCCATACAAACCCAACCACGCAGTGTATCTCAAACAAGTACTAGATAAGGAGGATTTTGCCTGAGTTGGTTTTGCCTGCCCCCTATAAACAGAAAAATCAATGGTCTTTGTTCTTTTATTGAGGAGAAAAAAGTACTTTTTTCCCACCTGGGAGGGCTAATGGGATACTCTGGTGTGCAGCACCATTTCAGCAGTGAGGGAGGTGTCCCTACTTGATCTCTGCTAATGCAAGTCTTCAACCAGCTATTCATGCTGCTTCTGGGACATAAAATTTCTGGTTCTGGTTCTCCTGATCCATCACTTTGCTAAGCCTCTCTGGAGGCCCTGCAGCGCTGTTTGAGTGTAGTCCCAAGGAGGGTGTGACTTGAAAGCCACGGCCTTTTCACAGGCCCAAGGGTGCTGTGGAACACCCAAAGGTGCTGTGGAACACCTCTATGAACCGGGCTGCAAAGGTTGAATGTTCTGATGGGCACTGACAGCTGTCTGAGCCTCCCATGTTGTGTCTGAGTCCTCACCAGAGTCAAACCCAGCAATACCTTTGTGCAAAACTAAGAGGTACCTTTTTTTTCCCCTAGATTTCAGACCAGCAAGATCTAATAACCTTTACTTTGGTCTCCTGTACATCTTTCTGAAAAAAGAAGCATGTCAGATCCTCAGAAATGAAAGGAAATAGGATAACCTTTCACCTGAATTGACATGGGCATGTCTTCTGTCATTCCTCAGAATTTTGCCATCCCATGTTTTACATGGCTCACCTTTCACATTGACAAAAGAGACAACAGAGGTATCTTTTTTTATTTCTAGAATACATGACTCCTTTAGAGCAGCTTTGTCATTTATCTTGCAAAATATTTAGCAGTGCTCAGTATGTGAGACCCCTCAGGAAGAAGATGACAAGATTTCTCATTCTTGCTGACTAGAATTTAAACAAATTTAAAAAAAATAAAATGTGATATATTAAGAGGAAGAGGAAATAATTGACTAAGTGTGGTACTGGGAGCTAAATCACTGTTTCAGCAATTGAGAATTACCAGCCACCAGTCTGGGCTGGTGGAGCTTCTTGGATGCCAAGCATGAACATCAGTTTCCATGCTGGATGTCATGACAGCCTGTTGTCACTTTCCAGAGGACTATAACCAAGGTTTATCATAATAGCAGCCCTCAAAATCAACACAGCTCAAAGCAGTAACAGCCTTGCAAACAATTATACCCGCTGTTTATTTTGTATATTTATCTTATTTGCTTCTCATCCTCAGAGTTCCAAGTTTTTATCAGAGGGTTTTGCAGAGTGGAACTGGAAGTTGTTGACACACTCCACCCAGTAACACTGAGCATGGGGAGAGGTGCCCATGCCAATTTCAGTGCCACAAGGAGAGCAGGTTGTGGCACATGAGGAATGTGAAACTTTGTTGTTTATGCTTATTCTAATGCAAGAAGCAACAAAGGACAGTTGGTTTACAAAACAAAAGGAAATACTTTTTAACAATATCTAGTAGAATTTAAGAAACTCATTGTAAAGGCAAAAATCATAAATACATTTTTATGCCACGCTTCCTGCAGCCTGAGATTCAGATGGTGAGAAATAACCCTATGAAATGGAAATTGGTAGTTTCACGAAATAGTGTGCACAGGTACATAATTTGGTGTCATCTGCTGCTGCTCTGCCAAATTTGATTCTAACTAAAATTATTCAGGAAGACACAATACTGAGCTGGCTCCTCAAACTGGAGAGATGGAAGGTAGCTCTGGACTGAGCTTGAAGAGTGAGAAATGTAATTTGATGATCTGAGGACAACACACAATTAAGAGCCCACTGGAGGTGGAGAGCATGTTCGTTGTTTCCTAGCACAGGTGTGTCTCTGAGCAGGGTTTGGCACCTGCCTGTCTTTCCTGTGAAAGTGTTTCCAAACTATGCCTAAAAAGTTGGGGAGAGGAGATGCTTTGAACCTTTTTTGGTGGTGTCTTGATAGTCCATCAGCCTTGTTTTTCCCGTCACCTTTGTCTGCCCCCCACTCCAAGCAAAGACTTCTTGTTGTTAGCAGAGATTTTTTTCATGTAGCCAGGATTAGAACTGACTATTTTGCAGCCCGTTCTTTATTCTCGATTCAGGACTTTCAGACTGCTCTCTGCAAGGTAGTAATGAGATCTGGGATAATAATATCAAGCTGTATCTAAACAATTGGATTAAAGGAAGCCCTTGGAATACGACAGAGGTTGGTGTAACTTGCTGGATCATGTGTCCAATTGCTGCCAGTTCCTTAGGGACAAAGTTTTTCCTCCTGGCAGAGCTCAGCAGCAAGGCTTTCAGCTTCTTTCATGATCAGCATTTTGTACCGAGTGCTTTAAAATGTTTGGAAAATGCAGCATAAGGGAGAATGAAGGTGTTCTTTAATTGGACTAACTTAAAAAATTAATATTGAAAAGTTTTCTCCTTGTTGGGTTGCTATTGACCTGATGTTAAGAATAGTTTGTGCTGTTCTGGGGGAGAAGAGTAGGGGAATATACTTTGCTTTTGGTTTTTTTATTTTTTTTGTGCTTTGAATTTTGGTGGGACAGGAGAGGTTGCTATTACGTTTAGAAAAAAAAAGGTCTGAGTATGAATAGGAAATATTTTCAAAGGTCTTTTTAGGTGTTGATCTGTTCATGGAGCAGCTGGGAAAGGCTACAGCCAGCGTGAACAGGTAGGTAATATCTGTCAGTTCAGAACTGAAGGTCTGAAAGGTAGATGAACCTTTTTTTTAAGCTGGTGAAGCTCTGTTGGTAATCACTGCTCAGAAAGTAATGGCTTTATGGAATGGAATTGCAATTGCCTGCTTTGACCTCAAAATATTACTTTGTCACCCTTGCCTGTCTCTCTCTCTTTCTCCTTGGAAAATTAACATTAGATAAGAGTGAGGTAGATTCCTTTCTAGCTTATTCATTAGCAGCAGCAGTGTTGTTAATTATGTTTTGATTGTAGAGGCTGTATTATGAGTGGCCAGAGAACACAGAATTAGTTTCAGATTTTCATAGCTAGAAGGTGGGAAAATCCTCCTCTGGGTTGCAGAGTAAGCAGATTTCCTCTGGATATCACTGAGGCAATAAACAACAAACTGCAACTTTTTTATCACAGCTTTGCTCTCCATGCACAGATTTTATTGTGGGAAATAACACAGCCCACTTCTTGGAGTGTTTTGTTCCCTTTTTTTTACATGTGTCATCTTCTCAGCTTCAGCTGGTAGAGTTTCTAGTTTGTTCTTTTTTGTTTTTGTGGTTTTTTTTGTTCTTACAAGAACAGTCAGAATGTTCTTGAGGAGCCCTTTACTGATTATAGGAGTTAGGAGCCTGCCAAAGCCTACAGCCATCCTCCCTGAGCAACACTGAGCAGCAGGCAGGAAGGGACCTGATTACTTGGCATGATAAATAACCACAACCTTTCCTTTTATTTTTAGTTTTGTAATTTATTTAAATTTTCAAAATTTTTTGTTTTAATCAGTTAATAAACAATTTATCTGTCTGTGACTCAAAATATCTAATCATTTGTTAATAAAAACACCACCCTAAGCACAAGTACAAGAGAATGGCACTGCAGACAAATTTATCTTACAAAACCCTTATTTTGCCTGCTCTTGCCGTCCCAGCATGCTGTGGTACTGTATTTCTGACAAACTGGACTGATGGTACCCAATTCACCTGACAGTATTCTCTGACTTGCTCAGTCTTCTGGAAGAGACCTCTTCAGAGTCTGCACCATATTGCCTTTATGCTCTTTTGTCCCTTTTCAAGTGCATGAGGGATTTTGCTGGTCACTGGGATGTGTTCAGCATTACAAGAGTGTTTCTAATAACCAAATTTTACTCCTGGTGTCTTTATAAACTCCCTCAGGTCTTCCTGATGATTTCTTCTTTTGAAGTCGGTTTGCACATGTTCCTTTGGGCTTTTTGCATCAACACTTGGTAAGTGCTGTGTGTTGATAAGACATGATAGCACATTCCTGAGGAACCCTGGAAGCACAGGGCACACATTTCTCTGCGTGGAGACAGGCAAACCATGTTTAAGTTGATCTGAAGGAGGGCAGACACTTCTCAGCCCTGGGTTCCTCAGAATTTAGTGGAAACTTCAATGTTGGATGAGGACTTTGAGGTGGAACGTGAAACAATCCCTTTCATCCTTAGCTGAAGTTATGGTATTCATTTTGTCCTTGGTAATTAAAGGGTATGTCTTGTTTTTCTCACTCTTTCAAATCTGTATCATAAGGTCTTTGGAGTAATTGCTCAGAACAATATCATGGAAGTAGAACATCACTGATCTCCTTGGCTGGGAAATTTGTGAAAGGGAATGAAAAAAGGGAGAAAATCCCTGCCAGAGCTGCAGCTTGGAGCTCAGTGGGGTCTGAGTACTGAAAAAGCAGCTCTGTGTCAGCTTTGAAGAGGTAAATCCTTGAATTCACTGTGTGTGTGTAAGTTGCACATAACGAGAAATATCAGACTTAAAAATTCTGATAAATTTCAAGGAACTAAGCAACTAGTGTCAGAGAAATGGGTGCAAGAAATATTTAAAAAGAAAACAAATACAAGTAGAGAGAAAAACAGCCAAGGATTTAAATATATCATAAGCACATCACAACTAATTCATCTGATAAAGGAAGATACAAGACAGAAGAGGTGATTGATGTAGCTCAAAGATTTGATGGTACAAAGCCGCCTTTACTTGAAATGATGAAAGGAAATAGGGCAAAAATCAGAATATTGAGGATTATTTACGATGTAAAGAGAGGGAGAGTAATCAAAAAGGCTGAGTAAATTCCAAAATGAAATAAGAAATGGCTTGTGGTGTATGTGGGGTGGGGAGAATATAGAAATCATTACTAAACCAAGAGTCACTCAGGAATCTAAAATGGATGAGCCCTGAACTGATTTCATAAATGGCCCTTGACAAAGGGGAAAACACAGCAGCACAAGGCTATGTGAGTAATGGAAACATTTCACAATGTAGGATGATAATAGAACAGCTGGAAAGGAGGACTATAAATAGAAGACCAGTTCCATATATGTGTCCTTTATGTAAAATAAATTAATTAATATTTTTTTAAAATATTGAGAATTAATTTGGAAGATAATAAGCTGCTGAGATAGTGAGGGATTGCAGAATCCATATGAGGAACTCCTTTTTCTTTTTCTTCTTTCAAAAAAGGAATTTGAATCAATATTGCTCAGTACACGGTAAAATATTGTCCGAATTTTTCTGGCTCACGGTCTGTGAAGCATATTCACTAAAAAGCTCCTATGCTGGGAAGCATGTCAGTCACGAGGCACCTCCTGCTCCAAGACAGAGCTGCCTGGATGCTTCTTCTGGTCTTTTTAGTAAGTGGGGATGACTCTGGGTACCTAAAGAAGTAAAATAACTTTTTGTTCAAGGTGTGTAATTCCTGTAAGTTTGAATCAACCAGACTGGATTTATTCTGCTGGTGAATCTTTGACAGAGCAAATGTCTACTTAGCCACAGGAATGTGAATGCCCTGGGAAGCATCAGGGTGCCATATTGCATTAAAGAATACGAGGTTTGCACTTACAGTGAGAGGTGTTTTTAAATATGTAACACATAGTAGGTGCCTAAAATAAATAGAAGGTTTTTATCAGTAACTTATGATCAAGGATTATATTGTATTTGAGAAGAGTGACTGTGACAGTGTTACAGAATTCCATCAAATTGGATGTAAAATTCTCAATAATTTTTTTATTAATTTCTGTATGCAAGATGGCAAAAGTGAATGCAGAAGGAGCTGACAGATGTGAAAATATGTAAGGTTGACATTACAAATCTAAGATTTTCCCCATGTTGCTCTGTAGAGCACCCAGACCAAAAAAAAAATAAAAAAAAAAAAAAAGAAAAAAAGGAAAAAAAAAGAAAAAAAAAGGTTGAATACGTGCAAAATACAGGCAGCAAGAAAAATGATAGAAAAATGATGCAACAACTGCTAGGAGATTAGTAAATGTGGATCCCAGGCAACACCATTTCTAAAATAACTTTTCTGAGCAAAATTGTGTTTAAGGCCTGGAAGTACTGATTTATGAAGAAATATGAAAAAAAATTAGATGTGTTTAACTTGGCAAAATAAATGAAGAGTGTTGTACTTGTCCACAAGCATATGAAGAGCATAAACAGAAGCCCTGGAGAAGAATTGCCTTGGACAAGGCCTAAGGAATGCAAATGAAATGTATTGTGATCATAATGCAAGAAGGAAAATGTATCTCAGATATCAGGTAATATCCTCCATTAGCAAGATTTATGAGACCCATCATGATGGGAATATGAAGGAAATTATGAAAAGTCCATTGACTGAGTCAACCGAAATTGGATTAGAAGGTGTAGAACACTTCAGCCCTGAAACAGGAATTGTCACATGCCCAGAAAATATTTCAGACTCTGAGACTGTGGCATAACACAGATGTATTTCAAAGTTCTCTCTCGATGTCAGGGATCCTGGTTCTGTCCTGGTGTGTGAATGCAGGTGGGCAGTCACGGAGCAAGTGTGCCTTGGCCGTGCCTTGGCTTGTCTCTGCTGAAGTTCCATATGAATCTTGTAGCAAAGAGTCTTCATAAACAAGAGCATAGTAACTTGCTCCTTCACCCCATAAGTGTCCCTAGAACCACAGGGTTCCACAGAGAAACTGGGACAGAACGTTTTGATCTTACTCTACTGTCTGTCTCCCAGGTACCTGCCCAGAGGGCTCCAAGACTCCAGGGCTGACTTAGAAGCTCAGAGTGCTGGTTCTGGTTGCCTGACACTGCCAGAGAACTCTGGCTCTCATCTGGTGATGAACCTAAGTGATAGGCTTGGAAGGGGTCCCACTCGTTTTCACCTTCAGCAGCTTGCTCTCAGGAGCCAGCCAGTGCCAGAGCTGAGGCAGACACCGGTTTGGCATCCAGCACCAAGCATTTCCCTGGAACTGCTCAATGTCTTATATCACACTCAGCACTACAGAACTCCAGAGTTTATTGAGCCTCTCTCCACAACTGGCTTCACCACAGCTTTTGGGGTCAGCACTCCTGTTGTGATAGCAGGTTTTGTTTAGATTATTACCTGAGATCGTGGCTGCACTGTTCAGCTCCTGGAAACTTTCTGCATGGTAGTGGCTGGTCAGCTTTTGCCCCATTGTAAATCCTTATGAATGCCAATGTTGGCAGTTCCCTTGTGTCATGTCACCAAGACTCAGTCCTCAGTAATTTGCCACTTTCCCTTCAGGGACTCTGAGGCACCTGCACAGAATTGTTTAGAAGAATTTGGAAAGTTGGTCATCTTTGAAAGGTGCCTTGTGGATCTAGATCAGTGGTCTCCATGGTGGGATGTACAAGACAATTTATTAGGCCATAGGAAGAAAAAAATTTTTGCTGTTAATATATTTTTAAAAATTTAAAACTGTGTTTATTTCATCCTTATCTTTTGTAAAGGTCTATTTTTGTGTATGCTTTATAAAGTTTATAATACAGTAGTATATGGAGATAGCTTATGGATAAATACACATACATAGGTGTGCACACTCAAAATTCTTTTACTGATCAGGTGCACAATCAAAAAAAGTTTGGAGCCTGCTGATCTAGATGTTCGGAGAAGGATGAGGATGGTGGCCATGGCACAACGAACTTCCACAAAGAGAATCCTAAAAACTCATGATAACCTTTGAAGAGAGAATATGATGCAAAGTAATGAAAAGTAATGAAAAACTCTGGGCGATTCTGCTGAGAAGGTATGAGCTTCCTTGTGTTGTGGAGTCCGTGCTTGAACTCGTTCTGAGGAACACCGGGGTGCATTTTAGCCTTTGTAAATTCACAACTGCTGTGTAGTTAAATAATGTCATCAATCCTGCCTTCTCTGCCTGGTTCCTGACTCTCTTGCTGGCTCCAGCCTGGTTCTCTATCCATCTGCTCTAATGGAAAATCCAGACCTGGTTTGGACAGTCAGGCAACTACAAGTACTGGAACATCTGCCTCCAGGAAAGGACATAAATGCAGCTGGTTCCACCCATGGGCTGGTGTCCCATTTTCAGCAGTAGCTGGTAGATGTGGCCACAGTCTGATCATTCAGAACATTAATTTACCGTCTTTATTATGGCTTCATATACGTGACCCAGAGCTTTAGCAGACTCAGTCATGGTGCCACAGTCGTGGCTCTGCCCAGGGAAGGCCTTTGCAGGACACGGAACGTGCTGACTACAGAAAAATGGTGCCAGTTTTTACACTACTGGATCTCTGATTGGAACCTGCCATCTGATCCTTCTCAGAGGCAAAAAACACAGTCAGGTCTCAGCAGTTTCCACCACACAGTGCAGACAGCATACCTGTTTGCCAAAGATACGTGCTGCCAAACTTAGAGCTGTCATTCCAAATTAAGATGTTAGAGTTTTCCTTGCCTATGATAAGTCATTAAATATTGCTCAATTACCCTTGCATTGAGCCTTTTTTTAAACTTGAGCTTACTTTACTGAAAGGCATCCTGTCTTGATTTGGAGATATTAAAAGATGAAAAATTCTCCTTCCTTTGATAGGACAAGGTTTTTAATGTCTAATCATTCTCACTATAAAACTGTGCCTGATTTCCAATTTAAGCTGGTCTGGCTTCAGCTTCCAGCAATTGGTTCTTGTCATGCCTTTCTTGGCTGGATTAAAGAGCCCTCTAGGACCTGGTATTTTCTCCCTTTGAAGGTACTTATACATCGTAATCAAACCATCTCTTGATCTTTTTAATAAACTAAACAGATCGAGCTCCTTAAGTGTCTCATTCTCAGGCAGCTATTCCAGTTCTCAAATAATTTTTATGACTCTGCACTGTCTCCAATTTCTCTGTGTCCTTTTAAAAACACAGCCATCAGAAACAAAGGCACTCAGGGTATTTATGGTCAACTGCCTGTCCCTTTTCCCAAAATCCTTTAGATTCTCTTATTTCCATGCTACAGGTTCCCCAGTCTGTAGAAGACTTTCTTGCTCCTAGAAACTATGACTGGTGATGTCATTTGCTCCAGGAGAGCAGGAAGTACTTCCAGAGAGGTAATCTAGCAACAAAAAAAATGTGTGGACTTTTGCTCTAGTTGGTGTAACTGTTCTTAAGAAATTTTTTGCCCATTTGTAGGAGCTATTTTAAATCATTAATGCTTGGGAACTGGTACCTTTGTGTATTTTACATTCTAAAAGGACAAGAACTTGAGCTGTTTGGGGTTGTCCAAAATCACTGTCTATTGTAACTGCGCCTGTTTGTTCTTGTAGAGGAAACTGAGGCTTCTACCACCCTCCAAAAGTGATCTCAGTGACCAAAATGGTGTTTCAGTTCAGGCAATGGTCGTAAGAGATAACACAGGGGGATTGGCCGGGGAGGACAGAGTTCAGGAACCACTTAGACGTCTCTAATGAGCCCAGGAAGCTGCCCTGGTTTGTGCAGGGAATGATGCTGTCTGTGAGGATTTTCTAAACCTGCCTCATGCTGCTTCTCAGATTCGACTGCTGCTTTCTTAGTTTTATTTTTCCTACAATGTATCTGTGTTTATTACAGGATTGGTGGAAAATCACTCCCCACCCCAATAAGAAGGAAATTTACCAGGCGTTACCGTGGTGAACTTATTTCTGTTGAAATTCCTTATTCCCTTTTGGTCCCCTTTCTGATTCTGCTCCTGTTATTAGTCACAGCTATCTTCTGCTGACTATAACCAAACTGGAGGCCAGATCTGGAGTACCCTGTGTTGCCAATATTAGGCATTTTTTCTGTTGCACCAACCAGCCTCTGAGATATTTATCCTTGCAATTATCCACCAGGTAGGCAACAGCTATTACCTGGTTTCAAGATAGGGAGGAAAAGCTGAGGTATGGGAAGCTTCAGTAGGTCAGGGCTTGAACTAAGATCTTCTAAATCTGGGGTAATTGTGCCTCCTCTCTGTTCCATCTTTAAAAAATAAAGCACACATGTTCTGAAGCTCTCTTTCATCTTCACCATTCTGTCTTCAGAAATCTTCACTCCTCCTCACCACACTGCGGTCGCCCTCGAAGAGTCACACAAAGGCTGTCAGTTGCTTTGGTTCACTGTCATCAAATATCCAGGAAAAATAGGAACAATTACAAGTTTAATATTAAAAGAAGCGATTTCATTTCCTTCCTGGAGTCAGTATAGTTTTTAAGCTACCTGAAGGAGCAGAATCCCTTGTGCGTGGTGAACGGGGCTCATTTACCTCAGCTCGGACCTCAGCCCCAGCATGCAGGAGATGGGCAAGTGGACACCTGGGACCCCGCACGCCGGGCGGGCCTGGGCTCGGGGATGCGTTTTTTATCTTTAATTGCCAGCTGGGACCGGCTGCCAAAACTGGGCCGCTGGTTGGATTTTAATTACAGTGTAGGGGGGCAAGAAGAGCCTCTAAAGGCCGCCGGGCTGTGCAGGGGCCGCTGGCTGGGCCGGGAGCGGAGCCAGCCCCGCTCTGGCCGCGGAGGTGCCCGCAGGTAGGTGCTCCTGCAGCGGGGATGCTCCGCAGAGGAGCTGTCCCCGCACAGCTGTCCCCGCACCGCCCGTGTCCCCTCAGGCACGAGGTGTCCCCTCACAGC
>JAHLSL010000230.1:187097-200336 GCA_025920805.1 Petroica traversi | reverse complement strand
TATTATTATTATTATTATTATTATTATTATTATTATTATTATTATTATTATTATTATTATTATTTATTATTATTACTCTGGTTGGCCAGGCTGGAGAGCTGTGGGTTGGGTAAAGTTTGGGACTATGATATTTGAGTGCTCCCTTTTGGCCTGATCAGCCTCAGCTGGTCTTACAGAAACCCTCACAGAGCAGCTGAGACAACGTGGTTTCCAGGGCTCACTCTCAGGATGAAATAGCAGATTAGAAATCAATGCAAAGAGTCCAAGTGCCCACTTCATCACTCAGGAGAAAGAAATACAGTATTCCTGGTCTGAGCTGTGTGCTCATTAAAATCACATCCTTTAGAACACCCTTTGAATTAAACAGTGATAGAGGAGACGGGCGGGTTTCATGCCAGAGGCAGGCAGGCTGGTGGCAGGTTTGACGTGGTGTTCACCTCCCCACCCACTGCTCTGACTGGGCTCTCCAGGTGTGTGCAGCTCATGTCCTGCTGGAGGAGGCTGCACATCTGCCACAGAAATTCTGTGCAAACCCCTGATGTGTCACATGCTGCTTTTTGTGGCAGACAAAACAGAGAGGATTAGCACCTGACCTGTTCCTGCTCAAGAGCATTGACTATGAATCACACAGGGCTGGACACTGGAATCCATCTCAGCCCTCAAGCCATTCCAGCACACTCATACAAACAGAATGGATTATTCCTACAGGAATGAATGAACAATGAATCAGTGGAACCCTTTGCTAGGGGAAAGTGATATTTTGGGCCAGTCTTTTGTGGTATTTGATAGGAAGATAACTACTTGATTATCTACATTTATTTATGAAGGTAAATGTAGGCTGGGAATCAACTTTGGGAAGATTTTGGGGCTAATGTGATATAGTGCTTCTAGAATGGTTGCTGATTCTTCTGAACAGATGAGTCAGCAAAAGTACAGAGGCAGTGTTCCAGCTCTGCTCTGTCCTGTCTTTTGGTTCCTAGGTAAAAATTCCACGATATCAGCAGAGGAGGCAGATATAACAACAGCTTTCAAACGTGAGGATGCTGCTGCCAAGGGAAAAGGAGTAGTTTGTTTCCTGTGTTTAAGACTTAATGGCTTAAATAGCAGCCAGGTGAGATCAGCAGCCTGGAACCTGAAGCCTGTAGACCCCCTGGGTTCTTTTGAAAGTGCTCTGGTCAATCTGTCTGTAAGTGTTCAGTGACTGTCCATGCTGTGTTACCTGTTTTCTGGGAGCTCAGAGACACCTTTTTGAAAAAATTATAGGAGAAGGCCAACTTTGGTCCCTCCTTGTTCCTGCTGATGTCAGTGGTGGGGCTAGGTGACCTCTGAAGGTCCTTCCAGCCCAAACAGTGCTGTGAGTCTGTGATCTGAATGTTTCACCCCAGGTGCAGGGGGGTTGTGTTGTCCATGTCACTGGATGCAAATTCTGTCAATGTCTGATCACTATTTAGATCCCTGTAGGGTGAGACACGAACAATCATGTTCTTTTGCTTGGTATTTTATAAATAAGCCTGGACATAGAGAACCCTAAACCCACGGTGACAAGGATAAACAATGGAATGACAAACAATAACATAATTTTGGTGAGATGCTGTCAGGAGAGTAAATTTGTGGAATTCCTGAGATATTGTTTTCCTTTTGCCCCTCTTTCTTATGTTTTTCCTTGGTTGAAAAGGGAGGAGGAGAGAGCAGATTCTAACAGTAGCTTCTAAAATCACCTCTCTTCTTCCAGTGACTACAGGTGATCTATCTCCACAGGCCCCTAAAAGCACATTGATAATTTTCAATTTGAAAGCATTTCTGTAATAAAACTGTTTTGTTATAGCAGAGAAGCTTGGGGATGCTTATTGCGTTACTGTCTGTTGGAAGATCTGCAAAACCCTTTCCTGCCATGCTGAGGGTCCAAGGCTCTGCCATCCAAGGATCCCCTGGCATGAGCCCCCTTCACTCCCCAGTGGGGCTCTGGCTCCAGGGATGGCTGTCAGTCCCTGCTCAGAGCAGAGGCATCAGCAGATATGAGCATTTGAGAGGACAGGAATATAGGAAAAAAGAGATTGGGATACATCAGGTGTTGACTCAATCATGATCTTTTTAACAAGACGCAGAAATATTCCTCTGCAGTGGACCTACTGCCAAATGTTCTTTCTAATTCTCTCATTAAAAAGATAAACATGACTGTCTGACATCCTCTAGCACAAGTGCCTTCGAAGTGATGCCATCCAAGGACTAACCAGGTGGTGTGGGAAGTAGTTGTGGTTTTTTCAGGTTATCTATTTCTGTCCTCACAATGCAAATGTTTAAATATTGTCTTTGCTGCAGATCCCCCTCCTTAGAAATCAGGAGTGGAGTTTCTGGAGCTGTTTAAACCTAAATAACCGACCATGCTAAAAGGAAATGTTCCAGTGTTCTTCCCTTCTCAGCCTTGAAATCTGTCCCTGCACCTCCCCTGTGCTGAGCCAAAGCAGGGAGTCTGATGAGCACTGATGTGTGATAACATCCCATGGGAGGTGAGAAGGACATCTCCTCCTCCTCCTCCTGGGAAGTTATCCAAATGTTAGGTCAAACACAGTAAACCACTGCATGGCAATTTTGCAGGGAGCTCAGTTCACACTGCTCTGGGGTGGAGGGGTGGCAGGGTGGGTTCTGAGCTCTCTTTGGGCTCAAGGCTCGAGGTGTGGCCGGTGCCAGGTGGTGTGACAGCCACAATCCTGTTAGCCACATGTCCTGTTTGGTAGCCAACACAGCCCCAGCATGTTCTGCAGGAGGCTCCAAGGGACGAGTGCCAGTGCAGCATCCCAGGGCCATAGATCTGGCTGGGCAGGTGGGAAGAGGGTGTTCAGCAGTAGCCCTTCTCATACACTGCCAGGATGACGAATATTCCTTAAAGGAGACCATTAAAATAAAATAAACCCATCTTAATATACACAGGGAACATCTGTAACAAAATATATGATGCACGTGAGTGTCTTTGCTGAATTTAAAACCTGAATTTGTGAGAGGGACACAGCATTGCCTTTGTCTGAGGTGTGCTCAGAACCACTCAGCGGGGACAATGTGCTTGGGATAATCTGTTGCCTGCTGAAATATGTTCCTGTTCTGAGTTAGGTGTGCAGATACAGGACACAAAGCACCAGTTCTCCTGAGAATGTGAGCCAGCTGGTCTGTGTGGCCTTTGCAATGTGCACTTCATGCTGCTGGAGATGAGTCAATCATGGCAACATATGAGAGACTTTTGGCTTTCAGAACCTTCTGTCCCCCCACACCCCTGGGGCAGCTCTGCCCTTCATCACTACAACCCTGGAGCAGCTGCTCTCCATGCCTGAGCAGTTCATTCTCCATTCACAAAGCTCTGCCTCCAGCCATGGACAACAAACAGGTTCTGCACACGTGTATGGACAGGGAAGATGTGCTTGGGAAGTTTGCAATAGCTCAGTGGGACCCCCTGACTGCCTGAGTCAGTCCCTTGGTGCTGACTGGAGTCACTGGGCTCGGGCAGAGCTGTGTGCCTTGGTGTTTGTCATTACCTTTCTCCTGAGGTTTACTGGCCTGGGTGATGCACGTTAGCTGCCTGCCAATGCTTGGCACCATACAGAGATCTGCAAAATGCTTAAAGAGGAACAGCAAGCACACCTTTAAATATCTCCTCAGTGTGATTCAGCCTGTGAGTCTGATGCTTGCTTGGGCACAAAAGTATTCAGCCCATGCTCAGCTGGATCTCCTTAGGTCATAATGCTAGCAGATAGGAATATGCCAATAAAATGTGCTGGTAATTCCCATCCTGCAGCATTCTCTCTGAGCAGTCTGTCTCCTCCTTGCTCTCCATGTGCTCACAAAGAAGATAAGGTGAGAGCTGTGGGATTGGGGAACTGCTGACTTTACAGGAGTTCAAGAGAGGCCTTGAGTAGGATGGGACTGGGTGGAGGGTACAAATGATGTGTTAGTAATGTGTCCATCCTGGTCTGAAAGTAGGATGGAGTTCCTGCATCCACACCTGGGGAGAAGGGAGAGCCTCAGCTGTGTCCAAAGAGGCTCTAGGAATGAGGTTGGCTAAGGGGTCAGCTTTAGAAAAGGATGGCAGTGTTGAACTGGCTCTGTGGAAGACAAGGGAGAAGCAACACAAAAACCCACTGAAACACCTGGGTGGAAGGAGGGGAGTCAGCCATGAAGAGTACTATCAGAAGGTGTGTGTGCTGGAGGGTGCCTGGAGATCAGAGAAAACACTGAAAGAGCAAAGGACCATAGGGTAAACACCAACTTAAAACATGCGTCAGATATGGGGTCCGTGAGTTGTGCCACGAACTGATGTGTCCTGATGGCCCTGAGGGGTTGAGCTGGAAGGAGACGGGCACAGCACCAAAATCGGCAGCAGCAGTGATGGGGCAGGCCAAGAGCTGGGCTGTGTGTCCTGCAGAGAGCTTGTGCTGCAATGGAGGCACCACCCTGGCCACCAGCAAGCCCCGGTGTACGGCACTGGTTCTAGGATTTTAGCACTGAAGGGAAGGAGAGGGATAGAGTAATATTTGGTAAAATCACTGGGGCAAAGAAACTTATTTGAGAGTGCAAAATATCGTGGTGTGCTGATGTGGGGAGAGGGGAGAGCAGGGCTGGAGGAAGGGAGAACAGGGAGAAAGGAAGAGTGAAGCTCAGCAGATCTTGTCCTAGTTTGGGATCCTGCTTAGGGATCCTTGCAGGGCTCAGTCAGTGGTGAAGCTTGTGCTGACAGCAGCAGCTCTACAGCACAGAAACAGCAGAATTTGGTTATGTTGCTCTCTGGGAGTTACCACACTTTACTGTAGAAATCCCTGAAGCTAACAGGCTCTGGGCTTGAGAGAGAGAAACCACTCAAGCAATCCATCTGGAACTAATGGGGTTTGTGCCTTTGAAAGGGCTGTGCTTTTTGATATACCTTCTGCAGCCCTTGAGTCTGGTGAGACCTGAACCTTGCTATAATCATTTCCGCACAGGACAACAAAGGTTGCTATTTAACCCAAAATTTAGTCTGATAAACCCTCCCTGGCAAATAAGCTTGAATAATTACTGCAAATTATCGTAAAAAAAATCTGTCTTAATTACATCTCAGAGGATGAAAATCTCCCACCTTGTCTGAGTGCAGAAAGAGCAGCTGGCAAATGGAGGTTTCTCTCTGTCTGCTAAAAGGAATCTGTCTTCACCAACCCCAGACAGCTCTTAGCCTGCTTATTCTTGTGTTAATTAACGTTGGCACCTCATAACGACTTACCTGAGTCCGGAAGGAGGAAACAGCCATTCTTCTTCCCCTCTCTGGGCAGACCCTACCTGAGTGTCTCAGACCCCGCTCTGTGGTCCTGCAGTGCCAGCCTGAGGACTGGGATCAGCAGTGACTGCTGCTTTCAGGTGGGTCTGAGTCCTGGTGGCTTGCAAAGAGAGTGAATTCCAAAGGGTCGTGGATGCCTGGACCCCTTGGGAGTTTCATCCACCCCACCAGGCTTGAAATTGTGAGGACTGCTATTAGGAATCTGCCTGGACGTGACCAAAGGCATTAGTTCACCCTATATTAAAAATTCTGGGCCTGGGGTTGACTTCACAAAAATGTTAAGTAGTCTGGAGAGTCTTTCACCTCCACTAGTGACAGAACAGCAGAACTGCTGTGACAGATTTCTGTCTGTTTCATGCAGGAAAAAATGCCCATTTCTACTGTCAGCTGCCATTTCCCCAGTGTTACCAACAAAAAGGTATTCCAGTCCTGGGGGTTTGCCACCGCCTATTTGTTCCTCTTGTACAGCCTCTGAAAATCTCAGTTGTTCCTTGCAAATGTGCTGTGTCTGTGATGGAGAGAGCTGCTGCTCTCCAAATGTGAGTCTGGTTGCTCCCGTGGACTGCTGGGGACCGGGAAGCTGGTGCCTGGGGTGGCTAAGCTGCCTCTTTAGGAAGGGAAGGGGAGGCAAGGGCTTTGCAGGAGGAGGAGGATTTGATTTAATCTGAACCACAAACTTTAATTTTGTTGGAAATGGAAGATTAGCTGCAATAAAAAGCTAAAAAGGGAAGTACCTTGAACTCTGAAAATTCCTGAACTTCCTATTAATAGATCTGTGTTTAGAATAACATGAAAAAATCTAATTCTCCAAGCACTGAATGATGTGCATTCCCATTAGTGCTTAGCGTGTCTGGAATCACACAGCACCTCCTGTGCTGGCCTGGGGTCATGGTGCAGCAAGAACCGTCAGGGGTCCTGTAGCATCTCAGCCCTGGAGATTCATCACTGGCCTGGTGATTTTATAAAACATTTGTGTTCTCCATACTTTATTAGTCCCTGACAGACTCAATGTTTATAACGTACTTCTCAGCAAGCTGTTTGCAACTCATCGCCCTGCTTGCTTTATAGTCTATAAATATTTAATTCTTTAATAAACTGCTTATATGTAATATCAAATGACTGATGTACTTCTCTCCCCTCTTCAGCAGTGCTACTATTTGCAAAACAATTCTTTTGGTGTTTTGAATAGCAATATATTCTATAAATGCTTGAATTTCCTTTTCCTAACTAGCAATTTCTTCAGGGTATTTGGGGAATTGACAAGCAACACAATGGCTCCTGAAGTCTCCATAGAGAGCCCTCCAAATGGTCACAGGCTGCAATCTGAGTGTCTTGGACCCTGAGATGATATATCTGGTAATATTTCCCACCTGTGCCTGTTGGGAAGTGGCAGGAGCCATTTGAGCACATTGGGCCCTGTGCAGAGGGGGGTGCTGGACACTCCATGGGGATTCACGGGTTTAGCATCCTGACTGTGTGCTGCACCCCCTTCTGCCTCACCTGTTAAATGCTCCATGCTCATTTTCCAGCACAAAGCACAGTCTCCTTCCTGCTGCTCTTTGGTAGCACTTGTGGAAAGAGTGACTCCTGACTGGGTTTGGTCCTAAGCTCCATTGCATCTTCCCTGGGGTTTCTGTACCTGAGGAGCAGGCAGCAGGCTGTTGGACTCCTCTGTCCAGTCCCCAGACTTTGGGCTCCTCTTGGAGTGCCAGGTCCTGTCTGACATGCAACGGCAGCAGGAACCTTGGGGACTGCAGGAGAAGTGTCAGCCAAGTGAGGCCATGGCTAGAGCCATCAATCTGCTCTGCAGCCTGTTCCAGGTCTGGGTCAGAAAACCCTCTGAGGCTGTCACCAGCCATGGTTAGGGTGATGGGCTGCACTGGGCTGCACCCGGCCACCCCAAGATCTACGGACAGAGTGGACAGGCCTGTGGAGCTGGCAGGGAGGGCTGTCCATCAGCATGGACACAGGAAGGGACCCTGACACTGCACCACCATGTTTGTGCCTCCCAGCCTGTCTGAGTTTTTGTCTTACCCTTCACCTTGGGCAGGTTTCTGCTTAGGCTTTGTTCTGCCTTGTTAGTCCCTTCCCTAAGGCTCATGGCATGCCAAGGCACCATTCAGGACTGGGCACCCTGCTCTGCAAAAAACAAGTGGGGGAAGGGTTCAGCATCTGGAATGATGACAAGGGCATGGTGGGGGCATGGCCTTTCTGTAGAATTGATTTCTGTTGGCTTCAGTTGTTCCATATTCCCAGGCTCCATTTGGTCTGGACACCTTGGTACTGAGCTGCTTTGAGACCAGAAAGGTGAGGCAGAGCCAGGCAGCACCATGGAGGTGTCACCGTCAGGACACCGTTGGCTGGGCAGTTGATGAGGAGCTTGGAACTAGATTTTCATTAAGGACCCTTCTGACCCAAACTATTGCATGATGAGATTCTGTGACCTGCTCAGATCATTCCATCCGATCGTGGCTGCTCTGCTCCTCACAGATGGCTTTGGGCTGCTCACTTGAGTCCGGGCTGGTTTGCCTGTGGTTCCTTGTCGCCAGGGTGGCAACATGGCCCTGAGAGGCTGCGTGGGCATGGGTGGACATTCACACCCAGCTGCTGGGTCATGTTGCCTTTGGGTTATCCTTGACGTCCGGAATTTCTGCAGGCAGTTTGTAGTAGCAAGCCCAGGTTTGGAATTGCTGCCCAGAGGTGGTCCTGGTGTCCTGGTTTTGGTCAGACCTGGCAGCCTATTGCCTTTTCTCAGTCTCCTTGGCACCCTTGCAGAAGAGGGAGTGCAGAAGGGACACATCTGTTGAGATGTGGGAAGGGAATGGAGGGAGGTGACAGCTGGGCCTGTGGTCAGGAGTTGGAACATCCTGGGGCAGCAGCTGCTCTCTTGTCTACAGGTCATTGTATCCTCTGCACGTTGGTCCTTAGACCCAGACTAGAGTGAACCCCTCCTGTCTGGGGTCTCAATGCTCCTTTGAGGCTGGCCTGCCTAAGACCCCCTGGTTACTGTGTGCCTCCTTTGGGCAGGCTCTCACACCACTGCTGTGCCTGTGACATCCTTAGAGAAAATGGCACCACCCTGCTCTGACCATAAAGGGACTGCTCAGGAGCCTTTCTGGAGCCACAGGTATGGTCTGTGATTTCCCAGAGCTCGGGAGCAGAGGAGGATTCTCTCACAGTGGGTCCCATCTGCAACTGACCTTCTCCTCTGCCTGCCTCTCCCTTTTGGAGTGCAGAGGAAAACAGAACTCTCTCGCAGGGAGAGTTTCTGCAGCCTGAGTCCTGCCCACCACCGAGGGTGTGAGGAGGCTGTACAGCTGTCCAGATCAGTGCAGGGCAAACGTCTGAGGCACAGATCCCCAAGCTGATGTCACGCAGCTCAGCTGAGGGTGTTTCTGTTGTCTGCTGGCTCACTCTGCCTCTCTTTGTTCACTCCTTGCTGATGGATATGGGTGCAGGTCCCAACCCAGAAAAGCAGCTGGACAGAGCAGCCGAGGGGTCCTGTTCCCCACACATATTTTTGTACTTATTATATCCAGGTTCCATTCACTACTCTGAGGAAAATGGGTGAGGGTGGATCTGACCAGCTCTGGACTCCCTGTCCCCAGCAGGGTTCCCAGTGGCACAGTGGCCAGAGCTGCTCTGCCCCAGGACCCCGGTCCCACTGACCTGTGGTGGGGACCCACCAGCCCCTGAGTCGGTGCAGTGTCCCCTGGGGAGCACGGGGCCAGCCTGGCACAGCTCATGCCTGGATGGCCTGGTGTCACTCCGTCACTGAGCTGTCATCAGGCCCCTCCTTTGTCACTGAGCTGCAGCTCTTCAAACATTCTCCCTCTTCCTTTTCTCCCAGCCCCTTCCACCACACACGTCATGGTATTTCTGAGTGATACCTGGGAACCATCCAGGCAGCTCTCGGCGCTCCAGGTGTCCAGCAGTGAGCACGCCTGGTGCCCTGGCTGAGGGATGAGCGATGATAAATAAGCAAATCACATGGTGGGCTGAACGATTTCCCCAAACGAGCCTGTTTGTCCCAGGCACAGTGCAAAACCCTCTTCTCCTTGGTGATAACCTTTCTGTGTGCTCACATTATGCATGTATTCATGTGACTTCCTCTGCCTCACTGCCACCTCTTCATTTAAATAAAAATAATTTATGTGGACATTCCTTCAGTTAGGATTCCCCCCCCCCAATAATATTTCGTTGATGCTCTGAACCCAAATGGGGTCGTTATGCTTTTGCATATCATTAGGGCTTTATGAAGAACAACAGCGACATCTGCATGTGCCGCAGTGCCAGGGAGATGGGGGGGAAAATACGGAAAACAAACCCCAAATGAGCTCCAGGCTCATCTGGCTCAGTCTTTCCTCAGTGCCTTTGCCTCTATCACGGACACACGTAATTGTACAGTGTAATCACATCACGGCTCATCTGAATATTCATAATCGACACAAAGACTTGGAGGAGAACTGAGGAGGAAAAGGAAGGTAATTTAAATATAAAACAGCATTTCATTTAGAAGCAAAGTTCCCAATCCAGCTCAAGAGATTGTTTTGGTACTGATTCAGTCTGTTTGTCCATCTCCTGTACAGAAGCATGGGCAGTGGGAGAGTTGCACCGCAGCCCCCACTGTGGAGAAAGAAAATAAAGCACAACAACAAACAGCAGAACTGCCCCCAGCCAAAGGGATGTTTGAAGAGTCGCCAACGGTGGCTAACCAGCTGCTGGTCTCCAGGAAAGAAATAGTCTATTGAGGGAGCTTTATAAAGACCCCAATTAATATGTTGTGCATGTATAAGATCTACAAAGAGCCCACTGTGTTCCTCCCCCCCGCAGCCACCACCTTCTCTTCCTGATCAGTGCCAGTGGAGAAGGATCTGTGCTACCAAATAATTGATTAATCACTTCAGCGGTGAAAACACCCCTCTCCAAAACAGAGAATAAAAACAAACACAAAAAGAGGCAACAGTTCGCTAATTAGCGTGTAAATTACCGCTGGTTCCATCCTTCTTTGTGCCTTTAAAAAGGAAAAGAAAAGGGAAAGAGTAAATATAATGCCCATCTTAATGTATATGTTGTCTTCATTTCTTTTGTATTACTTTGGCATCCTTCACCAGTATGAACACAGCAGTGTTATGTTGAAGCTGTGGCTGGCTCTGCTAGTTCGTTCCCCAAAGAGCTCCTATTTCCATTCCACTGGAGCTTATATTCCTTTAAATGTCTAGCGCAGCATCATTTCCCCCTTTCTAATACATCACTCCGCTGGAATTAGAAGAATCCAAGGTTATATCCAACTTCAAAGGTTTCCAAGTCATCGTGATTTTAGTAAAAGTAGAAGACAGATCATGGAACAAGTCCCTGGCTTTTGAAGATAGGCATCACAGGGACCTTCCTCCCTCTGTCTCATTCTTGCTTTCCCACTCTCTCCCCCCCAACTTTGTACCTCTCCAGCTCTGAATGTCCCGCGCTAGCGTGGTTTAATGATATGCAAATGAAATATGCATAAAACCATTCTACTGTATGATGATTAAACACTGGAGACATTAGCCGCCGACGCTTCACTGTTTGACTATAATAATCTTCCCCGAGCATCCACTTTGATTGCAGAGTTATGGAAACCCAGAGCAGTTGGCAGAGAGGGAGTAAGAGAGAGCGAAGGAAGGAGAGGTGCAGGGATGCATCACCCATCTCTGCATTTATCCCACTCCAGGAGACATTTCCCCTCTTTGTACTGCGTTCCTACTGCTGTCTTTTGTAATCCATCCATGCGGTCGCACCAGGGCAATTAACGGGAAAAAAACCTCTTTTCTCTTAATGTTTCAAAGCTCATTAGCCAAACGATTATTCCTCATTAACAGCGAAAGCTCATTCATTAAAAGAAAAAATATGCCCAAAAGATGCCAGCACTGTTAATCCCGAGCTCTGTAGCTCGGCTGTAGATCCCATGCTAGTATTTTCCATGCAGAAGGGAAGTGCACCAATCCACAAAAAAAACCAAAAAACAAACAAACAAAAAAACCCAACAAAAAAACCAACAAAAAAACACCAGGCAAAAAGAAAACATTTCGTGAGTTTTGTAAAATCCGCAAGAGAGGCAATTAATATTCCCATTGTATGACTTTATTTTTTGTCTCTCCCTTTTGTCTCCAGTGCCCTTCCCTGGCTCAGCGCCCAGTGCCACCAGAACACCTTGCAGGATCCTCAGCAGCGCAGACAACGTAAGTAGCCAGCTGTCCCTTGACGCCCTTGTCCAGAAGCCCCCGCGCCCTGCGGACCCCGTGGAGCGCCCGCGGCTCCTTCCCTGCTCGCCCTCCGAGTGCCACCTGGGTTTCACAAGTAGCACCTTCCAAATCTCTGTCTTCAAGTTTGTGCATGTCTGTGTGGCATCCCTCCTCCTCCTTCACTCCCATAGTGGATCTCGTGAAGGGCTTCAGATCGGCCCCATTCATCTCCCTGGTGATAGCAGTGAATGTAGATAAATCTCTGCTGCCTGCTTGCTGCTCCAGTATGATTTTTATTTTGTCTTCCGTGTACACCTAGGTCAAAAAGTGGGATGTATACTGACGGTGTGTGAGCGTGTGTGTGTCTGTGTCTGCCTCTTCCTCACTCCCTGTCGTTCTCTCTCACTGAGGCACACAAACACACATCTCCCTGCGTGTGTTACACGCGTGCACACAAATAAATACCCCCACACGGACCGCGCGTGTGTACACAGAGACACACACATCCTCACCCCCCACTCACAGCTGCTCTGCACCCACCCGAGGCGGTGAGTGCCTGCGTGTCTGTGTGTCTGTACGCGCTGTTCCGTGTGCGTGTGCACACACAGGCATCTCGCTACGCCGTCAAACATTCCCTCTCCTCCCAGCAGAGGCTGTGTGCAGTCTGATCCTGCCCTGTAAGAGCGGCATTCCTTCCTCCCTTCCTTCCCTCGGCTGCTCGGAGACCTTCGCGGTCCCTCCTCGGGGTTCCTCCCGAGCTGCAGAGTTGGCACCTTTCCCTGGGGTTGTCCAAATGGCAAATGGCATCGGCCGGAGCTCGCATTCTTGCAGCTTCTCTGGGCATTTCTCCCTCCATGTCGACTACTCCCTTTTGTTTGTTGTTGACTGGGCTGGGTGTGGTTGGGGTTTTTTTTGGCATTAATTGTAAACGAACCTGAATGGCAAAACACGCCAACAGCTTGCGGGGAAAAAAAAGCCAAAAAAAAAAAGCAAGCCCCACACAAACGCCTTCTGCTGCGACAGATGCCCATGTTGCCCCTGGCATGGAGAGCGGGCACGAGGGGTTTGTTGATGATGTTTTTTCGATTGCTGTGTTTTATTGTTCGCATTTCCCTTTTCCATTTATTTTTAAAGACTCCAAGATGCCGGCCTCGGCTTGGAACGGAGCGGTGTCATGGCGGAGACGACGGCCTTTGTCTCGCAGGGTGTGAAAGCATCCGTTGTGCTGCTCCACTGCGGCAGAAGGATGTCCAAAGGGGGGAAAAGTGCTGGAAGTCCGAGTAGTGCGGCGCTGGCGGGGGAGCCCCATCCCCATGGTGTGCGTCCGAGGAAGGGCTGGCGGCGGAGCCTGGTCTGTAATCCTGGCACTTGCGCCTCCGGTCGCTGCCTGCCGTTTGCTCCAGGGGTCTGGATAATCTCCCTTGGCTCTACGGCACAGTCTGGCCCGCGCTCAGGGCCCCCGTAACATATACCCGGCGCCGCGATCGCAGGGAGCTGTGGCGTTGCCACTGAATGGATGGCACTGTGCCAACTCCGCTGCCATCCGCCCTTGCAGCTCTTTTCCTCCCTCCTCCCTCCCGCTCTCCCCTCCTCCTCCTCCTCCCGTCGACTTGATGTTAATTAACACACGGGTTAATTGATTTTAAAAGCTGAAGAATTACAGTTAAGTTTTCCCACAGGGTCCGGCCGCACGGCTGGCACGGCGGTGCCGGGGGCCGGGGCGCGGCG
>JAHLSL010000230.1:169356-186697 GCA_025920805.1 Petroica traversi | reverse complement strand
GAGGGATGCTCGGGCGGCCGTCGCCTGCGGCAGCGTGCCGGGGCGGCTGGCACTGCTGCCTCGTCCTTCCGTCGCATCACCACTGCAATTTGCTATAAACAATCGACACCACCCCTCCCCTCGCCTCTCCCATGCACCTGTCTCTCAAAAGGAGTGCTGTTGAAGTTTCAGCAGGGAAGCTGTGGCCCAAAGCCCCATCGCAGCCCACGGACGTCTCACACCCCACGGCTCCCCAGCCCGAGCGCCCTGCGTGGCAGCGTGGAGCATCCCCAGCCGCCACGGACTTGTCCTGCCTGCCAGATTTCAGTTTCCTTAATCGGCTCCGGTGTGTTGCTGGAGGTGAAGCATCAAAACCAAGGGAAAGTTAGTTTGTTGTAATTACGAGAGAAATAACCCACGAGGGCTTTGGTGTTTTGCTCTCCTTGCCCCAGTGTGCCGCTGGTGAGGGTGCCAGTGTGGCAGGAGGAGGCGCAGCAGCACTGGGAACTTGCCGCTTTCACCTTCCTGTGCTTTCATTTTATTTCATTTTGTTTTTTAAAAGCATGAAGCAAGTGAAGCGACAAGAGGAATCCATTATGCAAATCAGGTCACATTTGCATAATGTCTCATGACTGGAATATGCAAATGAGTTGTATAATTTATGAGTGCCAGTGTCTGTCTAAAAGTGTTTCCCAGAATTTATAAAAACTGCAGCGTGGGGAGGCAGCTGCTGGCTGCCCTGCCAGGAGGGTCCACACTCGCTTTGCAAAGTCTGCTTGAGTCTGGGAGTGCACACGTCTGGGAATGAGAACTGAGCCCCCCTTCCCATCCTGTTCTCTTGCTTTATTTATTTCCCATTGCTCCCTCTGCCAAGCTCCCACCTGCTCCCCTCGAACTTGTCTGAGGATGCAGGGCTAGGGGCTCCGGGCTGGATGGCCCAGCAGTGCCACAGGTGGCTCAGCCGGGGCTTGCTCGTGTCCCTCGGGGCTCTCGCAGCCACAGAGCCCCTGCACCCTTCAGGTGAGAGAGCTCGTGGGCACGATGTGGCTGAGGAGCCGCTGGGAGCCTCCCACGCCCTGCACAGTGGGATTCCTGCTGGTTTTCTCTGCGCCAGCTCCAGCCCCTGCTCGGATACGAGCCCCGTGGCCTCGGAGACAGCTGCAAGCTCAGCACAGGGCTGGCATTGCCAGGGGAAGGACCTGAGTGTCCTGTCCAACGCCGCAGCGTTCAGTGCCAGCACTGGAAAGGTCTCTGGAATATCTGGACATTCAGGACAGGTATTAAGACATTTTCTTTTCTCCCTCTTCTTTGCATGTCTGCTGACCTGGGGAGCACCAAGAGGGTGCATTTGGGCTCTTGCACCTGGGCAAGCCCCCGTTCTGAGCTGTGTGCACAGGGAGAGGGTAAATAATAATGTGCAGGCCCATGGAAAGCTGTGTGGGTCACAGCCTGCCACTCTGGGCAGCATCTGACGAGGAGCAGCGGGATGGGAGAGCCCAGGGGTCAGGGCAGCTCAGCATCAGCCTTCCTCAGCTCTGGGAAGTCCCCAAACTTTCTTTTGGGCAAGAAAGTGTGATTTACTATTCTCGAGAGTCTGTGTCTCAGTTGTAAACCCCAGATATTTATCTCTCTGGTTCCAAATCACTTTTGGTGTAAGATTCTTCCAAAGTGAAGAATCTCACTTTCCATCAGTTTCAAAATACTGTGGCAGTGTGTGTGGTTTGTTTAGTGGATGCAGGTCCAGGCTGTAACAGTGAGACTCACCCTGAGCATCCCCAGGACAATGCAGTGAGTTCACAGACTGTGCTTGTACCTGTGACTGGACATTTCTGGTGCAGGAATATGAAGAGACTCTCCACATCAGGTACAAGGCAAACTGCCAAGTAGTCTCTGTGACATGCCTCACCTGTGGCATTGGAGGAATTCCGTGCAGCTCCATCCTTGGGACTTCCTGGGGCCTTGGTCTGCAGGACGTGCTCCTGTCCCTCGATAAATTGTCTGAAACACAGATCCAGGGACTTGTGATCTGTGGCTTCTCTGTGCCTGGGGCTCCCCAGCAGAGCACAGTTTAGCTTTTTGCCTATTGGCATTACCTGTTGTAATAATTTCCAACAAGAGTTCCAGTGCCTGCTTCCATTCTTACAAGTACCCATGCTGTCCTGAGCAGTAGGATACAGTTACAGATAACTCCCAGGAACTGCAGCCTCCTTCCCACCTCTCCTGGGTAAGGCATGCACCATCAGGCAACGCCAGCATTGATGGATGGATAATCTCAGTTTTTCACTCCTTTTGATGCCAAACTCTGTGGCACCGAGAGCTGATGCCAGTGCAATGACCCACACTCTGAGCTGGCAGCCCTTTCCCTCCTTACTCAGTCTTGCAGAAGAAGGGTGACGTACAGACAGACTCTGAGCACTGTCTGTGCAGGTCCATGGGGGCACCAGTGTGCCAGCAAAAAGCATCAGCATCACATCACCAGCCTTGGCACACCTGATGGATGCATTAGGAACAGCTTGCCTGCATGGGGCTTTTTGCCTGACGGTTATAGATAAAAACAGTTGTAAGCAAGTGTATCAAATCTTTAAATCTTTAACAAATCTCCCATTAATCCCAGCTAAGTAGATTAAAGCTGACTGCAGGCTCTTAGAAGAAGCAAACAGATCACTTGCAGGACAGAGTTCCTGGTATAGATAAAATTAGGGTGGCAGGATGGCAGCCAGACCACTGGTCCTGGGTTCAATGGAGGAAAAGATTCAGTGAGGTGAGGCATTACAGCACAATTCTGTATCAAAATAATTACTCAAAAGTATCAAAGATACTACCGGCAGATTTTGTCAGGGTGCTGCAGACTTGGGGAACAAAATGGTGCTATGTGGACAGCATCTTCAGCAAAACAGGACAGGCTGCTGAATTCCTAGGTGGAAATCAGGATCCTTGTTAAGATTCATCCTGATGTAAAGGTCCCGAGCATCAGAGGGCCTGTTTGTGGCTCGGTGCCTCTTCACAGTGGTCACTGCAGCTGATCTGTGTTTGTAAAGATAGCTCTGATTGGAAATGATATGGTTAAATATCTTGGCACAGTGGAACTCAGCCACTTAGACTTTTATTCAGTAATGGAAGGAGCAGTTTTTGGAGAGATCTGGTGTTTCTCTTCAAGGTATAAGGTAGAGGAACATCCCTGGCTGTAGCTGTCACAGCACAGGTGAAAGCTTTCCAGCAAAGGCCAGCAGTACTGCTGCAGATCATCACCGAGTCACTCAGCATTCACTGCCAGCTGGAGCCTCCCCTGTTGCCTGCTCACACGGTGCCTGTGGCTCCTGCTCCCACAGACACTCTGTCACCCTTTCTCATGTTTTGCCCAACCTAGTGGTCACTCACTTTGCCAGCGCAGTGATTCTGTTTACTTTGTTTTTGCCACTGTCACTGTGCTGTCCCCAGACCCAGGACTGGGACTTTCTGCTCCAGTACCTGCATATGTGTGTCTCAAAGGAGGGACCACGATGACCCATGCTAAAAACTGCAGCAGTATCTCTTGCTGCTGCGATCATATATTTGAATGCAAGTACTGGTGTTTGATCCCAAAGATCCAGGATAATAGTCAGGCAAACAGCAGGTTTTTGGGGAGCCAGGAAAACAGGTGATGCAGGATAAATCTTCTGGAGGGACAAAGGCTGCTCAAACTTCATGAGCATATGCCCAGAGAACTCCCCCACTTTGGCAGGTGGTGTTTGGCTCTTTGAGAGCAGCAGAGATTTGGGAGGGTCTTGCAAGCAGGGTGGGTGCTCATGTCCCTTGTCCCTCTTCCATCCCGTGAGATGAGCAGAACAGACCTGGCACAAGTGACTCAGGCTGGACCCTGACTGCTCAGTCAGAGAGCTTTAATGGCAGAAGGAAGAAGCTGTGGTTCCAAAACTGCCCAGAAAAGGGCTCCTAAAATGGTGACGCTTCTGTTCTAATGAAGTTACACTTTGCCTATGGAAGGAAGTGGCTCAAAACAAGAACAGGAGGGTGCCCTGCCTTAGCCCAGCTCTGCCAAAATGACAAGAGGTTCATACAGTTGCTCTCAGGTGACTATAGGATATTGTACTCAGATATTGCACTGAGATGAGATCTGCTCCCCTTCCTCCCAAACAGGCAGCTTCCTCACCCTGCAAACTGCCCCAAGGCGCAATAAGTAGGTTAATGCTTGCTTTAGGGTTAGCCTGAGGGTGAGGGTTCCCTGCAGGAATAGCAGAGTGAGGTTTCCTCTGTGCCTGTGTGACTTCATGTGTAGGGATGCCTCCAAGGCAAATGAATTCCTGCTGCTCCCATTTCATCGCTGTGTGCCTCTTCCTCCTTCTTTGGGATGGTGATGTTCCTTGGGATGACAAAGCTTTGATTTTAGTTCTGCCAGGTTTTTCCATTTGTCATTCATTCTTCCATTTCCCTGCTTCCCAGTCCTTGTTCCGGCCAGGCAGGGAGTGGGAGCTCCAGTGGGTTGTGTTGGCCACACCTCATGCTTCAGGGCTGCCCGTTTTCTTCTATGGCCAGACTGGCTCCCAAAAAGGAAAACAAACCAAAACATGTGAGTGGATTTGAATTACAAATCTGGGTGTTCAAAATGCACAAAATGAGAAATTTCAGGTGCTTACTGCAACATGAGTACACCTGTGTTGGACCCGAGTGGCATTTCCTGTTGCTGCTCAGACTCCTGAATGCAAAGCTCAGTTGAAACAGACATCGAGGCAGCTGTGGATGGGGAAAACAGGGTCAGGTTGGAGAAGAGGGAGGGTTTGGTGTGTTCATGGTTACAGACTTTGGCTGTGATAAGAGAAAGTTAAAAAGGTGCCTAGAAGCAGGTATTTAAAATTAAATTCCAATTTAAATTGTAATGTGTGAAGTTCCTGTGTTTAATTTACCTGTAAATATTGAATCATATTGTCACATAAAAGTAGTATTGACTTGGAAAGATTCTCTTTTTGGTTGCTTGCCATTTCTTGACCTATTTTCCCAAACTACAGAACCAGCCATTCTAGTGTGATTCAGCCCAGCCTCAGGTGTGAATGCCTGTTCTCTGGTGACCTGCTGTGTGCACAGATCCTGCACTGGAAATGGATCAGCATATGGCACACATGGTTGTCACGTGAGTTCTTCCTCAACTCGCTGTGGAACCTGAAAGTGTTGGTGGATGGATGGCAAGCAGTGGATTCAGAGCTGCCTTGGTGGGGAGTTGCCTTTAGTGACAGATACAGCCATAGGGTGGCTTTGTTTGTTATTTTACTGGAGGCTGTGGACGAGCAAGGATCCTTGCAGAAAACTCCTTGTCTTACACGGCTGGAGCAGAAATGTATTTCTTTGCAGAACTGCTGAGCACTCACAGTTTTGCTTGAAACATATGAAATGCTATAAAATTGTTAAGTGCTTCACAAATTAGAAATAGACACCTAGAACCAAGTGCATAAAATTAAAGGCCAAGTCTTGTGCTTGAGTTTCTCTCTGTCTCTATTTGTCACTTGGAAAGTGCAGATGATAAAACTTTTTTCTTGCAGGGGTGTTGAGATTAGGGACTGCCCCTGGAGAACTGAGTGATGAATGTCATAGAAGTTTCACAAGCAGATTAATAGCAAAGTTCTGTGAGAGGTTTGAACAGTGGGCACTAAATGCAAGTTGGAGCTGGAGACAGACACTGAGCTGTGGTATGAAGCACTGACTGATGCCTCTTCTGTGCAGGTATGAAATAATATGTACAGGATAGTGTGTGATGTACATCAGAGCCCACAGCAAATGCTTATGCAGAAGATCCCAGATTATGCTGGCAACCTTGATTCTGTCATATCCAGTGTTCCACTAATGTCTTGTAATGTTTTTCTAAAATAGTTCTATTGTAGGCACTGTTCATAAATTAAGATATTCCATCTGCACTTGTGCATGTTCTCATACTTAGTCCAGCTAATGAGAACTGTGAGGTTCATCGTCCTTTGAAAGCTTTCTCAGTAGTAAATGTGATCAGAGACATCAGAGCATTCTCCTGGCTATCAATCTGCAGATAATAGAAGGTCCATTTCTTAAGTACACACAGAAAAGGAGAAGAAGAAATACTGGCTATGACATAAAATGAATTGTCTTCCTCCATGCCCTTGTAACCTAGGGCATGTAGTGCAGCCTGCCAGCCATCGCTTTACAGATTTAGAAGTGCTGGAATCTCTCCTTCTGTAGCAGGCTGCCTGATGGATTGGTGAGTAATGGACTCAGGGAGTGCATTACCAGCGCCCAGACTAATGGCTAGCACTTGCCCATGGCTTTGGCCATAGATCATCCTCTGTGCTATTCATAAGCTCTTGCCAGTCTGTCTCTGGCACTCGTGCTGCTGCTCTAACACCGTTTGCCTGATAAACTCTGCACCAACTGCCACGTTTTCAGAAGGTGAAGAGTAAATGAGGAGAAAAGAGTGAGTACCAATTCTCCAGTTCTCTTGCTCTTTGGAGGAGAGGGTAAAAGGATAAGGTAATGGACACGATACTCAGTCCCCCAGTGTTACCAGTACAGTAGCCTGGAAAATTCATTCAGGCTTGCTGCACACCAAGACACGCTGTCCTATCGCTGCCTGAGGTTCCTGTGCCTGGGATCTTTTCTCTCCCAGGCAGATCATGGCAAGATAGGAAGGGGAATAAGAGGTGACTGGGGTGCTGGGTAAGGCTCTGACATGGCCTCTGGAGTATTGGAAGAAGTGCCTGGATGGTGCTGTCAAGATTTGTCTGTTTGTGAGCTAAATGAGGTAGAACCAACTTTCACAGCAAGGACCATTTCCAGGGCTGACCTCTGGGCTGGCTCTGATGGACAGTGCAGGTGTACAGAGAGGAATTAATTGCTTTCAGTCCTGCCTGGCTCAGGAGCTTTTACTCTTCCTTTAGATTCCATGACATGAATAGAACTCCAGGGTTGTGGCTTCCTTGTGTGATTGGGATGAGCTGGATTCCTGTCTCCTCCTTTCACTTGGACCACTGCCCAGCCATGAGAAAAGAGCAATCCAGTCAGCTATCAATTTAAACTGGTGACCCACCCCACTGCCAGTTGTGTGAACTATCCAACACCCCTTCCAGTTCCTGAGTCCAGCCTGGTTGCTTTACTGATAGTGAAGGTGTAATACTTGCTCTGCTTTTCTGGGCTCTTTGGCTTTGTATTTTTTCAAAGAAGTTACTTAAAGTAAATTTCTACAGTTTTTATTTACATATTCCTGAAAAGTTTTTGAAAAGGATGAAGCCTTCATCCAAGGAATTTCCTCTACAGCAGTCACAGTAAAGATTGCTGCTAAAACCAGACAGCAGAAGTAAAATTGTAAAAACACTGCAGATGAGGGAGGGAAGTTTTTCAGTTCCAGGAGTCCTGTGCAATAAGAAATAGCCTAAACTGAGCAACAAACACTTTACATTTTCTAGTACTACATTACTTCACGTGTTAGGGATGTTGTACCTTTTAAGGGGATAGTAGCAATGACACAGATGTTCTTGGGGTGCTAGACATTACACTCTTCTACAGAAGGACCCTCTTTGTACCAGGGCTTTCATTTAGGCACTGCATAGGGAGCTTGGGCACCTTTCCATTGCTCGGAGCAGGGAGCAAATTCGGGTTCTTTGCATTTTTCACTTTAATTCCACCAAAAGTCACCATTAATTCACCAGAAGTCTGGGGGTATTTTGGATACAGAAGCAGGTGACAGATTCAGATTGTTGCAAATAAAGGTGATGCTGCTGAACAGGAGAAGCTATAAACCCAGAAATTCCCAGTGAGTATTATCCACCAGTTTATTTGCCTGCTATTTTGGGAGATGTGTCTGGTAATAAAGCGTCATCAATCTATTATTTCTTTTGGCCAATCTCTCTCAGCCTACCTATATAAAACTGATTGTGGCCTATATTTAACTGAGAATAACCTCTACTTATTTCCTCTCTTCCACCATGAGTTTTATTCCTTTAACAAGCACAACAGCATGCTGCTCTGGCTTCAAAGAGAAAATTAATTCCGTCCGCAAAAGGGTCAAGTGCTGGAAAGTGCATAGCAATGCAGTTTGCATGGCAGGATCCAGGAGATATGATGCTAATAAGATTCCAAGATGAGAACAGCAGACTGGCTCTGGGGATTCAGATGAAGGGTTCTGTAAATTTTAAAAGAAATGGTCTCCAAAAACTAATGATGTCTGCTTTCCAATTCATTAATAATGTGAAGCAGGGAGATGGGAGTGAGAAGCAGGCCATGCTTTGAAATATCAGAATGTAACGAGGAAAAAAACAGCGAGAGCTCATCTCACCGGGGTCATAAAGCTCAGAGGAACAGGCGGGCTGCAGGGGAACACAGTGTCGGTGCCTGGAGGGAAGGAAATTGCACTGTGTGTTCTGCGATGTGTAATTTATGCACAGACTCTTTGCCAGCATTGATGTAAAATTTCTATGCAGAAAAAGATGCTGCTGTATTGACAGATCTTTTTCAACGTTCTTGTTTAAGGTGACTTAGTACACAGGATATTTGATGAGTTTTTAAAACAGATATGAAGTGCCTTAGCATATTTACAAATGGCTTTTGGTAAACCTTCCCCTTCACCTTTCTGCATTGCATGCACGAAACCTTAAGCTTGTTTGTAGTTAATATTGGAAGAAAACCCCTCAGGCAAAGCCTAATGAACTGAGAGCAATTCTGAGCTTCCCTCCACAATATCTGGAGAGTGTTTGCCTTTCTGAGGGCTCTTGGACATAGCGTGTGACCTTGTTGCTTTGCATCACGACAGTCTTCCATTACTGCTGCAGCATTTGTTGGTGCTGCTGCTGTGCAGACTTGATGCTGGAGCCTCTCCCTTGTGCCTGCAATGGGCAGCCAATGGAAATGTCTGTGCCTGAGTATTTTCCAGAGTGGGAAGTTGTGAGGCAGCAGGATTTAGCTCTGACTTTTATTCTGACAAAGCTAGTATGATTGTAGAATGAGGTTAAAGTCTTCTTCCTATCTTTTCCTTTTAGCTGTGTGATACTTTCCCATCTGCAGGCCTTGCTCCAGACAAGGAACTCGGCTTAAATGCAGGGTTCAGAGGGGTGTTCAGTAAGTGACAGTATGTGCTGGGAATCCCTGTCCCCTCAGAAGAGCTGTTTTCATGGGGCTCATGCTGAGCTGCAGAATCAGGCATGTCTGGGGTGAAGTGGGTGGTTTGAGGTAAACAGCTCATACAGCCTGAAAAGGAGACTGGAGATGAGGTTTGATACCTTGCTAAAGCCTCAGCCATGAGGCTCTGCATCATGGCTGCAACATGTTCACAGAAAAGGTTTCTCTTACAGCGTATGTAAGTACTGTGTATTTCTACTTCCAGGGACTGTGGGGCTCTCAGTATTGGCAGATGTGCCTCAGGTGTCCCTAAAGCAACCATGGAGTCATTGGCATCAGCTTCAAAAGCCACAGCCGTCACCCGGGGTTTTTTTCGCATGTCGTTGGTCTCCAGTGAATATATATAGACTGACTTTAAAGCGAACAGCAGGGTGATACAGCCATGTGTATCAAGTCCTCATATTTGCATCTCAGGTGTTTCTTTGGGGTATTTGTGTCTTCAAGAAATCTCAAGAATTTCCTTGAGGGTTTTTCCAGTGAAGTTCTTGGTTGTTATTCAGTATTTCCACACTTGCCCGCAGCCTTGGTCAGTCAGTGGAGCAGGTGGGTGCTCAAAGCTGCAGCAGTGGAGGCACAGTTGTGAGCATCAGGACTGTCTCATCGCAGTGGTAAAGAGGTAAAATCCAGCTGGTGTGTGAAGGCCCTTTTTGATGCTGTTCTACCCAGCCACTGAGCGACTGGGTTGATTTCTGTGTCAAAGATCTTCCAGCAGAGATTGCTCCAGTTTGCAGCTTGGCAGTAACATTACTGTAGCCACAAGGACCTCAGAATAAGCTGCTAAATTTTTAAGGTCTTTGCTTACTCCTGTATTTGTCTGTGCTCCTCTGTCTATTCAGCCCAGCATTCATGGTTTTTTTCTGGGCTTCCCCTCAGTCTCGTGAGAGCATGTGCCTGTCAATGATGAGTGCAGTCATTTTACAGCTTCTGTTTCCCAGCATCCCTATGATGCTCACAGGAGCTGCACAGATCCATTGCTCCTGAAAACCAGATCCTGTTCTTGTCACTTCAGTGTGTGTGCCCAGTAGCCAGTGTTTCACGTGTCATCACCTGATACTCCAGCCAGAGATGAGGGATGCTGCAGTGAGGGGAGATAAGTGGTGGGAGGAACACGTTTGCACCCTTGCACAGCAAATCATGACACAGGAATGTCAGGCAGGGAAGATTTATATTATCTGAGCTGCCTAGTGGTAGATTTCTTGTTTCATCAGAAAACCCCAACTTTTCCACTGATGCAATCCAGAGCTCTGCCAGAGGGACTGTGTGTTGGTGGTGTTCAGATTTTGCCATGTGATCCCTTTTCCACTCCTTTTCACACACACAGTGTGTGTGAAAAAACACATTTTCCCAGCAGTTCCCTTTCCAGTACTTCAAACCAATTCAGGCTGTCTGATTATTCCGCATGACAAGTGTAAAAATGCTGGATCCACAGCAGAAAACCTCCTGTGATGAGGAAGCTCTCACTGCAAATAATGAGTCATATTTCTGTGGAAACCTGTTCCAGAGCCTGGACAGGCCACGGATTCTACAGCAGGATTCTGTTCTCCTAACAGATACCCAAAGGCAGATTTTCTTTTAATTAAATATGAAAATCTATAATGCAGTCAGTATGATGCCTCTTGGTATGTTTATTTTTATAGTCCATTTATTTGTTTTGTTCTCAATATCTCCTTCCATTGGGAGGGAATTTTCCGTACTATCTGTGTTTGAGGAGTGAATGGGACTGAAGGACTGTGGGAGCAGAGAGAGGTCAGTTGTGGTTTTTATTATCTGAGTGGGAATGGGTACCATTTGCAGTTGCGGATTAACACAAGAACTGGTCTTTTCCATAGAATGATATTGACGTTGCAAAGTTGATATTTTTAAACAGTTGCCTTTAGGTTTCAGTATTACCAGGCTTTAGCGTCCAGTGAAGTATTTCCTTTCTCATTACACTTAACACTTCACTTTCTGTCTCTACACTCAGAAAAAAAATATTTATTGTTTCAGCAATATTCTGACAATATTTTATTATTTTTCTCTGCAGCTGAGGACAAAAATAATTGAATTTTCCCAGCACAAAGATAATGCCATGAATCCCAGCTCTGTGGAGAGAGTTGCTCCACAGGACTGCTCAAGAGCCTTTTCCCTGTATACAGACTCCTTTGGGCTCTTAATTCCTCTGTGTTTCCCAGCTTTGACTCCTCCTTTCTCTTTGCCTTATTTTCCTTTTGACTACTTTTCTATGCTCTAAGGTCAATTGTTTTCCCTATGGAAATAAAAGATTTAGCCTTTCCTACACCATTTGCCCACCTGGCATCACAAGCCCTATAATAAGCCTGTCAGTGCTGGGGCACAACCAGTAGTGAGGGCGTTCTCCACCCTCCTCTCCCCTCACCTGCCAGCAGGTGAGGCAGGACAGGGCTGAGCACCCTGCCTGCCGTGTTCCCATACTGGTGCTGCCGTTCTGCAGCTGGAGCCAAGCACAGCACAGACAATGTGCTGGAGCATTCTGTCTGAGGGGAGTTCGGAGAGGGGAGAGGGGAAAAGGCTGTTAGATCTATCGCTGGCAATTTAGATTCAGAGACATTTCATCTGCAGGTCCCTCAAGTGTTGAATTGAATAAAACCAGAGCAGCGGTGGAAAAGAAGGTGGGGGAAGGGCTCCACGCACTCTCAGCTAAACAAAAAGAGACAGGCAGCTCATAAAAAAAGGAATTGCATCCTTGAGTTAAAAATCTGGATTCACAGGGCAGGCGGAGGCCGCGTGGCAGAGCCCACGCATGGGCAGGGGCCAGGCAGCACTGCTTAGGGCTTCTGGCACTCCTGCAGCCAGAGAAGATCTCAAGGCTTATTTCTGGGTTTCCTGATTTTCTGTTGGTTTCTTGAAGCTCCTGTTGTAAAATCAAGCAGGAAGAACAGAGTTGTTGCAACAGGCTTTGGCTGCAATTAACAAAACCCCTATCCTTCACTTTCCAGTGCTTCAGGAGAAAAGCACAAAAGCAAAACCCTCAAGGGTCAAAAATTCAGAACAACAAGTAACTTAGCACTTATAATTTTGTAAACACTTTCTGTTGAGGGCCAGACTCATTAATTTCGAATGCAGCCGTGGGATGGTAGAACTGTTCTCACCATTAGGTATTTTTGTTCCTCTGCCTTTGAGGGAATAGCTGTTGGTGGCTGCTCTGGCTATGCACTGCAGGACCTGGATTTCTCTGTGTCTGTCCTATTCCCCAGGTGTCAGGTGAGGATGGTTTCACAGGAGCACTCGTCCTGGCCAAGGCTGGGAGGAGAGTGACAGCCATCCTTGGGGTCTCTCCTACCTTCTGTGAGTGTGGTACCAACACCTCTGTGGGGCCACAGGGGTGGCTGTGACTGCCCTCAGGTGAGATGGCAGGTCTTTGTTTGCCTCCCTCCTCACCTTCTTTCTTGCCCCTCTGCTTCCTTGTAAATATCAATGGCAGATCTGATGCCTTACAGTTTTCTCAGCCCTGCTTCAGGCTAGGTATAGGTGTGCATACTGAGAGCACATGCTCAGCCCTGCTTCAGAACCCCATAGCCCAAGCCTGACTAGCACTGAGTAACCCCATGGTACATCTGCGCAGCCTGGCAAGCGTGTGGCACAGGGCTGATGGCAACTCAGCCAAGTGTTGTGTTTGCATTACGGTGTTCCCTGCCTAAAAATGTTCCTCTGCCTTCATGGTGCACCTACAGAAGCCCATATGAAATACAAAGGTAAGACCAGGGTGACGAGCTGGGACGACTCAGGACAGCACTGACACCTTCCCTTCAAATGATTTCAGCTGTAGAAAAGGGGTCATGATTCTTCCCTGTGTCATCAGAATTTGGGAGTCTGATTAGCCACATCCTGTAAAAGACTGAAGCAGTCTTACAGTAAATCCTGGACCAGAGATCAGAGAACGGGAGAGACTGTCTCACAGGCATGTATTTATGCTGCCCTGTTTCCCCATGCTATCGATCCAGGGGCTTGCTAAGATACAGCTTTGCCTGCTGTAGGCGTCTAATTCATTTTTAAGCATCATTTTTCATGTTGTGGTCTTTCCCTGCTTTGGGTGCTTCTCCCCGCCCATCCCCAAAAATGTCCATTCCTGTCTGTCTCCAGGCGTGCGCTGCTCCCGCATATGTGTGTGCATACCAGGGAGATGGAGAGGCAGCTTCAGCTACACTAAGCAATTAAACTCCAGTAGCTCAGGGATGAGCAGGAGGCCGTGATTTTCTTTTCCTTCACAGTAATTGCCTCTGCAATCAGCTTTGATCACCCGAGAGCAGAAGAGATGAGTGCTGCAAGTTGACATCAGTGGTTTTAATACATCCATTTACATATACAGGAGCAGTGCAGCATACAGCTTTCCATAGCGCCTCTGACCTGAAACCATCGCTGCTCCATAGATACCTCATTTAATTTAATACTTCACCACCACTGCGGAAGCCATAGGATGGGGATGGGAGGGGGCATAATCAAGCCCTCACTCTCTCGCTCTCCGTGCATGTCTGTAAAAATGACATGAAAGTAATTGCTTTTGAAAAGCAAAGCAGAAATGGCACAATTGATTCCACTTAAATGAGAGAAGGGGTGGGGGTGGGGGATGCTCACCCGAAACATGACACCTTCTTTCCTGCTGCAAGCACATCGCTGCGTGGGGCTGTGCTGGGACAGAAGAAAGACGAGCTTGTCTGAATGGCATGGGAAGGAGGGAAGCTCGGGCAGGCAGTGCTGCTTTGGGCAGGATGCACCCCTTGGGGACTTGGGACCCACAAGCAGATGCTGCTCCGTGGAGCCATGTGACGTGCCCTGATGTCACAGGCACTCCTGGTGCCCGAGAGCTGGCAGGGAGCACCATTGTACTGAAAATCCTAGAACCACTCTGCCTCCCAAACCCACACACCTGCCTGGCAGCCGGGGGGAGGGGGATGATGAGGAGACATCAGCTCCTCTCCATCTCTAATCTATCTCTCATTATTCCTGCTAACAAAGCTTTGTGAGCCTGTGGTTTTGAAATCTATCCAGCTGCTGCTGGTGGATGCTCACCCTTCTGCCAAGGACCTCTCAGTGCCCCACCGTGACCTGGCATGCCACTCAGCCCCCATCAGTGAGAGCCAGGACCTGGCACCATGGGCTGTGCGCTGCCTGTGTGTGCCGAAATACATCTTTAATGTAGACATTAACATGATTTTGTGTTAATTACATGCAAATTGATTATTAGTGTATTTATTGAATGTTGACAGCTGGGTGACAGTCTTCAATAAATATGTTTTACTAATCAGTTAGCACTAATTAATATCGAAATCCTCTCTAGGTTTAGCAAGTCAGTGAACACTGATGAGGCCCCTCTGTTGCTGCCAGTGTTGGTGGATGTTGGTGGTGTGGCTGGCAGCACTCAGCTGGGCCTGGCAGCAGTGTGGAGCACAAGTGAGCCCAGGGGATCCAAGGGCAGTGGCAGTGCTGGAAGGACAGATGGACACATGCCCAGAGGGAGAAGCCTCTGGGAAACATTGCTCTTGGGAAAGCCCCCTATGCAGCAGGGCCCTCCAGCGGGCAGGAGGGCTGCCAGCTCAAGCCAAGGTGGTGGTGGCCAAGCAGTACTTGCAGGAAGCTCTGGAGGTGCCTTTCTCCAGGACACGGGGCTGCTTCCAGGTGTATCTGAGGAGCAGAAGCAGGATGGTGTTCTCACCTGCAGTGACCACGTCACTGCACACAGGACCCTTTGTTATGGCAGGGAATGGCACAGTCCTCGGCCAGCAATGCAGAGGAGTTCTTATGCTGAATTTAAACTACCAAGCAGACCAACTCCTAAGCTGCATGGCCAGTATTTTCTCTTGCCTCCCCATCCTTAGCAGGGCAGGAGCCATACAGTACCTGCTGACTATGGCTTCTCTTGCCCATCACAAGAAGATGAGCAGCATCCCCTGAGGGGTAAATGGCCAAGGCATCGGGTAGAGTGGCTCTGAGCTGGGGTCCATACTTGAGTCCTGCCATGCTAATGCTCCTCGGTTGACATTCAAGATTTTATCCTGCTTCCACCTTGTGCAAATACCTTAGAGCTGGGACACCAAGAAATGAATATGCTGAACCCTTAGAGCTACTCCTGTTCAGGCAGAACAGGAAGGAGATGGACAGGCTGTGGGGTACCCAAGCCCCTTCCACTCTGCTCTGAGGATAGCAGACACAGGAAAAATGCCTGAAGAGCAGCTGCAACAGGAACTGGCTGTTTGGTTACTGGTTAGAATAACTTTCATCTTGCTCAGCTGCTTTTTGCTTCCCTTACCGTGGGAGTCTGACACCCCTTAGGTGAGCAGAGGCAGAGTCTCTGCTTTCCTGAGTTGGACATGTCTGCCTGCTGTGGGCATGCATGTCAAATCACACCTACCATATTGGCTTCCTGTCCCCAGAACATCAGATTTTTGCAGCTAACGTGTGGAGGGTGTCTCCTCCTGCCAATCCCCACCCCCAGCAGCATCAGGTCTGTGCTGTTCTGGGTTTTGTTAAGCCATTTAGTATTAATTGATTTTTTTCCATTTTTTCTTTCTTTCCCTGGGCGGGTCAATAGCTGGATGCTCAAGAGCAGAGGATCTATCAACTGCAGACCAAGCAGAGGGAGAGGCAGGCAGACCTGGAGCAGAAATGCAGCCAGAGCAGCAGCTCAGCCAGGACCCGGGGGCCAGCCACCAGCTACGGAAGGGAGCTTGGAGCAGGTAGGAGAAGATGCCAGTCCACTCTAGCTCAGCAGCGCAGGCTGAAAAAGGAACTCTATTTGATGCATTCACAGCAATAATGATAATCTGCTGCTCTTGTTTACATGGCAGCGTAAGGAAGGGCTGAAGATGTAAGAGTAGAGTCTGTCACTTCCCAATGAGAAGGGGAAGGCTGAGAGCAGCACAGAGATGGCTACAGCTCTGCTGTCTGTAGATGGATGGTGGGATTGCAGTTGCTGTGGGGGTGTGATGGCTGTCAGGCACCGATGTTGTGGGTATTGCTTCTGCTGGTGACCTTGGAGAGACAAGAAGAGGATGGCCACAATGACATTGCCTCAGGACAGAGCTGTCCTGGCTAGTGGTGACATTCACATGCTGTGAGCCAGGAGATTATGCTTGCTCAGACCTGTTCAGCTATGCTGCTGTGGACAAAACCCTCAGCTTTCTCCAGGTCATCAGAGTGGGAGCACCCTCGTTTCCTGCTGGAGGCCTGCTGAGCAGCCTGTGCCAGTCAACCCATGCTGGGTTTGTTTGCCCCTGCCCCGCCACCGACTCCTGTATTTCAAAAGCTGTAGGAGTCAGACCCTTTGCTCAGTGTGTTCCCCCTGCATGTGAGCCTGGCTTGGGAAAGTACACTGCTCCCACCTCTGCAGCCATCAGGCTGTCTGCCTGATGTCCGTGCAGGTACCAGATTTCCTCAGTCTCACTTGGATCCACAGGGCAAAGCGGGGTGAGGAGAGCTGATCCTGGAAACCTGGGGAACTCCTGCTGCCGCACACTGCAGCATTACTTGCTTAACCTGGTATCTACTATCCCTTCAGCGCCACATAAGCCACTAAATAAATGTGCCTGTTTTATCAACTTGCATAGTGAACATGCTTGGGGTTCTGGTAGAATAAACCAGGTACTTTTGACATTGGAGCACCAGGTACCAACATATTGGATGACAGGATGAGATCAGCACCACTGGTTTGTCTAAGCAGCAGCTTAGAGGGCAGCATTTAAAATAGGGTTGGGGGGGGCTGTCCCTCTTATTAGTCAAAGTGGAGACATTTTGTTTAATTTAATGTGGTGATGATAAAAATATTCCCATGAATATGTTCAAATATCTAACGATACATACATTGCATGTATCATATGAACACAATGCACTGAATAAATTTATTGCATTTGAAGGAAAGGTACAAGATGTTGTTCTATTTACTTCCACATCATCCATTGTTCTGTGTGTGAGGAGCCAGCCCAGCATGTGGGCTGAGCTGCGCGTGGCAAGCCTGCAGTCCAACTGACCACAGTGAAGGTGGGAGCAGGATGTGTCTGCCTTTGTGTTCATGGATGGTGGCAGATGGATCAATGTGGGAGAGGGTCAGCATGTGCCTTTGTTTTGTTCTGCATATTCAAATGGATGATCATGTGATCCGTGCAAGGACAGCATGGCAGGGTGGGAATGACACTCTGCTTCTTCCCTTCCCTTCCCTTCCCTTCCCTTCCCTTCCCTTCCCTTCCCTTCCCTTCCCTTCCCTTCCCTTCCCTTCCCTTCCCTTCCCTTC
>JAHLSL010000230.1:146508-162856 GCA_025920805.1 Petroica traversi | reverse complement strand
CCTCAGCACCCCTCAGCACCCCTCAGCACCCCTCAGCACCCCTCAGCACCCCCGGGCACCCCTCAGCACCCCCGGATACCCCTCAGCACCCCCGGGCACCCCCGGGCACCACTCCTGGCACCTCAGTTCCCTCTCAGCCCCCGCCCACCACTGCCACAGGGTGCCAAGAGAAGCTGTGGCTGCCATTGGAAGTGTCCAAGGCCAGGCTGGACAGGGCTTAGAGCAAGCTGGAAGGCCTCCCTGCCTATGGCAGGGGTTGGAACAAGAGCAGATGGGGAATCCTGGCTCAGGGCACCAGTGGGGTAGTGAGGACCTCATTGTCTCCGTCCACAGGACCAGCATCATTGTCTGCTTTGCAATCAGGGACTGATAGGCAGACCTAGAAATGAGCCATCCAGACTTGGTTCCAAAGTGCTCAGCTTGCTCTGCTGAGAGGTAGCCGTTTCTCCAAGGGCTGAACTCCAGTTTCAGTTTGGTCTGTCTTCTCACAGACATCAGACCGGGGTGCACTTCTGCCTGCTGATCCAAGAGCCTCCTTCTTCTCTGTTTCCACTTTCCTCTAGCATTCTGATGTGTGACCAAATTATCCTTTGCTCTGCACTAAACCCCTCACATAAGACTTGACTTGTGCAGGCTGGACATGGCTGTGCTGTGGCTGGACATTTGGCTGCACGAGCAGCCATCAGCATGTCCGACAGACTACTGGGATGTGCCGGGGCAGCAGCTGTTGCATGAGCTGCTTTTGCATTCATGTAAGTACAAGCAAGACCTTGAGTCATGTCTTCTTCAGCTCATCTGTGTGAAACAGGGATCACAGCACTTGTTTTGCAGAGAGGCCCTGTGGTTTGGTTCATGAATATCAAGTGGTTTGAGCTCCTCAGATAGAAGGTACTGGAGATGGACAGAGTGACTCTAGTGGCCTAAAGCTGAGGGAGGCCCAAGCAGTGGTTTCACCCAATTGCACTGTGTTTGCTAATCCAAGTGTGTAATAGCACACATGGCTGACATGTTGTCTTGGGCTGTGTCACACACAGCAGCTCAGAACACTCTCACTGCGAGCTCGTGCTCCCCAAGAGGGGTCATTGGCATCTGCACAGCCAGCAAGGATGGGAGATGTGCAGGGAAAGACGGAGCCGGTGGTGGCAGGCTGAGATGAGTGTCATCAACACACAGCCATGGCACAGAGAACATGCAAACCTTCCTCCCCACCCCCCTCTGCCTGCCAGCTCTCCTGAATGAAGTCCCAGCTTTGTTTTTCTGATTTCCATTTTGTATCCTAAAATATTCACTCCAAGTTCCGCTTGACAGACATGCCTAATCTAATCTCCATGTCTGCTTTCTAATTTTCACAGCCAGGATAAAACAAATTGGCTGGCGTTAATTGCCTGTGCAGCGGCCTGGAGCTCTGAGCCGTGATTTACGAGCTCGGAGCAGGCGCTCTGCAACACATTTTTCTTAATTTATTTTTAATGAGTCTCTCAATTAATTTTCTTGGAAACATCTTAATGATGTTGGAGGCGGGTGTTAATGAGGTTTGTAGCTGCACCTCATTCTGCATATTTTAAAGAACTGAATGACATGAAGCAAACTCCTGGTCCTAAAACAGAAAAAAAACCTTAAGGCTGGAGAGGACTCCTTGGTTGACCTTGCTGCCCTGGCTGAGGCTGAGGCACTGCATGGGCTAGTTGGTGGCTGTGAACATTTGCAAGGCTGAAGTTGGTTGAGCCCACAGGGATGGCATAACCCTGGCAGCATGGGTGGCCGAGGGGTCACGCTGGGTCATGGTTGGTGGCCAGATACTTCTTAACAGATAGAATGAAAGCCTGCACACAGAAGTTGGTTACTGAGACCCCCACGCTGGCATGCCTCATGTTGTGGGCATTCCCTGCACACCCCCAGCCAGACCTTCTGGGCAGGAGCTCTCCAAGACACAGGACTGGGCTGCCTGGGGCTGGCTGCGGGGTGCTCTGGGGTGTCTCTACCGGCCCGCACGGTCACTGGTAATTGCTGATGCATGTGCCAGAAAGAGGCAGCAGCTGGATCGCCTTTGTTTTCTCCCAGCATGTCAGTCTTCATTAAACTGAAGGGGAATGAAAAAGGATTCACTTTTGTCCCAGCCTGGGACGGCAGCTGTTTAATTTCAATTAAGGTGGCACTGAAAGAGTAACATTAAGGCAGTAATTAAAGTGAGACAACTCCCACCCCAGGACTGTGCTCACACTGCAGAGGGGCCAGTTTGACCCCCACATCCTGCCAGCACCAGCTGACTATGGGCAGGCAGCTGTGGGTCAGTGCTATGGGTCTGCCCCACACACTCACAAGGAGCCGGAGCAATGTTGAGCCCTTCAAGGCAGTCACTGCCTGCAGCTCAGAAAGGTGTGGCACATCTGCGGTACAGAGCAGCATTGCCTGTGACACCATGCAACATGGCACAGCATAGAACACGGCACAGCATAGAACACATGGCATGAGGCTCTGTCCTATAAAGGCTCTGTGTGCTGTGGGTGCTCTGTGCCCTGGCTGTCTCTTCCTGAACAAGACTGAAGGCTGCAGGGAAATTTTATTTCCTTGCACTGGCAGAAATCGTGGCCAAATTCCGTTGTATTCCGGACAGCGGGGGGTTCAGCAGCCTTTCTCACAGGAGGACTGTTGGTGCTGTGCCTACTCCCATTGATGCCTTTTCTCTGGTGTTAGGAAAATGAAGCTAGACGCAGTTAGAGGGCTGGGGGTTGTTTACCTTGGTATTTTAATTAGGATCCTGTTCGATGCCTCACTTCACCCAGGTGACACACGTCGCAATGCATACCCACCGTCAATTACGTACACGAGTTATAGACTGTACACATTAGCATATCTAACAAGGGAGCCCAATAATGAGAACTGACTTCTAGTTTACAGAATCTGTCTTACTAGGGGACCTTGGATTTTATAATAATAGAATGTTTGGTCTCCCTGGCTCTGCAGTTCTGGGGTGTTTAGTCTCCGGGCCTGCAGAACACTCACAAAACACTAAGCACTAGACTAAGTGAAGGGTTACAAGCATGCATGCTAATGCTTGTGGATACACAGAACTGTGTAAGAGGTATATAAAAGAAAAGGCAAAAATCATTCCGGCATCACCATCACCTCTGACTGTGACCTGCTGGTGGAGCAGGTTGTCATGGCTACTGATGATTTCTGTTACGGTACATCTGCGTTCACCTTCTGGGCCCAGTTTGGCCTTGGAAATTTCCAGTTAAAACATTTACCAGTGAAACTGCACAGAGCGTTGGCAAGGAACCACACACAGCCCAGGAAATCCCATGTCACCAGCACAGGCCAGCTGCAAGTCTGTTCTTGCACCATCACTGTGTGTCCACAGTCAAGGCACTACTGGCACCCAGAGACCCACGTCACTGATCCGAGCACCTGGGCAGTGCGGGGTGGCCCCAGGCAGAGCAGGAAACTGGACACATGCACTCTCAGCCTCCCCTGTCCACACTCAACCTCCCCTGGACACACAGCCTCCCCAAGAGCCTGTGGCCCTTGGCCCTGTCAGGATGTGCCCCTGAAGCGGGTCCCCCCAGCTCTGCCCTTTGTCTGGGACCACAGGGCACAGCCCTGAGCACAGCACTGCTGTCATCCCCACTGTCACCTGGCCCTGGCCACAGGCCAGCAATGTGTTCTGTGACTGGCGATAGACTGAGTATGGCCTGAGGACAGTGCCGGGGCAGCGTGAGGGTGGCAAGGCCCTGCCCTGAAACAGGGATGCTGCCGTGTCCTGGACCAGTTCTGAGGATGATGCCCAGGACCTGGTGACCTCACAGTAGCGTATGGGGCAGTGTCACACAGCATGCCAGGGACACAAGATGGTGAGGAACATGGCACAGGAAGGCTGTGGTGAGGACTGTGGGCAGCAGTACCTGCAGTAGGTGTTGCTGAGGAGGGGGCCACAGCTCTGCCCTGCTTTTCCAGGAGCCCCAGGCTAGGCCTCTCCTTTTGGCATCAGGTGCTCCTCAGATAGGGAGTGGCAGTGCCAATACCATGGGATGGTGTGGCTGCCCCAGGCAGGGCTGAGTTACATCTGTGGGACTAAGGGTTGTCTGGGGCCATGGGAAAGGTTATGGTCCTTCCAACAGTGAGAGAGTGGCCAAAATTTGACACATCTGGGGAGGTTCCTGCACCTCAAGATCAGCCTGAAGGCTTCTGTAGAGGTCTGCCAGGGGCAAAGGATACAACACCAGAGCTGACCCGCTCCATCCAGCAGCTTCATCAGGAGACAGAGGCCTGGCAGCCCAAGGTGAGCAGTGCCAACCATATGCTTAACACAGGCGCTGGTTGCGTAGCCACAGACTAGTGGCCAGGTGGTACAGGAGGCCCTGGCCAGCCCTTGCCTGCACCTCTTCCCCAGGGCTCAGGAGAGCACAAGGGTTCAGGGGTATCCAGTCCTGCTGTGGCTGCACTGGTCCCACTGCCACCATTTCCCACAGTGGCCACAATTCACTGCAGTGCAGAGGGCCAGTGGTGTCAGGGGCTTGGCTATTTGTGAGCCCAAAGAACTGTCAGAACATGTACCACATTGGGCAGTGCTGCCTGGTGGGGAAGGGCTGCACCCACCCGTTGGCAACAAGTCCATTGCTGCTCTGCATAAAACTAGCACTGCCAGCATTGTCCAGCCCCAGTGCCTGCCCAGACAGGAGCTGCAAGACGGGCTGGCTACAGTGCAAGCTGGACAGATACCGCTCATGCTGTGTCCTAGGGCCAAAGGCAAGCGTTGGTGCTAGAGCCACAGCACGGGGAGCCCAGAGCATGCCAGGACACACAGCAGCAAGATCTGGACCTAGCTCAGGTGCTGGCCACGATACAGGCATTGCAGCTGGACCTGGACTTCTGCAGGGGCACAAACCACAAACAACTGGTCCAGTTGCAGGAGCAGGAGTGTGCAGTGGAGCAGGACCACCAGGACTTGGTCATTCTGATGCAGCAGTTCCAGGCACTGATGGGCAAGGTACCACTGCTGGGCACAGTGGTCACAGACCAAGATGCATGGGCCCCCCACTGCCACTCCACCACAGGCTAGGACCATGCCTGCCCCACAGACTGTGCAAACACCTGGTGACCCCCCCCAGGGGAGGGTAGAGAACATCCTGCCAGCCACAGGTGGCTTTAGCACCACCTGTATAGAGTAGCCACAAGGCAAGCCTGGCTGGCACAGCCCAGTCCACCCAGCTGAGCAGAGCTGGAATAATGAGATCCTAACAGCCCCACTGACACTCTGGGCACCGTCCCAGGGCTGGTGGCAGTGCTGCAGCACACAGCCTCGCCAATGAGCTGGGATCACCACTCTCCCTGTGCCCATGCTGTCACTGGTCAGGGACCCCGAGATGGCTTTCCAGAGCTGCTGGGTTTCCGACAGATACTGCCACAACAGAGATGGCAACGTGGGGACTGCACACAGATGAGAGGGCCAGGAGCCAGCAGCCTTTCTGCCTCCCACCTGATGCTGGCCACATTCCTCTGTCAAAGGCCCTCCCCAACAGTCCGTTGTCAATGGGTTGTCACAAAAAGGCTCCTTCTGCAGCCTCAGCTCTACACAGCACGGGCAGAGGGTGATCCTACACCCTGCTGGGTCCTCACAGGTCAGTGATGCACCCCTCCACCTGAAGGACCAGGCAGTGCAGACAGAGGTCTCATACTACTTGGCTGCCCACAGGGATTTTGACACCAGCTATGATTTCCTAGAGGAGAGGAGAAAGCTGCTCAAGCAGGTTAGTGCCAGCAGCCCCCCAGCCACTACACCAAGCCTAGGGGAAAGCAGCTGGGGGGCACAGGAGCCATGACAACCATGCTGCAGGGCTGACCCCTGCTCCACTTCCCCCAGAAGCCCTGGGAGGCAACAATGCCAGCCGGCCCCCATGACCTCACTCATCCAGGCACTGGGCAGCCCTGAGCATCCTGCAGCACACAGAGGGCAGCTGTGCCTGTGCTCAGGGAAGGGCACACAGCACAAGGCCAACCCACCAACGCACTACCTTCTCTGCAGCTGGGGGCAAAGGAGCAGAGTCAGGGCCTGCAGCACAGCCCAGCCCGGCTGCAGAAGCAGCTGGTAGCCACCCAGGCCCAGGAGCAGCAGAGTCTGCAGCAGCTCAGAGCCAAAGAGGCCATCCAAGGCCTACATCGAAAAGTGGAAGAGCTGCAGCAACAGGTGAGGGCAAGGCAGGACAGGACAGGGATGCAGACTCAGTGCCAGAACCCCTTCCTGCCTCCAGGAGAGGCTCAGCCATGGCAAACCACCCTCCTTGTCCCACAGCTTTGCTGGCAGGTGCAGGACATGGAGAACCTCCAGACAGAGCTGGCCAAAGCCCGGCAAGAGAGCACCAAGCAGATGGAAAAGATTGCAGCCTACAAGACACACAGCCACCAGCTTCATCACAAACTGAGGAAGATGCAGAGCTTCAAGGAGCAGAGAAAACAGGAAGTAAGGATGTCTCAAGTCTTCCTGTGAAAAACCAGGAGTCTGTGTTCAGCCTGTGTCTCTCACTGTGCCATGGGCAGACCTACTCCCTCCAGGAGAGGCTGCAGGAGCTAAGCAGCCTAGTCCAACACTGGCAGCAGCTACATCTGGACAGTGAGCGAACTCTGGCTCTGCGAGAAGAGGATCTAGTTGTCTGCAAGGTGGAGCTGGCTTTCCTTAAGGAAGAGCTCAGCAAGGTGACAGAGCAGGTGCAGGATACAAACAGGCATTCAAGACACACTAGGCAAGATTCAGGAGGAGAATCCGTACCTAATGTTCAAAACAACTTAGCAACCCCACAAGTGTGAGCAGCTGAAAAAGTAAGCAGAATTCCTGGCACAGCCCAGCCTGAAACAGGATGGGCCAATGGTCCCAGTTGTGCAGGGACAGCTGGGCACCAGCTGCCTGTCCAGGGCATGGGTTGTGGGAGAATTGCCTTTGCAGGAGTATGGGACAGGCTCAAAACAGGGACAAGCTGTATTTGTCCTCCAGGTTACTTTAATTTTGTGCCCCGTTCCAGGTTCTACAGGGCAACCACCTGACAGCACCAGCCCTGCATGATTCTGCAGAGCTACCTCCACCCAACACCCATCTGCAGGACAAGAAGCAGTGCAAAACAAAGCAAGGATTAGACTGACAACCTTTAAACAAATAAAATTCTTTCTGTTCTGTAGCAAAATTCGTGCCAAACACCAAAGCGTTCCAGGGCAACAAGCTACAGAGACCTCAGAATACACTGATCAGGGTAGCTGGCCACTACCTTAAGCCTCAAAGCAACAGATCATGCCTTCTTAGAGACCAAAGCGGGCTGGGGTGCGTCGTGGCGTCAGAGGGTCCCCCTGCTCCTTTCGCCCAGGGGTATAAATTTTAGTAGATCTGTCAAAGAGGACAAAGACAATTAATGGAAAATGCAACCTCTTCTTGCACCAGAACTCCCACAGAGAAGCTGGGATCATCCACACAGGCAAGCCATGGGCAGGCAGGGCTATCACCCACCTTGCACTGCCCAGTGGGTTACGACGCTCCTGCTCCTCTCGGCGGGCACGCAGCTGCTCCTCTGCCAAAGCCATTTCCTCCTCCATGGCAGACACTTCCTCCTTGGCACGGCGGCGGTTCTCCTGGAGCAAGGCAGCAGCAGGTCAGGGACAGCAGACTCCCTGCAGGCCACAAGCTTGCTCCCTTCTTGTCAAAACAAATATACAGCAGCAGAATGGAAATGCAGAGGGCCTGTTGTTTGCCAGCTCATCTAGGACAGCTTACCTGGCGTGACTTGCCAGCATGTTTGATACTGTAGAACATGGGGCCCAGCTCTGCCAGCCACTCTCCATCCACAGCAGTGACACACTGCATGTACTCCTACAGGTAGAGAAAGACCAGGATAGTAGGATGGAATCCTTGGGGCCTGGGCACCATTCCCAGAGCCATAGCAGCTCCCTTCCTCCCCCAATTGCTGATGGCACTTCTCAGACTGGGACCATACCCCTTCATGACAAGTCCTCCTGATCTCATGCTACAGGTTGGATTTGATGAGACCACAAGGAGGATCAACCATATTCCACAGAAGCCAGAGAAAAATAATGGGGAAAGGGACAAACAGATGACACAGACATGCCTGGTTGATATAGATAGGAAAGGCTGGTATCTGCCACTCAGACGGATCTCAATCTCACACCAAAGTCCTCCCGTCTCCCTTGGAGTGCTCATCACCCTTCCTGCTAGCCATCAGCTCAAGCTCACCTTGGTAGTCATAACCAATTCGTGATACACAATGTAGTCTGGTGTGTAGCCCATGCCAAACAGAGAACTCGTGGGGTGCAGGTGGCACGGCATGCCTGTGCGAATGTTCACATACTCCCCAATGCCCTGCAAAGACAAGTGTGCTTAGTCCACCTGTTCCCAGACAGGGCCTTGCAGCCCCCAGGCAACTCAGACACCTCTCACCTTCAGCTTTGCAGCCTGATGGAAATATGCAGCACAGATGCACTTCCTGACAACATCCCAGTCTGTACCACAGGATGCCAGGCTCATTCGCTGCTGCACCATAATGTCCTTGAGCTGGGCACGCACCTCCCGTACCTGCAAAGGTGTGTGCTAGTCAGATCCCTCTTCTGCATAAGGCGCTCTCCCCCAGCTTCACGGCCACAGTCTTACCTTCCGCATGGCCTTGGCATGGATGAAGTGCTGATTGCACCACAGGGTAGAATAGCTATTGTTTTTCCACTGCAGGTAAACGTTCAGGTAAGTCAAGTGATCGCTCTCCGGAACAGCAAATTTCTCCCGCACTTGGTCACTCTCCTCCTCTCGGCCCTGAAGGGTAAGCAAAAATGTGTTAGTCAAAGACCAGGGAAGGGCCCTGAGCTGCTGGAAGAGCAGCATCTCGTACCTTAGGCCGGTAAAAGATGGCAGGCACAGACAACATGGAGACAACGAGCAAGATCTCAGAGCTGCAACCCATGTCACAGGAGACAATGAGCATTTTGGAGAGTGCAGGGTCCAGTGGGAACTCCACCATGAGACGTCCTGTAGAGGTCAGACCACCTGAAGGAACAGAACAAGGATCACTGATTAGCAGCTGGCCAGGCCCCAGTTCCATGGACTGGCAGCCTGCCCCAACAGCCAATACCTGTGTTATCCAGGGCCCCCAGGATCCACAGCTGGTACATGGAGTTCAGCATATTGTCCTCAGGGGGGCGGATCCATGAAGTGGAACTGCAGCAAGTCCTGCACACCCAGAGACTTGAGCAAGAGCACTACGTTGGCAAGGTTGGTGCGCTGGATCTCAGGCACCGTGGTTGTCAGCAGCTCATTCTTGTAGGCACTCTGGGTGTAGAGCCTGGGAAGAGATGCCAAGAACATGCTCCTCCAATTCTGGCCACTGCATTCCTTACAGACTTGACAGCCTCTGCCTAGCCTGGCCTAACATGGCACAGGACAGCAACCTGTGCAGCAGGACCCTGGGGAGGCACTTCTAGCCCAGCCAAAGTGTGGTCTCCCCAGCACATTGGGGTGTCTGGGCTGCAGCACAGCACATGACCGAGCACAGCCCTTGCCTGGCTACACAGCATAGCCTGGGAAAGGCCTTTGGCTTGGCTATTATCCTGATGGCATCCAGGACAGACCAGCCACAAGTGAAGATGGGCACAGGAAAAAAGTGGAGCACATCCTTTCCTCTGCAGAAGCACTGGGTCCAAAGAAGGCGTTCAGGCCTGCCTACTGCCCCCATTCCCCCAAAGTTCAAGATAATGAACAGCTCCAATGAGAAAAAAATATATGTAACCTACACATAGCCAAGCTGAGGATACAGCAGAAACAGGAACACCAGTGACATGCCTACCTGAAACAGTGGCCTGGGCCTGTCCGTCCAGCTCGGCCGGCCCTCTGATTGGCATTGGCCTGACTGATGGGGTAGATCTGCAGCGCATCCATGCCTATACGGGGGTTGAAAACCTTCAGGGCACAAGAAGATCAGACAGAATTAAGAGGAAGGGTGGAGTGTGACCCCAGAACTCCTTCAACCTACCCCAGAAATCAGAGACAGAGTACGGGAAACCTTGGCTCACCTTCAGTTTGCAGTAGCCAGAGTCAATCACAAACATGATGCCATCCACTGTCAGTGAGGTCTCTGCAATGTTAGTGGCAACGATGCACTTCCTGACGCCATCAGGAGCCTGCAAGCACACCACACATCAGTTGCCCCTGGGCATGGCTCTGCTCCACTGAGGAGGAGTGCAGAGCAGCAGGGGGACGGGGGTCACTCTTGGGAATTGGGGTGGCGTACATGCTTTCTGTCACCCTCCACATGCAGTGCAGAGGTATAGCTGCACCTCTCACTCCTGCCCTGTACTGTCTCCACCTCCAGCTTTCCCTGTCCCCACCCTAATCACATAAGCACCTTCTGGAAGATCTTGGCCTGCAAATCCGAGGGCAGCTGAGAGTAGATTGGCAGTACAGCAAGAGCAGGTGCTTTCTCCAGCTCCTCAAGGTGCTCCACGATTTGCTCTGAGGTCACCTACATACAAAGAGAGGTGAAAACATCAGACTGAAACAACCAGGGGGTAGGACAGTGCCTGCCATTCCAACTCACCTCAATATCCTCCTGGCCAGGCATGAAGACGAGGATGTCTCCAGGAGCACCAGACAAGTGGACCTGCAAGGCTTGTTTCACTGCAGCCTCCACATAATCCTCCTGTGGGGTCTGAACAGCACAGCCCAGGTTAATCTGGACCAATATCCTTACCTGCCCTGTGCTGTGTGCAAGACTGTAGCACACCACAGCCATTCCTACCATGTCCTGTGTGTCCCCCTCAGAGTACAGCTCACCTAGGTCACAACCCCCTCCTGCCAACAGAATTTCCATCCACAAGCTTGACTATACCTTGCTAAAAAGAATATCCACAGGAAAAGTGCGCCCAGGAATGTGGAAAATGGGAACGTTCCCAAAGAAGGAAGCAAACTTTTCTGCATCCATGGTGGCCGAAGTGACAACAAGCTTCAGATCCGAGCGTCGGGCGACCACCTAGGAAGCAGATGAAAGGAACATGGAAGGCACATTCATGCATGGCTGTGGGTTCTTTTCATTCATACTGAGACAAGGGCAGAGAACAGAGCTTCTGTTGTGCTCCAGAGTCACTGGCTGTGCATGCCAGGCAACACTGATGCTGTATGGTCAGTGCAGTTAAAAAGGCCCGCCAACCTCAGCCCAGAAAACCTTAATCCAGCAAAGACCTCTGTATCAGCAGTTCTGACATTCAGCCAGCAAGACCCTGGTAGCACTACAGGAGACTTAACCCCCCAGAACCAAGGACCAGGATGCACACAGAGATGTGGCAGCTCTGCTTCCCTCTCCTGGAAGGGCAGCCCCATGCTGCTGTCCTCCAGCCCAGGATCACACACACCTCCCGAAGCAGCCCAAACAGCACATCAGTGTTGAGTGAGCGCTCGTGTGCCTCGTCCATGATGATAGCACTGTAGTTGTCCAGGTCAGCCTCCCGCAGTGACTCACGGAGCAGGATTCCATCTGTCATGTACTTGATCACTGTTTTCTCAGACGTGCAGTCCTCAAAACGGATGGCATAGCCTACCTGGGTGGGCAGAGATACCAGGAAGTCTTCCAGTAGTCCCATGGACTCACTGTCACTGGGTGGCACCCCTGCACTCCCTACCAGACTCACCTCCTCCCCCAGACGCACCCCCATCTCCTCACTGACCCGCTTGGCCACCGACATGGCAGCCACTCTGCGGGGCTGTGTGCAGCCGATCATGCCGTAATCAGTGTAGCCATCCTCATGGAGATACTGTGTCAGCTGAGTTGTCTTCCCACTCCCAGTCTCGCCCACCACGATCACAATGCTGTTGTCTCTGAGGAAAAGGTAAAGGTATTCCTTCACATACCTTCAAAGAAGGGTTTTTATGTTCTCTAGTTAAGCATTATCCTACTCAGGCAGGAAAGCTGAGCAAACACAAAGCAATGGGTTTGTTTCCTGAGAGTACAGCTTCCCAATGGTCAGGATTCAACAGTTTCTCAGCTGAGTTCCCAAACACAAGTCAATGCCCTGGGGATGCCCTGGCAGCCATACCTGAGGATGGAGAGCAATTCCTGCTGTACAGCAAAGATGGGTAGGTATTGTCTCTGCTCCAGGATCGATTTCTTCTTGGCAAACTCACTGCTGGCTTCACTCTTTTCTTTCATGTGTTCAGCAAACTTCTGCTCTGTTCTAAGAAAACACCACAAGTCCTGAAACTGCCTCTCCACACACTTTGCTATGCCCGTAGCCCCCGTTACCACCTGAGCAGAGTAATTCAGAGCAGGCCCCTACTTGTAATCCACTTTGCCATCTTCTGTCACCATCTCGTCCTTCTCTTCCTCTTTCTTGATCCCCATAATGTCTCCCAGTTTGGTGCCTGCCAGCTCCCAGTGCTTGTGCTGAGCCTGGAAGGAGAGAGAACAGCATAACTTTGCCACAGCAAGCACAGACAAACCCAATCCTACTCCCAAGGCTAGGAAAAGGATATTAGTCCCATAGCTCCCCAAAGAAAAATGCACACTCCACTCCTACACCAGGTTTCCATCTTCCAAATGAGCTGAAGCAGGGCTTTAAGACACTGGGATGGATACAGAGACTTCAGGCAAAGGATTATCAACTGCCTAAGAAAATAGTTCCAGCTGCTGAGCCTTCCATAAAATTTGAACTTAAATCTACACAGATGTGAACCAGAGATAATCTTCCTGCCCTTGCCAGGCACTCACAAGCTTCCTTCCCACCTCTTCTATCAGTTTAGCTACCACCACCATTCCCCTCACAGTATAAGTAGCTCAAATCCAGGCCAGTTTCAATGTACAAGGAACACATCTGTAATTTCCCCACAGCTATTATGCGAGTATTTACAAAACTCCCTAAAAAAAACGCCCCCAAAAACTAATCTGCTACCTTACCCCATACTCCTCTTTCTCACAACTCTTCTGCTGAGACATGACAAGGTACATCCTGCTGCCATACTGCCTACTGACTGTCCCTAAGGTACCTGGCATTCTTCCATCTGCTTCCTTCTCCCATAATCCAATACAGAAGTGCACAGTGATTCATGTCCCAGGAAGTGCCCAAGAAAAACACAACCCAGCAGCTGCTAGGAGGCAATGCAGTAAGCTGGGCTGCCAGGATGTCCCAGGACACAACAATATGAACTCCTTATCATCACTGCTGCCAAAGCCTGAACGCTGCAGAGTCCAAACAAGGCTGTGAGGAATTACATAAATGTGTACAGGGGACAGTAAGCCAAAAGGCTGCAGCATACCCTCTTACGCTCCTTCTGTTCCCTGTGCTTGCGCACCAGCTGGCTGCCTTTCCGAGCTATGATAGCCAAATCCGAGGTGGCATCCTTCACAGGGATGACTGGCTCTGGCTGGAGAGAAAAGGCACTGCTTTACTAAAAAGGCCTCACATGTATGGAGCTCCCTGTCATCAGTACCTTCAGCCACAGTCTGTACCTGCTTGGTGAAGACAATCCTTCCATCTAGGAAAGGGGGCACTAGATTGTGCACCAACAAATGCACTTTAGCAGAGTTATCCTCCTCAAAGTCTTCATCCACTTCAATCCGATGGACCACACCACTGGTCAGCATGCGATTTGTCTCCCAGCGCTCATTATCCTGCAAGAAAGAACATACCAGAAACACAATGAAGCCCCACAGAAAGTCACAGAGATCTCATCCAGAACAGCAAGCTTCGGCTCTGCACTGCCAACAGAATGGTTCGAACCTACTGAGCCTGAGAGTCAGCACAAGGGAAGGAACAAAAATTGGAAGCAGTAGAGTACAGGGAACTGCCTATGTGAAGCATATGGTCAACAGGACTGTCTCCAAGGAAATATTGGACAGACACTGCCTGCAAGGCACTCAGAATACATCAGGACCCAGAAACCCGGACACAGTCCTGCTCATGTAAAAACACCAGCTTCCCCCAGCATCCACTGGGTCAATACTGAACAGCTTCAGTAATGTACCTTGCAGTCAGAATAGCAGGAGCATGGTCCTCTGCATTCCTGCTGCCCTGGAGACTGGAATCCACCAGCCACTCTAACTGGGAATTCTGCCCATGCAAGAGTTGAGGGCTGGATTTTCCAAAGGAACTCAACTACAGTTTTCTTCCTTCAGTCTGGCCCAAGAGCGCCCTTCTCTACCTAAGAGCAAGAGCTCAACAAGTGGATCTTTCAAGGGGCAGCAAACCTCACAAGCTCAGAACAGCCAACTCTACATCTTGGCCTTACCTCATTGATCTGCCGCCGCTGTGCCGAGATCCGCTTCTGCCTCTGCTTGTGCAAGTGCTGCTCACGCTTCTTCACATACTCTTCAGAGGAGTAAGCCAAAGGGTTGTGAAACTCATCGTAGCCCTCATCCATCATGTACCAGTCCCGGTCAGCTTGCTGGGAAGGGAGAGGTGCAGCACTGAGCTCTGTCCATCCCTCACAGCCTGGTGGCCCCAACCCCCTGGCCCGTCCCAGACTCTCACCCGCTGGTCATCCTCCCACTGCTGCCGCTCCTCCTCCGTCTCAAAGGCAATGCCTTCCTCCCCTTCCGTGCGCCGCCCTGGGGTGAGTCAGATGGTCCAGAACGTTCCCAAGGAAACCCCAACTCTGTGCCACAGGAAAGGGGATTCCACACTGCCTGCCCTGGGCAGCTTAACCCAGATTCCTCACCTCTCCCTCGGGACAGGCGTGGCGTGGCCCCCAGGTGCCTCCGGTCATCAGCCCATTCATTGTATTTGTACGATGGAGTCGGCAACGGCGTCTTATCAGAATACCGGCTCCTCACAGACCTGAAAAAACAGCAGATGGAAGGAAATGGTGCCCACGCCAGGCACTTCTGCTATGCACAGAGTCCCCTCTCTGCAGCTCAGCAGGTGCCAGCGCGGCGCAGGCACCGGTACCTGTCCCGCTCGCGCCGGTCCGTGTCCCGCAGCGATGACGGTCGGTGGCTGCGCTCTGAGTCTCGATAGGAAGGGGTGGGAGATGGAGATTCCCACTGCGAGCGATGGGCACTGCTGTAACCACCATCTTCTTCCTCCCAGCTGGAGCGAGATGGCGTGGCTGCATCTGGTAGAAGAGACAGGGTTTATACCTCTTGCTCACACAGCAGTCCTGGGCACCTGGAGCTACTCAACACCTTCTAAGAAGAGAGCATGGACAGAAGGTACCCACTGGCCCTCCCTCTAAGAGAAGGGACTGACCCAGCAATTCCAAGGAATTTCCAAAGGATCACATTTCCGTCACAGATCCAGAACAGATCCCACCACGCAGAGATATGCCAGAGTTTCAAACGTGCAGAGCTGGCACATTGCTCCCAGACCCAAAATGAGCTGAGAGTTTTATGTTTGCCTTAACCATAAACGTTACAACCTTTTCTACCACCCCAGTCTTGCAAAAACAGCATGAAGCATAAAATACTCCAAGCCCCTCCCTATTAGGTCTCACACAAGAGCTCTGCCTGGTCCCACTCCCACCTTTGGGCCGATGTCGGGGGCTCTCAGGTTCACTTCTCCTGCCACTTCGCTCTGATGAGCCATCCCTCTCTGATCTGATGTGATGACTCCTGTCCCGATCCTCTGCAAAAAGAAAATAGGACTGGGTGCCTATTGCACAAGCAGGCTTCCCAAGTCTGCTGCAGAAATCCCCACAAACATTAATAAAGACTAAAAAGAGGGCAAAGGACAAGCCCAGACCCAAACCAAGAAGCACCACAAAGGTCTCTGAGCAGTTACCACGGTCCCGTTTACGGTCGTGGTCCCGATCCCTACTGCGTTCCTTCTTCCGGTCCTTCTCTTCCTTGGAAGAGGCAAAGACTCCGTGTTCCCGACGCTCCCTCTCCCGCTGCCGGCTGCGTTCCAAAAACTCCTCGCTGACACCCCCTGTGTAGGAAGGTGTCTCCACATGGACAGAGCGGTAATGTCTGAGCAAGCAGAGAAGAGAGAAAAAATGCTGAGAACTGGCGGGCAACAGCTGCCCTTTGGCTGGTCTCGTACAGCTCCAGTTCCAGCTTCTGCCATAACGCCCCGCAGTCCCGCTCTCTCCGCACCGGCGTGTGTCACCGGCTGTGCCCACCTTCGCTCCCTACCCGGCCGGACGCGGCCACCGCCGGCTCCAGGACCCCCGCAAACCCCACCTGTTCCTGCGAGCTCTGCGGTCGCTCCGGTCGGCCTCGTCCTCTTCCTCTTCCTCGGCGCTGCCCGCCTCGTCACGACCCTCTTCCCAGTCCTTATAGGATGCGACACGGGATCGCTTCCCCCCGGCCGCCTCCTCCTGGCGCTCCCGCCGCTTCTGCGCCGCCAGCACGTCCAGCCCCAGCAGGGAGACGCGCGGGGC
>JAHLSL010000230.1:113432-133067 GCA_025920805.1 Petroica traversi | reverse complement strand
CGGGGGCCCGGGCAGGGTTCCCGCGTCCGTCCTGATGCCGGAGGAGCCGCATCCCTTTGTATGTCCGGTCGCTCGCGGGCCCAGTCCTTCCTGCCGTCTTCCGTATGCTGGAACTGCCGGCTGGATGCCACTGTCTGGGGAGGTTGCGAGATCTTCGTGTCCGTCCATCTGAGAAAGGCTGATGGGATCCCTGTGTCCGTCTGGCAGTGCGAGGCTGACTGGATCCTTATGTCCGTCTGTTTGAGAAAGCTGATAGGATGCCTGTTCTCTTCTGTCAGCGAGAGGCTGATGAGATCCGTGTGTTTGTCCGTCTGAGGAGACGTACGGGTTCTCTGTGTCCATGTGTCTTGTGGGAAATGGACTCAGCTCCTCCTTTTTTCTGTCGCCCTGAGAAGACTGTTGGAAACGGCACACTTCTCAGTCAGTTCAACGGCAAGGAGGATTATTAGGCTGCAGGAATGGACAGGGGGGAGAAGGGTGTTGGAAGTAATTCTTGAGGGGGACACTCATCTTTTGGGGGGTCAGGATTGCTTAAACATTTGCCTGAGAACTGGGCAGGACTGCCCATGCACAGTGCTTTGTGACATGTTTGTGGATTGTGTTGAATGCTGGCCTGGAATCCAGCTGTGGTGATGCAGATTGAGCCCCATAGGCAGAAGGTGGGGAATGACCCTGGGACAGCTAGTGGAGCTTGATCAGGGACTTAGAAGGTTTCAGTGAAGTGTGTGACAGACTCTTCTCTTCTCAGATGAGTCCTCTGCAGAGGGGAGGAACACTCTGTGCTCCCAGGTCAGGGAAACATGTCCCGTCGGAAACAGACCACTCCTAACAAAGTTCACTGTGAGTATGATGTTATGCAGCATTGTGGGGCCCTTGCTGTGGCTGGATTGTAGAGTGAGGTGGGGAGGAGTAGAATGATGGGAAGGGACAGCTTGTGGGGAATGGTGGTTACTCATGTTTTGTCTTAGGGTTTATAAGAGAAATTGAGCTGTGTGCATCAGGGAAGCTGACTGTGTCCTGGCATAGCAGGACAGGGATAGGGTTGAACAAACAACTAATACTGTAAAGGTAGGCGTGTATGTGCAGGGCCTGTAGCTAGGCTTTGCATTCACACTGTCAAAAGTACAAGTTAGAATGCTAGGAAATGTGGCTTGGGGCTCTGGCCTGTCTTGGGTAGCAAAGGAAATTCTAGGCAAGGTGGTTGGAGCATGCTGGCTGAAAGCCAACAAGTCCTGGGTTTTGATCTTCATCCTACCACACACTCAGCTGACTGGCCTTGGGCATGTTACTTAAGCTCACTGTACCTCAGTTTCCTACCAGTAATGAAATAAAGCCATTTGTTCCTTCCTGTCAAGGAATGGGTGGTGGCCAAATAATTTACGGGACAAATAAATGCTGTCTGCCAGATCGTTCTTGAACTGAGGTGTTAAGATGGATCTGTGTTTCTCCATCATTGCCAAGACCTTAGCATTTGTTTGATAGTGGAAGGGCTGAAGATGCTGTGCATCAGCACTTCTTGTGGACAGGCTACAGCCAGGCACCAGTGGAACTGGGAGACACAGATGGAGGTTTGGCTGCAGAGGGGAAACCACACATGTAATAGCTTTTGTTTGGCAGCAGAGGGAAGTTGAGGGGCCTGAAACAGTTCCTGTTCATACCCAGGTTTGTGGCTGGAAACATGCTTGGAATTTGGGCTGGAATTAGGAAAACAAGTTTCCACTTCTGTAGATCTACAAGAGGAAGGCTGCTGAGAGGGTCTTGTGTTTTTTTAGCTGCAGTAGCTGTTGGGACTATGAGACAGTGCCGAGTTCTGCAGCCCTAACTCTGCCTCATTGCTGGTGCTGCTGGTTTGCATGTCTGTGTGTTTGTGTGCTGCCTCTGTGCACAGGTACACAACAGGCATCTGTGCATGCTGCTCTCTGTGCAAGGGGAAACACTGGGCTGGAGCTGATACCTTGCACCACTTGGTGAGTGCTCTGGGAAGAGCTGCCTCTGTCTGGGACTCACAGCCCCACTGGCTGGGCAGAGCCAACCGAGCTGTCCTTGTTGGCCAGAGTGAGAATCTCAAGGAGTGTGGCTTGTGGCATCTGCCTTGCTCTCCAGTTCCTGCTTCTGACTGTTGAGTTCCACAGTGGGCAGAGTATAGGTGTAATATGTCTGATAGTACATTAATGGAGTTCTCATTCTTAGAGAAATTTATGTCCAGTATTTTGTCCTGAGATGGCAGTAATGTGCCTTATGTCCACATACTTCTGCTTCTGAGAGTGCCCAGGTATTATTGCTGCCATTGAGCTCTGGTTTATGTCATGTATGCACTTAAGCTGTCTCCCCTGGGCTGGAATCGGGGTATGGAAACCAAGGGCTACAGCATCTGTAATGATGCAGGTAGAGTTTCCGTGGTGTTTAGCTGGGTGCTTTTCTGCACTTCATTGCATAAGGGTTATGTTCTTCAGAAGCTTGTACTACCATATATAAAACTCTACATCACAAAATTCAGCTGTGCACTGTTTTTGCAGTGAACGTTGCTTTTTTATCTGCAATACAAATGATTGTATCTCCAGTCTTGGTTTCGGAGGAAGCTGTCTGACAAACATGCTACTGGGGGCGTGAGGTTATAGCATCAGGTATGCTATGGAGTGGAATTCTGGGACCTGTCACCTCCTTTACGTGCAGTATGTTGCTACAGAGCAACTATTCACCAGGAACCATCGAGAGCAGCAAGTAGGACCACAAGAAAATAAGGGGACTGAGAGATACCAGAAACTTGTCAATGGTGATGTCTTCACCTTGGGATGGAAAATCTTGTCTGTCTTATGATGAACACCACGAAATCGTTGGGACTTCTCTGTCTACCTAGCCTGCTGTGTGTCTGGAGGGCCCAGAAATGCCGTGCAGTGCCCTGACGAGGATAATCGGAGAGAGCACCGGCTCCAAGAACGGGGTGAGCCAGCAGAATGAGGAGTCAGGCTGAGACATAGCAGACACCTTACTGGGACTTCTGCACAGGGACTGCAGTGGTTGGGAGGAGAGGAATGAAAGGGATAGCAGGTATGCAGCTTTTTACGCAGTTGCCTGCAGCTGGGGTCTGATTTCGCAGGCTACGGGGCTGGGGAACTGCCTTTTGGATTTGCATAAATATGACTGTGCATATATGACTGGACAAATTTGATGGGAGGATGGTGCCTACTTCTTCCTTGCATGGCCACTCCATCTTCTCTTCCTTCTTAGACTGACAAGGGTGAGTGACAGCTGCTGATCTCCTCTCCCTGGCTTGCTTGATGTCTCCTCTTTCCAGGATTACTTTCCAGGCTTGGCATGGCCCTCATTCCACCTTGCTGTCACACAACATGGTTTGCTGTCCTCACTTAGGACAGAATCACTTTGCTTGGCAAGCAGAGCAACCAGCTAGGAGATTATATGGATACAAATCAAAACAGTTTTAAATAGAAGTTGATATGTAAGGAAATTCAAAATAATACTGAAACAATGATTAAAGAATGATAAAAATTGTGGTAAAATTTATCACTAAAGTCTTTCTGTGCATGATAGCCAGTCTCACAGTTTTAGTTGTAGTAGTTTCGCCTTCAGCACGTAAATGGCTCTTAAGAATGTAATTTTATTTTACCATGTGGTGTATGAAAAACACACCTGACAAAGTGCTAACAAACAGAGCAGTAACAGTGGAATATATTTGTTGAAAAGTAAAATGCAGTTAGATTGTGTGGAGATACCTTAATTGATTCAATTTGGTCTTTATTTTCTCCCAGAGTATGCAGTATAAAAACTCTCTAAGCAATTCATCTGTTCTTGCATTCATCCGTTACTGTGCTGTCACCCCATCAGTCATGGACCACTTGCTGTCTTTGTGCTTGCCAAAATTTGTTGCAGGTATTAGCATGCACTTCTCTCTTCCTGCTGTCCACAAGCTGCTTTGCTTTCTATTGCTTGTGCCCTCTGCAACTGATGCTTATTTTAGAACTCTGAAGAAGAGCTTTTGTTAGTCAGATTAATTCCTGCTTCCGAGCTCTATTTATCATGGTTCCAATATCCCATTAATCCTCTATTTCCTTCCTTCTCTCTTTAATACACACATTCTTTGCTCTTTGGTGTCCCTTGGATTCTCCTGTCTATAATATTCCCACTTTGAAGGGAAAGTATCTTGCAAGAAATAGCACCCAGCATTCACAACCGAGCAGAAATGTTACTTGCATCAAATCCCTTGGTTCTGAAGGGCTTCGTGGACTGCCATTGTTAACCCTTTCAATTATGTTGTTTTTCATTTCAGTAACCACTACAGCAATGTGGACAACCCAGAATAGCCATGGGGCAGGTGGAATAGATCCACAGTGGTGGAAAGACTTGCAAATTTCAGGTCCAGGAACACAGAGAAGACCTACATGAACAGGGACTTTTAATTGATGTACAAAGAGGGAATAAACTGACTCATCTCTGAGAGACCTTTCTGTTTAGGAAGGAAGGCAGGGGAATGATGAATCCCTTTGGATTTTGTTTTGTGGATTTTGGGGCGGGAGTTGTTTATTTCTGTGTTTATTTTCCAGAACACCTGAGTGTTATCCCACATTCATGCAGTTCAAGAAGGGAAGGGCTCAGGGCTGATACCCCAGCAGACCCTAGCAGTCATGCCTGTCCATATTACCAGTACCACAGGGCTGTCCCCTACCTCCACCACTGCCCACTTGGCATCCCACTCATTCACAGCAGTATGGAGAGGAGAATGGAAAACAAAGCAGAGGCATTTGTGTGATCTCTCTTGTCCTACATCTCTAGCTGTTTGTAAACTACTTCAGTGACTTGTTTTGGTGTTGTGGTCAGCCTGCAGCCCTTTTTGTATTTAATAAAGAAACTTCTGGAGAAGAGTCTGTGAATTCACTATTGAGCATAACATCCTTTACTTCTGGAAGTGATCCTAAAGCTGTTGCCTGACTTCCCTTCCAAATGAATGGAGGCCTACCCAAAATGGGGTGGAGGTGGGGGTGTGTCTGTTTGTGAGCATGTGTGTGCAGAAACATCAAACATGGACCTATCAAGCATTAAAGCTGTAAAACTTCGTTGAAGTAGGACTTGGTCCAGCAGTAGATGAAAAGGACATTCTTTCCTAAGTTCTTCTGTACACTATTATTATAGTACATAAGAAATTTTGTTCAAGTGGAAGATATTTTTCCAGGTTTGCCTTTCCCATGATGTTTTTAGTTACAGGCTGGGGAGGATGCACAGGACATCACTTGCTAACAGCACAGGTTTGGTTAACAGCTTGCATTGCTAGCTGTAAGATGGTTGTTCTCAGCACTGTGTTGAGTTCAATGCTCTCTGGGTTCTGGGGGTGTTGTACAGAGTCTAATGGCACACACACTTGCTCTCAGTTACTGTGACTGATGTCAGTGTTCCTTATGTAAGGAGTTCCTCCTTCAGTCACCTCAGATAGAGACCCCAGCTCTTAAATCCTTCAGACTGTCTGCGTGGTTTGCATAGCTGAGCAGGAACCTGCCCTGCCTTTGGACTCCAGGCTGCAGCTCAGTGGGAGTGTAATCTATCTGAAAGGGAAAACAGCACATCTCCCACAGTTGTTTTACATCTGTTCCGTGTTCTGCAGGTTTCCTAATTTCACTATGCTTTCTCTTGCAATGGTATTTTGGTCTATAGACTTTTATCATGGTGGTTTGTGGGTTTCTGCTTCTGGATTTCTGTGGTGTCTGCTGCTCATTCAGTCTGTATCTCAGTCCCACCAATGTGAGGCTGTGGTCCAGATATAAAAACAGCACTCCAGGTCATGAAAACCATTCAGTACTAGTATGGCTTCTGAAAGGGTGTTCCAGCAGTCATGATGCTCCCTGCTGCTTTCAGTGACAGATTGACTTGGTGCTCCTCATCACCTCTCCTCAGGCACATGGATTGTGCTTCAATTTTCTCTAGAGCACCCTTTCTCAGATTTCTGAAACAGAATGATAAAAGCCTTAAAATGCTTTTGGAAACCTACATGGGGACACTGGGGACTAAAACTCTTCTCCCACCGCCTCTGTGAAACTTCTGAAGGTCTTTAAAATCATCATAAATTATGGCTTTTTAAAGCATTACCAAAATTGAAAGATGAGCCCCAAAGAAGGCAGTGTGAGTGGGAATGTGGAGCAATACTGGCTGGAACAGTTCAGCACGTGGGAATGTACCTGTCCTTGTAATAGGACTGGTGCTCTCTCCGAGGAATTCAATTTCCTGGTTATACTGGTGCCAGCTGGTTATACTGGCCCTGTACTAAAATGTAAAACTGTCTTCTGAAAGCTATGTTTTGATTTTATGTGAAAAATGCACTGCATTTTCCTTGGCATTTTCATATTTGTGCTTTGAATGGTTCTTGAGCACTTACAAATCATTGTTGATACATGCAAACCAAAAGCCAGCCTAGTGGGAACTTCAGCACCTTTCCTGGTCCTCCCAGCTCATCCACTGGAAAAGGTAAATCACGACTACACCTGGAACAATGTAACTTATTTAATATGAAAATGAATGGTTGCCTTTTATTGTTGTTCTCTGGAACCAAAACTATTTTGAGCAGGGATTGCTGTAAGAAGTTCTCATTCAGAGCACAAATAACTACTTTTAAGGTTTTTGCCATCTCCTGTTGAGCTGAGGTCCTAGTGGTTGTTGCTTTCAGCAAAACAAATTGTCCTAAATATGCATCTCAGCTCTCTGGGTTCATTCCCTTAGGTTTCTGTTTTGATCACATGAAGTGCCAATGAGATTTATTTCAGTGAGAGTCATTCCTGGGCAAAGCAAGGTGGTTTTCTTTCCATCATATACACAGCAGAACACCAGCTCTGAGCAAAGAGATCTTCTGTAAAGGCAGCTTTATCCTCATCCCTCTGGGGACAGAAGGTGACAGAGCATGCCAAGGAGAACCTCTAGTTTTCATATCACTGTGGAGGGCCGGTGAGGTACCAGGCACTTAGGGAGGTGCTATTTTTGTGCAAAATTCCTGCTGTAACTGGGAATAAGACTTAAATTACTTAGAAGGGCTATACAGTTCTATCCCTGATCTGGAATACTGTCATAGTCCCCAGGGCCTTCCCCCCACCCTGAAGTGTGCTGTAGAATATTGGTGAATAGCTTGGCAGCAGTAAGAGCCATCTGGCTATTTATGGCAGATATATGGGGTCAGAGGTATTTGTGGCTGGAGAGGCATATACATAGTACAGAGAGGGCAGCCCAGTGCTGCATGTTGCCACTAGTGAGACTCTTCTACATCCAGGCACTGGACTCACATCAGCAGGTGCCAGAGGCTGGTGTGGCAGGGTAGGCAAGCAGAGAAGTGACCTAAGTGCTTTCCAAGAGGTGACTCCAGAGGTTCTGCACAGTGCAGGTGAGCAGCCCCATGCCTGTTGTATTTTTGGCAAGCCTTGGTGGTGGAAGCAATGGAAGAGCACCAGTCTGACTCTTTGTCTTTGTGGCTGCCAGGGGAGCAAGTCTTCGCAGGGCTGGAGGAGCAAGCCCGCCAAGCCATGATGAAAAACAACTTTCCTGGAGCTCTTGGGGACCAAAGGCCAACAGTTCGTCCACTGCAAGACCCTGACTCCAGCAGCAGTGAGTTCTGCCCCTTCCAATAACACCAAGGTAGTAGATGGGGAGACTCTGGAAAGGGGTGAGGCTGCGGGCTGCACAGTGTGTGTGGGTCCTCTGAAGACCATTTTACCCAGCTCCTCCTCTGGCTTAGCCCTTTGCTCCAGTGCAGGACTTTGTCCTAAGGACTGGACCAGCACAGCACAGACTGGGCAATGCCATGGGACCCAGTCCCATTTCACCAGGGCAGGGTGGGAACAGCAGCAGGTCCGGCTGAAGGTCTGGCAGTGGTAGAGCAAGTCAGTGTAAGAGGCATGCCCAGGGACTCAGGTGCCCTAGACTGAGTTTAAATGGAATCCCTAGTTGGAGGGGGTGGCTAGAGGCCCCTTGTAATGCTGGTCAGGACAGTTAAGGCCTATGAGTTCCCTCAGGGTCCTGGCACTTGGTCTAACTGTTCTGCATATTTCAGGTGGGAGCGATGATGAGGAAACCACTCAGGATGAAGTTTCTTCTCATACATCTGAGGAAGATGGCTCAATGGTTAAAGTGAAAAAGGAATTAGAAAATGCAGAACGACCTGTGGCCGGAACCCCATTGATGAGAGAAAATGAGGCAAGTGTGTACTGGCTCTGCACTCACCATAGCCTCCAGGGAGAGAGAAGGGTACTGTCTAAACACTTCCTCTTCCCATCATGTTTCTTTATCTTTCTCTCCCTCCCACCTCCTCCAAACAATGTCTCCTGGCAGGAGCAAAGGGTATGAAGTGCTTTTTGGCTGCCTGGAACAGGAGACAGCAGGCACAAACTGGCCAAGGTGTTTGCAGGATGTGTCCCCTTCCCTTGGTTCTGGTGTCATTCTCTGATTGGCTTCTGCTTGCCCCAGAAAAGGCCCTGCCTTCCAGTCACTGTGCTGGCAAGAGCCAGGGTGCCAGTGAGGCTGTGAGGCCCTTGCCTCCTCTCCATGAGATGCAGGAGTTTTGCTCAGAGGCTACGTGAAGGGGGTTTCTTTCAGATGTCAAGCACCCAAAGCAGCCCTGGCAAGACTGGGCACGGAGCACTCGATCTGCCAGCAGCATTGGGAGGATGAGGAAGGGTGGTGTGGCTGCAGAGGGTCTGTGTGCCTTACACCAAAGTGGCCATTCCTACCTGTAGGTGCCTGAGAGTCTGAACGCTGAGCCCATGCTGGGACTGTCACAATGTCCCCTCTGCCAGCTGGAGTGTGGAAGCAGAGATCAACTCATTGCACATGTGTACCAGGTAGGGGTAGTTCCAGACTGTGGAGTGTCTGTGGCTTGAAGTCTCAAATCCAGAAACAACTCAAAGCAGAGATTAACTTTGTTCTGGTCTTTGCAACCACAGAACTGAGCTTCTAGCTAGGATATGATGAAGTTTGCAGCTGTAAATTGTGTCCAGAGGGTGTCTGGGAGAAAGAATTAGCAAGGCCCTGGTCTGCAGATCTGGAAAACATAACTCTATGCCAAGGCAGTCTCTGCAAGTATTTCAAGCCAAAACTAGGCAGTTCCTTCAAATTAAGCTTAGAAGCAGTTTTTACATCATTCAGTGAGATAAGAAATCTTCCTCCTGATCATTATTTTATGCTTCATTACAATTCCTGTAATTACCTGTGAGAATAGCTGTTCTGCCTCAAAATTATTCCAGTTTTGCAAGAAATCTGTGGTGAAATCTTGGGTTTTGTTGTCAGTGCTTTCTTCATAGCACATCAAAGTCTGTAAGGATGAAGGAGGACTGAATTGGCCACTTCCCTGTAGCAGGTGTCTCCCTTTAAGTGCTTCCTTACCAGCAGCCTGCCTTGCTGTTGAGTCATGCATTGTCCTGCACCAGCAGCTCCTCAAATGCATTCCTGAAAACAAGGATCAGGTCTTACAATTCAAGTGGTTTTGCCTTAATTTTTTCTCCTGAACTGGGGTTGAGCCGTAAAGGGGTTTCCTCCTTGTTTCACCTGTGACAGACCAAATTTATTGTCTTGAGCTTCATCTAAAAGCTGGCAGACAGAGGTTTAGTGGTAAAGGGTTCCCATTCCAAGAGGCTGAACAGAATGGTTTGAGCATGCCTTGGACTGGGCAGGGAAGCTGGGCAATGTGTAACTACCCCCTGAGTGGTTGTTTTGCAGCACACTGGAGCGGTGGTGAGTGCCAAGAGCTACCTGTGTCCTGTGTGTGGCAGAGCCCTCAGCTCCCCAGGATCCCTTGGGAGACATCTCCTCATCCACTCAGAGGACCAGCTGTCCAACTGTGCAGTTTGCGGAGCACGCTTCACCAGCCACGCCAGCTTCAACAGGTCAGGGTCACCCTGGCCAGTGTGTGGGCTAGGGCACTGCATTAAAGATTAGGTGGGTTGCCTTGAATGACTCAGAAGTTGTGGCTCTGGACCCACTGAGGCCTGTAGGACAGTGCTGAGCACCGCCAGTGAGTGAGATTGTCTTGATCCCTTCCTGTCTGCAGCTCTGCATCCCCTGCAGGCTGTGCTGGTAAAAGGGGCTTTCTCAGCACTGTGCAGAGCTAGAGAAGTGCAGAAAGCACTGTGAGCTCCAGTCACTGGAGAACAATCCACCCCTTCCCTTGCCCAGCAATCCACTGGAGTAGGGCTGCACTACCCAGATGTGTTCATCATGTCCAGAGCAGGACTACAGGCAGACACCAAAATGTTCTTTTTTTGTGTCCTGCTCAGTGGGAGATTATCCACTGACCAGTGGAATGGGGCTAAAAGGAAACATTCAGAGATTATGGGGAGGAACAGCTTGCTGCTTTATTCCCATGCTTGCACTCTTCCAACCCAGATACTGCTCTGGGCTAATCCACTTCCTACCCTGGATAGGATAGTGCTTTGTTTTAGATACTCAGACATATCTGTGGGCCAATGATTTAGCAGACGCCTCCACCATGGGCTGTAGCGGGAGCGTTGTCGTGGCAGCCCATGGGCCCTCAGAGATGGGGATTCTGCCCACAGCACCAACCCTTTGACTCCATTCCTCCTGCTTTGCAGTGAGAAGCTGCCAGAGGTGCTCAGTGCGGATCGGCTGCCGGCACCACAGAGCCAGGGCCCCTCCAGCACTGACGGTAAGGATGTTGCCTTTTGCACACCCGTGTATCCTGCGGGCATCCTCCTGGTGTGCAACAACTGCGCCGCGTACCGCAAGCTGCTCGAGGCACAGAGCCCCGGCATGCGCAAGTGGGCCCTGCGGCGCCAGAACGAGCCCCTGGAAGTGCGGCTGCAGCGCCTGGAGCGGGAGCGCACGGCCAAGAAGAGCCGGCGGGACAATGAGACGCCAGAGGAGCGCGAAGTGCGGCGCATGCGGGATCGGGAAGCCAAGCGGCTGCAGCGCATGCAGGAGACAGATGAGCAGCGGGCACGGCGGCTGCAGAGGGACCGGGAAGCCATGCGCCTGAAACGCGCCAACGAGACCCCTGAGAAGCGACAAGCCCGGCTCATCCGGGAGCGCGAGGCCAAGAGGCTCAAGCGGCGCCTGGAGAAAATGGATATGATGCTCCGGGCACAGTTTGGCCAGGATCCCTCTGCTATGGCCGCCTTGGCAGCTGAGATGAACTTTTTTCAGCTGCCAGTGAGCAATGTGGAGCTGGAGAGCCAGCTGCTGGGCAAAATGACCTTTGAGGAGCAGAGCAATAGTGCATTGCACTGAACCACAGCCGAGAACTGTGCCACCTTTGCTGCACCTGCCACGTGTGCACTAGCAGGCTTCTGCACTCAGGAGGCTGCTGTGGGTCCCTGCCTGACCCTCCCTGACAGATGGTTCTGGTCTTCCTCTGAACCCAGGAGAACAGAGCTGAGAGGTGCCTGCCAAAGCAGCTCTGGTGGGAGCAGATTCTGAGGATAGTCTGCTCTGGGGGCCAAGTCACAGCCTGTGACAGAAGGAAAATAAATTAATGTATTAATTAACATTAATTAATGTTCACATGTATTAGTCCCCTTCTTTACATTTTGTGCTTTGTCCTGGTTTTGGGCCCTTGCCCTGTAAATGGGTCTAGGCTGCTGCAGTTCTGCTGTAGGTGAAACCCACCTCAATAAAAAAGGATCTTGTTTACTGCAGCATGAATTACAGAGCTGAAGACAGATAGTTCACAAGTCCTCCAGAAGTAAGTCCTTTGCAATTTGTGCCCATAAAAAGGAAACAAAGTAGGATGTCCTTCTGGAAAGGCCTGTGCACACGCTTTTTTTAAACATTGTTATTACATACTTAGTTGCAGTAGAGTCCATGGAAAAACTAAGGAACCTGAGGTCCTGTTTTAAGATATGCCATAAAACAGTGAAAGAAATGCTGGCCAAGTTAAGCAAATAGCAAACAAATTTGCTGCTTTACTCTCAAGTTAATTTTCACTTAAACAGCATTTCAGGTTGGCAAGTGAAAGAGTTGACTGAATGGTACATAATAGAGTAGGTCAGTTTCTCTGGGCTTGCTTTTCCCTTTATTCAGCACTGGGGAGCCCACATCTGGAGATCTTTATCCCATGCTGGATAAAGATCCCAGTGCAAGAACAACACTGATGTACTGGAGGCAAAATGTGATTGTAACCTGTGTCTACAGGAAAAGGTTCCGATTGCTAATAGAAATCACAATTAAAACTGCAACTATGGAAATTGTATCTAGGCATCTTTAAACCGCAAAAGGCAAAGCAGCAGCACAGGACTCATGGCAGGGCAAAGAAGTGGTACATTCCATTATTTGGCTTCTTTAACAATTAGCACTTGAAAATGCATGGTGTAGTTTCTGGTTTTTAGAATCAGCCCACCAAAAGCCTGTGTGCCACACTTCTGTGTTTTGTAGCCTGAAAACCCCTATTACCTCCACAGCATTTCCAGTTAAGGTCTAGAGTCACAGTGATTCAAACACCTTGGGAAGTACTGTCTTCTCTCTGATGGCTGTTTCTCTTCTTTAAGTCAGAAATGGTGACAAGACTGCTACTTGAGATCAAAAGAGTGAAGTTAAAACAAGAAGCAAAACCTTTTGATCAGACTGCTTAAAACCATCATTTCATCATTTTCAGTTTGAAAAATGTTTGATTGAAGGCCCTTAAAGCCCTAGTTAAAATAGTTACCTTCAAAATGCATAATGTTGCATTTTTCTGGCAATAATGAACTACTCTCACAGCCAACTCTGGGGATGCTGTTAGGAAACAGCATCCAACCTTTTCAGTGCAAGTTTTCTCCACCTGCCACTGCAACATCTAGTTTCCTCCCTGTACAGAAGCTGTTTTAACATAACGTTCATTCTTCATGTAGAACTGACACCCAGGAGCCATCCCTGCTTCTCTCTCTTTGGGAAAAGGCAGTGTAAAGGAGCTGTTCAGTTCCATGTTCCTTTGTTCATATCCTCCTTTGTTCTCTGATCTCTCACTTTCATCCTTACTTCTGTTCATTTTCGTACTCAAACCCACAGTTTGCTTCTGGCAGTACTTGCTTTTGCTCTACCTCATGTTTCGCTTGCCTAGCAGAGATGTTCCTTTACTCTGCAACCTGCAGCTGGAACTTTCCCTGTAGCATCACTGACACCTTATCTTTATTCCAAGGGGTTCAGGAAAGACCACATAACACAAAAGTATCTGAAAACACAGAATTATGGCTTATAATCCATCTGTCACTCTGTACCTTGCCCTTGACATGAGTCTCCAGATCACTGTGTAAATCCAGAGAAGCCACATGCTAATGACCACTGATACTGCAGACAAGCAAAAAGTCTCAAACACCAATGGAAAAGCTATTGGTTTATATATAGATATATATATATATATATGTATATAGATATATACTGTGTTTACAGAGTCAACAAGTTAAATGCAATATTCATAAAAGCATTAACAATAAAAATACAATCTGTTTGTAGGCAAGTACAGACTTAAAATGGTAAAACAGGAAAAAGGATCTCACCAAAGTACAAATATACAGTACAAATTGATTTATTTAAAACAGTTACAAAAAAAGCACAACAAAATAGAGATTATCCTTAGAATTATTAATGCTTTGTTAAAGATCAGGTAGGAGGAAAGGAACAGGGACAAAGTTGGAGGGGAGCACCTGACTAGTTCTAAGGCTTTAGATACACTGCATCGGTTACATGTTAATACAGCCATATACTGGGGGGTATAGTGAGGAGTCAGCACTTATCTACAAACATCTCTCTGCCTCAGGGCAGCCCAGCCAGCTCCCCTGTGTCTCTCTCTCTGAGCAGACTCTCCCCGGCGCTAAGGTGCCATGAAAGCTGAAAACAACTGACGTGTTGTCAGGGTGGGCGGCAGCAGCCTGGAAGGACCTCAGGGGCAATTCTGTCCTTGATGGACAGGTGTGAAGGCCATGAAAGGGCCTGGACTATCAGCATGTTAGACTGTATGTGGAACATCCTGGGTCAAACTGTACAGATTGTGTATTTGTAGCCATCTTAGCAGCTTCTGACAAGTGTCAGGCTCTAGCACAGCTTGAAAGACAAGCAGCAGTTGTGAGTGACGCTAGGGAAAGGCACGTGTGCTGCTGCGGGCAGGAACTAGCATTTGGGCTACTCCAGCTGCTGTAGTTTCTTTTACAAGATTTTCTGAGTAACAAGGATTGTTAGTTCTCTATGGGACAAAGTGACTTCAATGTGGGGTGGGGACAGGGACACTTAATGTGAAAAGTGCAATATAAAAAGCTGCTCAGCAGCTGGAAGGGGAAGGCGGAGGGGCCTCTGCAGCTTCCTTCCCTTCCAGACAGAGCTTCCTCTGCATAGTCTGGTAGTGATGAGCGCTCACTGCTGTGAATGCACAGCCCAGAGACAGGCTGTGCAGCTAACCCAAGGCATGTTCCATGGGATGGGACAGATGGCTACAGACACCCCTTATTGCATCCCACAGACTCCTGTGACAGAGCATGAGCTGGATAAGATTTGGGCCTCCTCCTCCTTCTCCAGGCAGGACAGACCACAGCTCTCCTACCCTTCACAATAGCAGCAGGAACATGGTTCATTTCTCTGAGAAGTCTGTCACATCTCTGCCAGCAGAAAAGCCAAGGTAACCATCCCACTGCAATATCTTCCTGGTTTTACCTCCTCCTTTCCCTGTAAACTCAAGAAATAAAAGCCTCCTCCATGGGCTCAATGACAGTCTTTTTCCCCGCAGCAGAGCTTGTCTCACACACTCCCTGTCCCAGGAGAGCCTCAGTGCTCAGCACAACCACCACTGTGGTTCTAAGCCATACAACCCTGCCCAGTAAAGACAGGTTCCAGAGACACCAGTACTGCTGAGATGGGCTGGAGAGTTGCTAGTGGCCCACCCTTTGGGGCAAGCAGCCAGACACACGGATTTTTCATCTCAGTCCCCCGTCATGAGCTGTGCTTCAAACCACTGCTTCCAGGTGCAGTCTGCCATCTGAAACGTGGCCAACAGTGGGACTGACAGGTGTCTGGGTAAAAGCACCAGGGTCCAGTTCATCCTGGCCTGTTCCACAGAGCTCAGGACTGCACCAACAGAGGTGCAGCAAGCCAAAGTCCAGGTAAACAACAGGGTGAGCACCTTCACAGCCCTTCACCTGCCTACACTACCAAAGCTACTTAAGCCACACAGCATCCTGCCTCATTTGTCAGTACTGCCCGTTCAGACCACTGCACAGTACAGCTGAGATGAAGGAGTTACAGTAGCACACATGGTGTAAGGCAAGCTTTCCACTCAAGAGTCTCTCACTCTAAGACAGACTCCAGTGTTCAGGGACACACAAGGGGCTCTGCACCCTCAGCTGTTCAGACATTGCCTCTATGGTGTAACCAGCCCCTCTACATTCATGTGCCACATGTATTGAGACCTTTCTCAAGTGCCTCTTGCAGCCCTGAATTCCTCTGCATGCACCATGCAAAGAACAGGCATGAGTACCCGGGCTTCTCTGCCTCCTGCTTTTGGCCACGGACACCTCAGATATCCTGAGCATTAAGTACTAATTACTAACATTAATGGAGAGTTTTACATAGGAAAGTCCAGTAAGCAGGAGCTGTTACACCCCCAGGTGACGAAGGAGCCCAGGCAGACACTTCACTGACAAACCAGGTTGTGAAAACAGCATCTCTTCCCACAGCTGCTGCACCTGAGGAGGCATAATCTTCACATGACAGCATCACCGTGACTTTGCACATCCCAAATGCAGCTGATGAAACCAGTAGTGTCATTTGGGAGCAGCTACACGTGACACAGACAGCATCCTCATTCTGGAGAACCCCGTGAGGCACAAACACTGAGGGCATGATTAGCACATATCTCACCTAAGGCCTGTCCTGCTGCAGGCATTTCAAAGGCAACAGAAATGGCTAGCAATGTGCTAGGAAAACAGGACTGAGGCCAGGATGGAAGGGACATTCTGGAGACTAACTTTCCTAATACACAGGCAGAGCATGTGTCCATTGCACTGTCAGCAGAAGCCAACCAGTTACAGGACACATTCCTGGGGAGTGCAGAGCAGCCCTGAGACAGCACCACTGCAAGGAGAGGTGCTGTCACACACCATTCTGTGACAGAGAGGAGTGGTGCCCCAAGAGTCCGGCACAGCTGACACATTTCAGGCAGATGAGAGCAGGGAGACAGAAACAGCATGCTGAATATCAGGACTCTGCACACTAAGAAAGGCCGTCTCCAAAGTCTGGTCCTAGCACAGAGATGGGCACCTGGACACAAGGAATACTCAACCCAGGCTAAGTCAGTGAGAACTGTTTTCTCACCAGAACAGTGACTATTCTTTATCCTAGCTGAGCAATGTTGTCATAACCCACCATCAGAGAGGACAGATTAGTTTAACTACAGGAGCATTCCCTCAACAGAGTGTTATCACCACAATGAGATATTCATACACAATTGTATTAAATCTCACCATGAAAAAGACTACTCTTGATTTTTCTATGAAAAAGACTACTCTTGATTGTACCACACTGTTCTACAGAGGAAGCATCAGAAAAACTAACACAAAATGACCCCAAAATGCCCTGTGACACTGTGATATTTTTAGAGTCCGTACATTAATCATAGAATTGTACTTAGCACAAACTTTGTACCTTGCCTGCACGTGCACAAACACTTGTCTAGAGCTTATTCAGGAAACTGCCTGCAGGGAAGGATTAGCCATCTGGAACATTTTTCTGACTTAGTTACAAAATAGCATTGGTCTTCTCACAGAAGAAGGATGTTTTCACCCTTCCCTAGAGAATGCTGAATGTATTTTTGCTCCAGATTAAAAAAAAAAAAAAACCCAACAAAACAAACAAACAAAAAAAAAACCCAACAAAAAATAACATACCCAAAACAAAAATTTAACCAAACAAAAAAATCCAACCCCATTCATCCCCAATCTAACCCCATTCAACCCCTCTGCAAAAGCTATAAGCCCAGGAGGGGTTTTTTTGAAAGTTATTGACATGGGAAGATTTGATTTGGTGGCAAAACAACTAAACAGACTTTATAACAGGAAACAAATGTCTTCCATCCCAACTTGTGTCCCATCCCAAGTGCTCAAGTTCCCTATTCACCTGCACCCCAGCCAATCCTTTTGGTCCTTCCTCTTGAATTTCTGTGATTCATTCAAATCTGTACATTCTTTGCCAGAAGAAAGAGCAGTTGGATTCAGTGGAAGAGACATTAATCAGAACCACCAGAGAAGCACCTCCATCCTGCTCTTGAGAGCTCCAACGATGAACGGTCCTTTTAAAGTGCATGTGTGAAGAAAGGGGATACCGGGAGTAGAGTCCCCAGACTCCAGTGGGGACCCTTCTCTCCCCATCATGAGAAAGGAGGAATAAAATCTTCAGCAATTTTATCTGCTACCTTAAGCCAAGTCTGCCTTCCTCATCTCCCTACCTGCCCGAATGCTCGGCCCCTGCCCTGCAGGGAGTCAGTTATCCCTGGAGGTGGGAGAAAGCCCCAGCCTCGAGCCTCTGGAATGCTCTCATCACACTCATGAGCACATCCCTGCTCCCCACCTCAGCTAGCCTGTCGCTGCTCCCTGAGGCACTGGAGCCCTCCTGACTCCCCAAGAGGAACTGTCAGCCATGGAACTGAAAGGGAGCCACTCCTGCAAGGCAGAGAGCAGCCTTTGCTGGTGAGCCTATGACAGAGTCTGTGCAATTCCTCCACCTGATAGTGAGGCTCACCTGCTGTGGCCACCCTAGCTCACACCTCCAAGGGATCATTTCCCTGCATTCGAACGCCCTTCAATAGACAGCTTGACCTCCTGGGGAATGAAAGAGGGACGGAGCAGAGAGGGCCGAGGGTCCTCTGCCTGCACACTGTATCTTTGGAAGCCTGGGGCCAAACTGTACAGACTGCCAGCCTCAGGCTGTGAGGATTCTGCACGAGAGCTCTGGGCCGTGCAGGCTCTATCTGTGTGGCTCTTCCTTTCGGCAGCTCTGTCAGATGGCTCTCTGGGCCCCTGAGCTGTTCGTTCCAATCTCTCCCTGGCTGACACCAGCTGATCCGTGAGAGGGGAGTTGGCCTGAGAAGCAGAGTTGCCATTCATGCTCTGTAAACTGATTGATATGCAGACATCCCCCACTTGCAGCCTGTGACAGGGCAAAGCAAAGAGCTGAGCAGTCCTCCCTGGGCTGCAGGAGGACCAGCCCTGGCCATACACAAAGAAGGGATGCTCCGGGGGCACATCAATGCTCACTTTACTTTGTTGCTCCCCAACCACAAAATGCAGTGTTACAAGCCCAGGCCACTGGCTTTCCTGAATATCCACCACAGTGCTGGAGTCGATCTTCAGGCCTCCACTCACCTCCGCACTGCGAACAAAGTCTTGAGTCTGCAGGTCCTCCACGCGCTTCAGCTCTCCTGTCGCCAGCTGGATGATGGCTCCTTTCATGAAGTGAGAGGGCAGTTGTGAGGAGCTGGGTGGCTGCAACTGAGCCAGCTCCTTTTCAAGCACATTTCCTCGAGCCGGTGGATCTGGGTTCTCCCTCACCAGGGCTTCTGAAGTGGAAGACCTCACAGGCTCGGATCCAACGGGAACAAGCACTTGCTTGCCATTGGCTATCACCATTCCTTTGGCTATCTGTCTCTGTCTAACAGTCTCTTCAGGGGACATTCCACATGGGCTGTGGGACTGGCTGTTCCCAGCTGCAGTCCTGTCTGTGGTGTTCCTCAACATGTCTCCCTGCCCATCAGGGATATTATGGCAAAGGTTCAAAGGGCTTGGGTCATCTTTCCTCTGGGCTGCCAGAACATGATAATCCTGAGATGCCAACACCCCCACCACCCTCTGAACCTCCAGATCAGCGTCTGGGGTGCTCCTGAGTGTAGGCACAGAGATCTCTCTTCCCAGCATCTGGTAGCCTGGAAGGAACTGTCCGTCGCCCACACATCCTGCTGCAGCCCCTGGGGGCAGACAGTCCTCAGCTGCACTGCTGGCAGAGTCCACAGCCTCGCTGGGCCTCCTGGCCACACTTTGCTCCAGGGGCCTCTGCCCACCATTGGGTGCAGCCACCTCTGAGCTCGGCTGACTGTCTTGCTGAGGAGACTCTGGGCTCCCACCTGCTACAGGTGCCTCATACGCTGAATACCCTGGTGGGAGGCGGGACATCTGATAATAAACAGGAATTCTCCCTGGTGCCATGTCCAGTGGTTGTGGTGCAGTGTGGTGCTGCATCTGCCCAGGAGAGGCTGCAGAGGCAGATTTGTTGAAGCTGTGGGTGGGAGAGGTAGTCTGAGGGGAAGGAGCAGCTTCTTCCGTGAACAGGGAGGCATATGGCACAAAGTGAGGGACATGGGGGGCGGTGAGGTTGGTGGATGGAGACAGGAGAGGACTGGGCAGGAAGGCAGGAGGGACGGCATAGGGCACCGTGTAGTGGGAACCGATGAGCTGCAGGGAGGCCGACGGGATCTGTGCATAGTGGATGGAGGGAAAGGGCACCGCCGGGTGCTGGATGATGGGCGAGGTCACGTTGAAGGCGGGGGACAGGGGGCTCACGTTCACCACGGGGTGCAGGCCCGTAGGGGAGAAGGTGGCAGGCGGTGCTGCCACTTTGTAGAGCATCCCGTACTGGTCCACCGTCAGCCCCGCCGCCGCCTCGGGGGCCTCGCCAGGACCGTAGCGC
>JAHLSL010000230.1:70245-108432 GCA_025920805.1 Petroica traversi | reverse complement strand
TGCCGGGAGCGCTCCGTGCCTGCCGTGGGAACACGGCGGTGCGGCTTCTGCCTCGGCCCCTGTCCCCGGAGCTTGGGGGCAGCACGCGTCTGAAGCGGGAGCGTTGTACATCAGGAGCTGGTTCGTCCTGTGGCCCGGTGCCGTCCTGGGAGCAGCCGGGACTTGTGCCTGTCCTTCCCTCGGTATCTTACTGCCTGGGCCGCACAAGCGCTCCGAGTATTGTAGCGTCTGCACTACTTACCTTTCATGGGTTTTAATGGAAGCAGGAGATGTTCGGTCTGGCTAAAGGCATTTGCAGTGAGCTGGTGTCTGGTGGCCGGTCTGTAAGGGCGCCATCCAGTCCCTTCTTTAAGGCTGGTTGAGTTCTTGCACGAGTTATTAATCGAGATTTATTTTATAGTAGACGTTATTTTTAAAGTTAACAGACGGAACAGGTGTGTGTTATATATGTTGAAATTGACGTGTAAAATGCTGAGTGACAATTTTCAGGTTCTGATGCTTGAAATATTAACGGGACAGCACAGAATCCCAGTGGAACATCTTTGGAAGGATGACATGTCACATGTGTTGACAGAAGGTGTTTGGTCCACAGGGGCTTAAACAGAGTAAAATATATTTGTGTTTCCCCCTGTAAAAGCAGGGGAATGCTTTAGGGATGCTGTTAGCATCCTAAGTTTAAAATGCCAGAGAAATTTGTGCTGTTTCATTTCTCTCCCCCCCCTTTTTTTTTGTGTTTCACTTCTGCATGATAGAGCACAACAGGTTTTTATACCTCTTTCCCTGCTACCACTCCTCTAAATTACACTTGGTATTTTTCCTTTGTTTGCATATTGCATTCTGTCACCAAATTCTTTTGTTTGTTTACTCGTGTGCACGCTGGTATTTGGCATAGGGTTTGAAAACTTGTTGAGTACTCGAGAGCTGAATGAAGGCAGGAGATTTTTGTGGTTTTTTTTCTGAAGAGTTTGGAGTGAACCCTTCCGTTCTTCTGTGCTGGGAGAAGGAGAGGAAAGGTACTTAAATTCCTGTTTCTTGAGAAGGGAAAAGTAAGTCTTGGGTAATGGTTTTATGAAGGGATCCAGCTTTTGTGTTTCCAATGTGTAAGATAACTTCCAGATTTCCTCCTTTTTTGATAGAAAAATAGTTTTCTTCCTTTATTTTTGCTTTTCTGTTCCTGTGACTGCTGATCTGTTTTCCTGAAGGTGGCGTGGTAGAGATGGGAAGATCTCATAGTAGACGAGTAGTGTCTGCTACCTTTTTGCTACACTTTTGTAGTATCCTGTGAGAGATTAAGGGATAACAAAAATGTTCTGATTCTTGGTGGCTCCTTTGTGTACAGTGTTTTGCAGTACATGGTACAATGAGATTAGTGAGTGTGTCAGGCCATGGTATGAGAAGGTTGTGGACAGTGGCACAGGACCCTAAGCTGACTGTTCTCAGGCACACAGAGCCCACCCTGGTTACTGCAGTTGAGGTGTGGAACATTGGCTTTCCAAGCGTTAGGCCTCATACAGATCTTCACTGCTGCTGAAAGCTGCTTGTGGCTCTCCATTGTGAATATTTGTATTTGTGAGCTGGCTCTGTATAACTTCAGGGGATGGGTTGTTTGATCTCACTGTGTTTTTTTAATTATAGACCAAACTCATCTGAATGCAGGTGATGCTAATTTGTTCTTGAAGATACTCAGCTTTCCTCTAGAGAAAAAGGTCTGCTCTGCCTTGGTAGGAGCATTACTTCACTGGAGAAGAGTTTGGGAGTTAATAAGTTTGGGAGTTATAAGTATATAATAAGTTAATAAATATATGACGAGGCCGTAACTTGAAAAACAGCTATGGTAATGTGAGTACAAGTGAATCTAATGATATCACAGGTATTAGTGAAACCTGTTCCTGCTGTTCGGCAGAAACGATAAAGGTAAAATCAAAGATTAGAACTTCCCAGATAGGTGAAGTTATGTGGCCTGTTGTAAAGTTTATGTTAATGAATGTAAAAATGTGGTATCTTGTCTCTCATCTGGCATTAGCTAGGACAAAGAAGGGTGTGGGGTTTTTTAGTGACAAAGTAGTGGTGGTTTGTTTTTTTTTAATTTAAAATTTAACTCTGCAGGAAAGTGAACGGGAAGTAAAATGGCCAGATTACCTCATGGATTAAAATAGTGACGAAATTAGAAGCAGGTAATAAATACAAAGATAATGTAGGTCAGTGGTGATTGAAGTACCGAAACAGAAGCAAAAAAATCTGGAATTCAGCTTGAGTCTGTTATGGTGATCAGCTATATAGCTGTGCTAATTCTTCTTCCTATATTTTTTAGCTTCTGAAAAAGAGAGGGAAATATTTATTTTCTTTTTTGTCAGTTGTTGAGGTTAATGTTTGTACTGATTGGGAGCTCAGCATGTCTTCTGAATGCAGTTCAGGAGTTGCTGGTTTTGGTGTATGTGCACAGTTGTGCAGGAACCTCATCCAAAGTGCTGACTTGTGCTGTGGAACTGTGCCTCAATTAGCAGGGACTGGGAAGGGGTCTGCAGTTGTTTGGCAGTGGGATTGGGTGGGATCTGTGCAACATCCTCAGTCTCTGTCCTGCCTCTCCTCCTCAGCCCTTGTGCAGCACTGAGCCTCACTTCTTGAATATTGTTGTGCTGCATTTCTTGGTGGGTTTTTTTTTCAATTTAACTGGAAGTGGGACCATTTCTTCTTTCAAGACTATTTTTTAGCTCTTGTTTGGAGGTACTTTCTTATTTGACTTCCCCCTGCTCTAGTCTAGCTGTCTCTGCATAAAGCAAAGTGTAACTCTGATGCCTTTTCTTATGAGAATGCATTTTGAAGCCCCCTGCTGACTTAATTGCTTTCTGGTTTTCTGATGTTGCTTTCTAGTTCTCTATTGCATTCAATAGCGTTTTCCTCACAAGAGATTTTCCCACTTAGCATGTTGCATGGTTGGTTGCTCTTTCTCTCAACTCGTTTGTGTTGCCTTTGCCCTTCCTGATGATGATGGTGCTCCTTGCTTTGGTGTTTATTGTATGAATAGTTATAATAATTAAATATTTACTGTTATCTGTAAAAATATTGATAATACTAGACCATATACCAGTATCTCTGCGTTTGTTGACACCCTCATCTGTACCTGGAGAGTATGTTTCTGGTTTTACTGCTAATATATTTTTCTTTTTAAGCTTCTGGCAGAAGTGGGAAGCCTACTGATAGCAGTGAGGGGTTGAGGCCATCCGTGTTGAGTATCAACACTACAATTACTCCTTTCATGATGTCTGGACAGATCCTCTGCTCTTGTGTGTAGTAGGCTGGATTCAGTTGTACTGAAGCAAGTGCAGTTGTTCTGCTTTTGATTTCAGTTGGGAATCGGGTCTGGCTTTAGTTGCGTAACTTCCCAAAAGCTGTGGTTGCTTGAGGAGTGTGACTGCTTACCTGCGTGCTGGGGTGGAGCAACTGAAGTTGTGTATTTTAGATGTGTTTGAAATGTATGCTGCTTCAAGCATGGTGGCTTCAGGCTTGGGGTGTTTTCTAAACAGAATCAAGTTCAGAAATGCTATTTACAGGAAATCTGTAACTTGATGTTTATATCACCACAACTGAAAATTCAGACCATTTCCCCAAACAGTAGATCTCTTCTGTGATGGCCTTTATGTATTAATGTTTCCAGAATTCAAGGCTAAATAATAATGGAATGTTAAAATGTTAAATGTCTGATAATTTGTCCTAAGTAAGTTTTAAAACAACTGTTAATTTAAAGAATTTTACAGTCTTCTAGAGACACATAAGCTAACATTTCTGACTAGTTTCCAGAGGACATGTTCTCAACTCAACATTTAAGGACTGTCCTTTGTCTTTACTCTGCAATTCCTGATAGAGGAATATAGCTTGACTGAAGCACTTGAGCATTTTCAAGGTGGGTTTTGGTAATATTAGGTGCGTGTCGTAAATATGAAAGGTGACCCATTGTATTTGTATGTGACTGTATTCTGAGACACTTCCGGTAAAGTTCTATACGCAAATATTTTTGGTATAGTGGCCTGTTGAATGAAATCTTTAACTTTCAAATGTGACAACTTTCACTAGTAACAGACCTTAAAAGAGGAGAAAATAGTGATTTATCAGTACAATTTAAATTAAAACTAAATGTTTTAATACCTTAAGATTTTTTTTCCACTTTTGGATAGTATGAATAAGCTACACAGAGAGAGAATGCCTTTTTATTAGCTCAGGGGAAGGATTCCTGAATAGCTGAGGGAGGAGAATCATTGAGGTGACACCTTTCATAATCTCTGGATTGCAGGAAAAAACCTGGAATTCTGTTTTGTAAGGAACTTAAACACCAGTGACCTCTACAACTTGAACTAATGTGACTTAGGTCTCCAACTCTCTCAGAAGTTTTGATCTTGATAGTAGGTTCTTCTAAGGAACAAGGCTTTTGAAATGAGAAGAGGGGAACAGATCTGATAAGGTTGAAGAATTCTGTGTGCAACCCTACCAGATATTATAAATATTAACTAGGAGGTTCTTTTCAAGTCTTCAGAGGTCATCTCTGATTTCTGGAGCTTGTAGTTAGCAAAGAAATGGATGAAGGAAACTTCTGCTCTAAACCCGAGGAGGAAATAGGTAACAATTTCTAAAAACTGCCTTGTAATTTATGTTAATGTGCAAAGAATAAAACGATGTGTCTGTACTGGTGGAAAACATTAACTAATCCTGAAGAACATGATTGCTGCTTAGGAGGGAGTTCTGAGGAGCACTTGGGCACCAAGTAAAGTGAAACTCCACTGTCTGCTCTTGCTAGATGATATGGTTGTCCTCCCATTATTGCATTAAAGGTCTGTTGGCATTGTAATAGGCTTTGGAATTGCTGAGACTAGGTAAACGTTAATCTCTTGTGAAATGTTTCTGAATTTAAGTGTTCTCATGTCCAAAGTTTCTTATCTGCAGTAACTACTGCTTACGCTTACCTGAAATGTCTGAAACTCAAAACTGTGGTGAGATTTCCAATGTATTAGCACACAGAAGAATCTTAAAGTCACTGAAGGCAAAGAGCGGATAGCTGATGCAAGAAGTTTTAGTATTAAGAGAGCACTTTCTTGTGGAGAGGAAGAAAACACGGTGTGCTACAATTGTGTAATTGGGTATTACATTGTATTGAAATACTGGATGGAAGAGTGTACACAAGAAAAGCTCAAGCTTCTAGGACAAACATGTAAGGTGACTTGTGAGGAGAAGACGCTATTTTGCATAGATGGGTGCAAAACCTTTTGTATGGGACAGATTCAAAGGTATATTAAGAAAAAGCTGAATTATATGATATTGACTAAAAAAAGGTATGTAGTTGCAGCACAAGGATGGAAGTTCTGAATATTGGAAAATAAATCACAGTTTTGTCTTTTGTCCTTGATGTTGTCCTCCATCAGAGCAGTTCGGAATTGTTCTGTTCTCATCAGGCAGGAAGAGTGTGTTAGATACAGTTGCTGTAGTCAGTCCTTCAGGTTAAACTCTGTCTGTGTAACTGTGTTAGTTGTTAACACAACTTACTGTTACAGTGAGAACAGCAGGTAGCCTCCGAAATTGATTCTTGAGTCTCATTCATCTATTATTTGCTTTCTAAAATGCTGCTTTCTGCTTGCTTTCATGTGGTTGTGAAGTGAGGAGGAAAAATTATCTTTACAGTGTGCCTTGCTAATTATTTATTTATGCAAGGGCATGAATAGATGCCTTTATGCAAGGCAGTAAATACTGACTATTCACTTTGTTCAGTAGCTGAATGATGTTCAGGTGAAGTCCAACTAGGTCTTCAGTTTGTTGTCATTCTGTCTGTCTTCTTGGTGAGACAGGAAGTCCTACCTGAGCATCGGAGAAGGATGCAAAAAAAGTATTCACAAAAAGCTGTATTTCATATGTATAATAACATTGTTGAATTCTGTTTTTCCTTTGACTAGAACTGTTTAGGCAGTCTTTCCTGTTGTCCAGGGCCAAACTCAAGATGCTGAAGCCTTTCATGTGCATACCTACAGAAAGTTTTTAGTCCACTGGCAAGGAAATGAGCGGGCTTTGTACAAGTCACAGGCTGCAGATATCAGGGTTCAGTAGTTTATAAACCTTCAGATATAGAGTGGGAACAAAACAACTTGTGGTATCAAAACCACTTGTTGGCAAACCTCAATTTGTTTGCAGGTTACGCATCAGTGTTTCAAAACCTTTGTAAAGAACACTTTCTTTGGAATAAAGGAGTCAGTCATGATTGTAATTGCCAGTCTTGTAGTAGCCACTGCTTATCTTCTCGGGAACAGCAGCATTGTAGATAAGCTTAACTAGGGTGCAGAGCCATAGTGTAAGTGTGGATTCATGCTGGAGTGAACCTTTCACCTTTTTTCCACTCCATCTGAGGTCTCCCAAAGCCTCATGTTCTCACTTCAGTCTGCCTGGTGTAAAGACAGGCAGATGTGTCTGAGGACTGCTTTTGGGAGGAAGGGAGCAAGCTGTTTTTTTGCATGCGCAGGTTGGTGCACTGTCCCTGGAATGCCACGGTGTACACAGTGGAAGGACTGGACTCACCTTTTTCAGCATGAGGCTGCGCGAGTGATCTTAGTGACTATGAAATTATTGCCTGTGGACTCCAGAGGAATATTTCTGCAGTAGCACTTTTATCTCAGTAAATTCTGTCCAATTTTCTAGCAAAATACTTATCAAAGTAAGTTTAGAATCACGTGATATGTGTGTGTGGTAGGTGAGTCCAGGCTTAAAAATTCAGCACTTAACGTGGACAGTTGCCACCCAGGAAAGAGATTTTATATTTTATGATACTGTTGTGAAAGACAAGCCGAGCACTTTGCAGCAATCAGAACTCCACAGAGTGTTACCAATTATTAAGAAAATAATAGGCAAAAGAACAGAAAGCTTTTTGTATAAATACATCAATATTATATCTACCCCTTAAGTGCTCCGTGCAGCATTTTACTTTTCTTCCCCTTCAGAAAGGCTGCAGAACTGTATTACATGTGAGTATGGCAGCAAAGGTAGTGGTCATGGAAGGGCTTGTTCTAGAGATGGATTTCTTACTTCTCCTTGACTATTTCTGTTATGCTTGTGAGTGCACATGAGTGCACAGCAACTGTTAATTTTTTCATATCACAGTAATGTGAGGAAGTATTGTGAATTCACATGGAGAAACAAGGCAAGAATAAGGATTAATGTGTCCAACAGTCTTGATCCTACACATGTCAGTGTTTTGGGACAGAGTTTCCTTATGCAGGAAGAATATCTCTATTCTTCCATTTTAAAGACTGAATGCTTTGTGTCGCTGTAAATTCAAGCTTTTTAAAGTATGAAGATGGAGAACTTAAATATGAGGAGACCACATGGTTTGGCTGAAGAGGCTTAGTGTATGTATGAGTTTATAATTGGGACTCAGAGCTGCTTGCTGTCTGGCTTATTGTAAGGCCACCTTTACTTGTACATGCATCTCTCTCTGCTTTTCTGCAAGCAAAGAAATCCCCTGTTAGCTCTGTGTCCCAGCCTCTCTGTTTTGTGGTATCATGTAAGCCAGTTAGTGCAGCACCTGAATGCATGTCTTTGTGTTGTATGGCAATGCTTAAAATGTATGACGCAGTGTTCAGGGGGAATAGTGACCCAGACAAAATCTATAGCAGATTGGCATGGCAACCTTCTACAAGTTTGTCTGATACCTGCTACCAGAAGGGCCAAGTTCTGTTCGCTGGCATGGATGAAAGAAGGCTGTAAAGATGTCTGCATAGTCTGAGCTCCATGATAGTCAGAAGTCAGCTTTGGTGAGCATGAACTAAAATGTTCAAGTGTTGAACATAAATCTTAAAGTTTGGATTCTGTTTGACTGCCACTTTCCTCTTAACAGATATTTGACAGACTAAATTGCTCTCTGGGTCAGATGGCTCCATCAGTATTCCATCTGATGAGGTGAAACTGTTCTGAGTGTTCTTGTATACACCTTTCATACCGGTACTGCCAGACAGTAATGTCACAGGCTTGTTTGTTTCAGAAAGGGTTGTTCTGATTAGAGAGTGTAATAAAAGGAAGATGTAAACTCGATTTATTTATTTTTGAAACGGGATTCTCTGAAATATCCACACACCTAAGATTACTCTTCCATTTGCTTTTCTGCTGACTTCCACACGTCTAAGAAGGAAGTATGACACAAACGAGCAGGATTTTTGAAGTATGGCCATCTGAAGCACATACAAGCATATGAAGCATATGAAATCTTGTGCAAGTTATTAAACAGAGTTAAGTTTTGTAGAGGATTTCTGTCCCAAGTTGTTGTGATTCTGGGATCAGTTCTCTTTGGAGCCTGGCTTTTCTGGAGAGAGGCAGATGATGTGAATATGAGAGTACCTTGCAGAGTACTATTTCTGCCTGTTTCAGGGGCGAGTGGCGAGTCATGTTATGTTCACTTGACAGCTGGCTCAAATTGGAGCAATTCCTATTTCTAATGTTCTGGAAGAGCAGATGTGAGGTACAGTGGAATCCTCTGGTTCTCAAGTTTACTCTTAACCATACTACTGAAGTAGCCTACATTTTCTTCGTTCTTTTACTTACCTAATTGTAGGGTAAGAGAGAAAAAAGAATACGTGAAAGTGCGAGACCATTATGAGGCCTTTAGAGACAGTATAAGTTTTACAGACCTCTTTCTTCCCTCAGAGGATGCCAGCCCCCATCAGACTGCGGGAGTTGATCCGGACCATCCGGACAGCAAGAACCCAGGCAGAAGAACGTGAGATGATCCAAAAGGAATGTGCAGCTATCCGGTCATCCTTCCGAGAGGAAGATAACACATACCGATGCAGAAATGTGGCTAAGCTGCTGTATATGCACATGCTGGGATATCCTGCGCATTTTGGACAGGTAGGTTAAAATCTAGTGCCTTCTATGCTCTCTGCATAAGCCAGTCTGTCCTTCTGTGTTTTGGGCACATTGACTTGTTCAGAGCATTCCTAGGTGCAGTTCTGCTGTCCTTTGGGATGTTTTGAGGTCTGTTTTCATGTATGTTCTGACTATATGTTAGTTTTGACATTGTCTGTGAGATTTGCTGTTTGGGGCTTACATATTTTGTTTTGAAACTTGGGGTTAGTCTGCTTTTGCCATACTGTCTCCTCCTTACCTCCCATGTTTCTGCAGAGCAGTAGGGCTTAAACCACTGTGCAAGACGTAGGGATATTTTTAGATTGCTTCAGAACAGCGCTTTGGAGTTCTGTCTCTGAAAAATACCACATACTTCAAAGGAGGGTCTATACCCTTTTCCTTATAAAGCAACGTACTGTAATTTATCAGCTACATTTTCAGGAGGGCATAAGGCCTAATGCTGAAAAGGGGTTTTAACAAGTATTCTCCAACTGAGTAAGTTAGAGACCTTTGCATGTCCTTAGCACTTGTCACTGGAAAGAATCTTTCAAAGTGCTGCTGTTGTATAGGAGTAGAGTTTGTGTGAGCTGGGGGCCTGCTGAAGACACAGGGTGTTCCAGCAGTGGAGTCTTGCAGATAGATAGTTCTCCATTGTAGACAGGGAGCTTCTGAGAGTGACAGGATAAATATGCAGGAAAGATGTTTTGCTGAAAAACAGGAGAGCCACAAGTGGTGTTACAGTCTCTCTTAAAACTGTAAGCAGACTGCAGCTAACAGTGTTGGTAACCAGAAGTGAGCGGTTGATCTACTTCTGTCCAGGCCACGGCTCCTCAACTTTGACCTGGGATATCTTGTACACAAGTATGAGAATGAGCATCATATTTAGCCAGTGCATGCTGATATGCACTGGATGGCATGCTGTCTCCTGAGCATATGCGAAGGCCATTTGTGCAAGTTTAGAAGTCATCAGACAGCCTGGACAAATAATTTTATTACTGTCATTGTTTCTATTAGAAAAAAAAATCAGTTGGAAGAGTGGCTATGGTAATAGAAGTTGGGTCAATTGTAGTCTGGTTATATGCCAGTAGTATCTGTTACAGTAGTGTTGTAGCATATTTTAATTGTTCCTTTGAATGAAATTGATATAACAGTATCAAGATTTTTTCCACTAATTACACCTAGTAAGAGCTTCAACTGATCATGTTTCTTGCAACTGCTGTGCATGAATCTAGTTTGCATGTATTTATGTACAAGTGAAACAAGAACTCATCAGCCTTTCATGGGGTAAATTTCACTAATATCTTTTAAATTCAAAATACTAGAAACGTATCTTAGAGTATCTGTTGCAGTCACCAGTTTCCTTTTGCTCTTCCTCAATCATTCATCTTCTGCCTTCATTGACTCTTACCCAGTAGCTTAGATGTCATCAATTTTATGTTGCATTTTTGCAACAGGATTGTGTAAGTATCTTTTAAACCCAGAAAAGCAGATTGTTTCAGAGTTGCATTATTCTCTTATAGAAAGCGCTGAAAAGATGAGAGCTTGATATCTAGTGCTCTATACATTGTCTCTGCTTGATCTTGGGTATTTGTGCAAATTCAGTTATCTTTGTGGAGGGCTGGTCTTACTGTTCAGAGGTGTTTATTCAAGGTTTTCAACCTTGCAGACTGTAGTCAATTTCTTTCAAGCCTTTTCTTACCAATCTGTCACCCTTGCACTTGCTGGACATTCACATATGACAACAGTTTGAACAGTTGACTGTGTGTTCCAATGCCATGTGGTCATGAGAACTTGTCAGGACTGGGACTAGGCCTTTTCTTTCTCTGGCACTTCGACTTTAATTTTCTTATCAATATACTGTGCAGCTTTACTCTCGTGATGCGTGTTTCTTGCATCTCACCTGTGCCTATTGCTCTGTTCAAGCTTTTGTCTAGCTGGTGAATCTCTTTTCCTGACACCCTGTGTCTTTGCCTGTGCATGCCGTCTTTGCTATGGATCTCTTGCCGGCTCTGTCTGACCCCTCCTCAAACCTGTTATATATGTTTACTTGCTGCCCCAGCTAGTTTGTAAAGCAGATTTACAGGAATTGTTTGTGAGGGATAGATTTCTACTTTCCTGACAGGAAAGTAGACATAGATTATAGTTGATTAGTTATCTGTTACATAAAAATATTTTAGTGCGTAGTAATGTCAGAATATCTCTGTGGTTGTTGGGGGTTTTTTTTGTTTTTCATTTTAAAAGTGTCAGATTTAAAAACGAGCTAGCAATTAAATTAGCAGACTGGAGGTGGAAACTATGTATGTTGTCTTGGGAATCTCTTTTGTGCTATTGATCACAGCTGCCATTTCTACAGGGCTGAAGGGAAACTTGTAGTGGTTGGAATGCACATGATTTGAGTAAACTTCAGGTTTTCCAGAGATTACAGAGAAGTGCAGAAACATAACTGTCTCTGACAATCTGCATTTTACCTAGCTAACAATTTAATTGCAGATCGTAATAAACAAAACCTATTTTTAGAGTCATAGAATCCTAGAATGGTTTGGGTTGAAAGATCGTCTAGTTCCAACTGCCATGGGCAAGGACACCTGGGCTAGTCCAGGTTGCTCCAAGCCCAGTCCAGTCTGGCCTTTAACACTTCTGGGGATGGGGCAGCCATAGCTTCTCTGGGCATCCTGTGCCAGGGCCTCACCACACTCACAGCCAAGAATTTCTTCCCAAAATCTAACCTAGACCTGTCCCCATTCAATTTGAAGTCATTATCCCTTGTCCTGTCACTACATGTCCTTGTTTTGGCAGCTTACAGAGCACTGATCCTCTCCCTAGTAGATAAATGGAACCTTTTACGTCTAGTTAAAAAGTTTCATGCCTGTTTCAAACATGACACATGATCTGGATTTCCAGATCTTTACTGTTTTGTGTTTAGTGATGTATCTTTCATCTCTATCAATGTGTTATCATTTACTTTTGTGGTTTCGTCATTAACCCACGTATCTGGTATATCTGAGGTCATGGAAGACCAACAGGGTCTGGCCACTTCTAGGACATAGGAGCTGCTAATGGCCTTCCTGCGGACTTTCATGGAGCTTTGGCAGGTCATTTAACCTTTCTTGGCTTTTCCACATCACCAAAATGGGAACCAAATACACCTTTAGAAGTGCATTCTGAGAGACGTAAATTACTATGCATCAAAATTCAAACTGTTTCTCCTCTAGCTAAGAAGTAGTTTCAAGCTAATTATATCTTTGTTTTCTTCTTTTTTTCCTTTTTTTTCCAGTTGGAGTGCCTCAAGCTTATTGCGTCTCAGAAATTCACAGACAAGCGCATTGGGTATTTAGGTGCCATGTTGCTGCTGGATGAGAGACAGGATGTTCATCTTCTTATGACAAATTGCATCAAGAAGTAAGGGTACCACCTCTTCATCAATCACGCTTTGAGGTTTCAGTATCAGAAACTTCTGACAGTGATCCTTAGAGTAGCTCGTGTTGGAAAACTGGTATCTTGAAAGTGTTGTATGCTGTTGACCATAATAAGGCTGTTGTAGGAGTGCTCTGTATTGAGCCATCCTGTCTAGCTTTTTTAGCGGGAAGAGAATATAAAATTGCATTGGTCTGGAAGAGGCATATGTAAAAAGCAGCACGTGTTCTGTGTGTGTTTGCTTCTGCTGACAAGCTCTGAAGAGTTGTCAAGGAACAAGGTTGTGTATCTTGCTTTCTTCTTAAGATTGCCCTGATGGTCCTGATGAATGGCTTTCATTGGAAACAAGGCAGCAGCTTGGAGTGTGCTGTCATTTTGCTGAAATCAGACAAGAAGGGATGGGAATTACTATTTTTTTAGTACTACTTTCAACAAAGCGATGTTAAAGTGGGATTTTTGTACATCATGGTTTAGTGGGTGACGGTGAGTGTGTTTTCTTTTCAAGATGTATTGGAGCAAGTATGGAACAGCTGGGTTCTGGTTGACTTACCCGAAGGTTGTGTGTGGTCTATCTGTTTTTATTATTACGTACTGTTAGCACATAAGCCTCTCAGGTATAAGCAAGTATTGATCTTAAATTAGACTGTGGCCTCAAAGTGCTTTGAAAGAAACTTGACAAAACTGTGGGCCTGAGGATCTGCTAAGTTTGGACCTAGTGTCCAGGAGACAAGATTTATATCTAAAGATCTTTCATTGAAATGCCATACCTGTGAGGCGCTTCCATTAGAACCAGGCTGCAGGTTAACTCCTCTTTTGTTTGTTTATGCTACAGTGAATTTGGTAAGGGTGTAGTGAGTTTGAACTGGAAGTGGGTCAGACAGAAGCTGAGCAAAAATGGTGACAGCTTCCCACCATCTCTCTGGGTTGAATATTTCTTTCTCCTTTGGCTTCTATATCTGCCATTGTGTCTTGCTTTTAGCTAGACATTAAGGTATTTATTTCTGGCATTGTTTTTCACCATTTTATAGCGAGACCCTGATTTTTGAGACGAAAAGGAAGGAAACCTCTTGAAGCATGTACTTGTGATACACACGGCTTTATATAGTTGCCAAAAATTGTTGAAGGAAGGAAACAAAAAACAACCTATTTAGTAGCACGTGCTACCTGTTCCTTCATCTGCATGTCACCATAACTGCTTGATGTTACAGACAGGATACTGTCTCTCCATTCTCCACCTTCGGCGTGTTTGGATAGGAACCACTCCTTTCCCCAGCTCTTCCATCCTGCCCAGCTCCCTTTGCCTCCCAAACCAGGAACTGTATTTTTTACTTTCTTCAGCATTGAATCCTGGGTGCTGTGACAACCTTAATATGAAACACAGATGGAAAAGTGGTGTAGAGGTCAATTTTAAAGGCTGTTGGAATTGCCACGTAGAAGCTGTGTTGTCTTGTGCTTAGTGTGACATTTGTAGCTAGCCTTCTGAATAGCATCTCCTGTTAGACAGTTCAGCTTAGTGACCACTTTTCACAATCTCCTTAGGCATATGAATAGGAAAAAATGCTCAACAGAATTCTTGTATGGATTATTTTCAAGGTGTGGGAGTATGGGGTTTGTGGTTTTTGGTCAGGATAGAGGACACTTTTACACATATTTTTCTATACTGTTTGGTTTTTAAGTACAGAAGCTAAAGTCTGTTGTAGAACATCTTTAAACTGGGACAGCCCACAGTGTCACTGCAGGTCTGTACTTTGCATGCAAGTTCCAAAACCAAAACAATTTGTAATGGAATTCTGTATAGTCTTCCCTCTTAGCTTAATCCCTGGATAACGTGACAGGTCAACATGATAGTTGAACTAAGTATTTTTAATTGAGGATTCTAAGTAGAATTAGTAGCAAACCCTGTGGTACAGGCACTCAAAGCTTATGTTGCTTCTGAGTCTTGTTCCCACAGAGCTGTGAATCCAGAAGGTTCTTTTGGGCTATGTGTAGCTGGCTAGATGTCTCTAGCTATAGATGCCCTTTTTTATGTGTTCAGTTTCTCTATGTGCATGCTGATTGCCTTTTTTTTTTTTGTTCTCCTTTACAGTGACCTTAATCATAGCACACAGTATGTGCAGGGGCTGGCACTTTGTACTCTTGGCTGCATGGGCTCCTCAGAAATGTGCAGAGACCTTGCAGGAGAGGTGGAAAAGCTCCTCAAAACTTCCAATTCCTATCTTAGGAAGAAGGTACGTCAGGAAACTTTTGAATACTTCGTTATAGATTAAAAGGCAAGATTGATTGAATACCTTGCTAATACCTGGAATACTAGATGACTCAGATCACACTGGGTGAATATTTTCCCAGTGAGCAAGACAGAGCTCAAAACTCCCTGTCTGTGAATATCAGGAATGTATGTAATCCTCCAATTGGTGAGGCAGTTGCTTCTATTTTTGTACTCTCTCCCATAAGGTTATTGGTGGTAATGTGAACATTTGCCCCCTCATGGACCTTAGCCTCAAAATTCTGGTCACCAGTTTTATTTATCTTCTCAGATAAGTCCAGAGAAACTCTGGTTATTAACAGTGCGTGCTGGTATCTGAAGATTTGAACCTATTTGATGTCTTCTGTTGATGATAGTGACAGTAGTATGAGAGCTAGCAGGGTTAAGGTCTTGAAATCGGCAAACACTTACAAATTGTCTTACTTCTGCAGCAAATGTGCCATAGCATGAGCAAAGTGTGATCGTTCCCGTTCTTTTAGATTTACTTATTGATAAGTCTCGATGAGAGTGTGAAGCAGTAAGATTTAGGAAGAGATGCATTGTTACTTCTTTGTCTAGTGCTGTATCTAGAGAGAGATTGGAGAGAGAGCAATGCTAAGAGGTCTTGCTGTGTTCTGGAAAGAGGCACTTGATTTTCAGGCAGGTGTAAGGAATAGTGTCTCCTGTTGCTTCTCCATCCTAGAATAAATAAGCATGTGTTTTCTCAAAACTCCCTGGAAGTGTAGTTTTGGTTCTTATAGCACCTATCACCTGCAGGAGGAAGTTGTTTTGTGGGGAAGGAGAGAAAGTAAATAAGCTGTAATTTGACAGTAAGTTTAATTATTTGCTTCCAATGCATTATCTCCTTCCCAGCAGCAGGAAGACAGGCTGAAGTAACCTTATTAAATGCAGAGTTGCTTTGCAGATAATAGCACTTCTTATGTGAAGAATGTAAAAATGAACCATTGCTAAGGGGAGTATTAGTCGGTAGTTCAGTGCTCCCCCTTTATTGAACTCTTTTCTGGAGTGCTTTTTAGTAACACCTGTAACAGAGAGATGGGAAAACGTGCCATAAACTTAACAGGCCTTTGTTTATCATGAAGATTGTTATAGTTCCCTCTGTGCAGGTATTGTTGTCATTGCAGTGTGTACTAATAGAAGTGTTTTTCCTATCCAGGCAGCACTGTGTGCTGTTCATGTCATCAGAAAGGTGCCTGAACTTATGGAGATGTTCCTGCCAGCCACCAAAAACTTGCTGAATGAGAAGAACCATGGTAATAGCCAAGACTGTACTTACCAAGGCTAGGCCGTTCTCTAGAGGATAGTGCACTTGCTACCTAAGCCTTTTGTTTGGAGGGAACTAAAGAGGTGTATTTGTATGATTTGTTTCTTTCCATTTCTACACAATGAAAGCAAATGTCACTAAGAAGGAAGGGATGTGTATGACTCTGCTAGTGAACAGGACTTTAACATGGCATAGGTGACAAAAAGAACTCTTTCACTGTGTTTTGATATGCTTCAGAGTGGGTGAAATGGGAAAATTTAGTTTTTATCCTGTACACTGCCTAAAGCGACTCAAAGGTAGTGACTTTTTAGATTTGGAGGTTTATTTTTTTTTTTTGTGTAGTCTTTCTTTAGATGGAGTTCTGAGGCCTCTTGAGGAAGGTGACATAAGGTCAGCTAGGCTATGCAAATCAGAAGAGAAAATCAGGAATTGTGAGGAACTTGACACCCACAATGTATTTAACACATACTGTCCTTCAGGAGTCTTATGTTTGTATAGAATCATAGAATGGTTAGATTTAGAAGAGACCTTAGAGGTCAGTAGCCCAACTATGACCATTACTGTATATTTAGTATGTGAGTTTCTGCAGACCAAGTCAAATTTATCTCCTGCTTTGGCTTTTAATTGCAGCTTTAAGACATGAGCACATTGCTGTCTGCTTTCCCTTGGATATAGCTGCAAGCACTAATATTTGTAGTGACAGATATGTTATGTTGAATTCAAGAATATTTTTTAATGTCGTTTTCTCATGATCTTTATCAAATGTCTGGAGCCATTGGAATGGTGTTAAATGGAGATATGTTTTTCTTTCCCCCCCCCTCACCTTTAGGTGTTCTTCACACATCAGTTGTCCTCCTCACAGAGATGTGTGAGAGAAGCCCAGACATGCTTGCACACTTTAGAAAGGTAATTGTGAACTGGTAATATTGCAAAGTTAATATTCATGGCCTTCTAGTAACATCCTTAGAATTGTTGGAGTGAAGAATTTAATGGTACTCTCCGTTTGCTAATTTTTTAAAGAAAATCATTAAATGTGGGAATTTCGTGTGTATCTAGGCCTAATCCCCTTCAGTAAATGGTTAAGTTACAAAACATCGGTCGTAAGATTGTGCAAATAAAACTCATCCTCGAGTTAAATTTAAAATTATTTTTGATGGTCCCTTAGGTTTTTCCCCATTCCTTGTATCTAATTGTAGAGTGACACTGGAATCACAAATGAAGTAAACATTGAGACAAAGGTGAAAAACTGAAGTTTATACCACAGCCTGAATGCCTTAACCACAGCCACACAGTTGCATACACTCAGTCAAAAACACCCATCAGAATTCTAGTTGCATTTTCATGCCTGGTGCATCCTGTGCTACACAATTTTCCATTTTAACGTAAGGGTTTGAGTCAATGTCACTCTTCCTCCTCTGGTTAGGAATCTTTGCTTCCCATCACCCTCCTGACATCTTATGCTGTTTGCTGTAATTTGCTGGAAAAATTATTGCCATGTGAAAGGCTACTGATGGAAGGGCATTTAAAAATTACCTTCATTGTAATTTTAAATTTTTGGTCAAAGAAGGAAAAATTGAACAAAGTTGATAGAACAGAGCAGGCCATTTGCTCCTCTGTGAAGTCTTAAAAGTGTTTGTTTATTTGCATGCCCAGTTTACTTTCTTCCTTGACTTCTCTATATCATTAGGGATTTAAAACTGTACATCATTCGGTGCATCTTAGCATTTTGGCATGCATCCTCCCTTGCTTTGATTGTAAATGTCAAAGGTTCATTTTGCGGGTACCATCCCTGCTACTAATTCTTCAGTTAATGTGATGGTTGTGGGAAAAGAGAGAAGAACTTAGTCCACAAAATTTAGTTACTAGGTGCATTCTTTCTAGCTATTTCATGTAGTTATTATGCTGTAAATGGTATAACATTGACCTGTCCCTAATGCTTGCTTCGTCTGTTTTGTCCCTTTTGTCTGTTTGGAATCCTGCTGAGTTAGAATGAAAAGGTAAGAGTTAATTTTTCTAGATGATGCATGTTTGCCTTGAATCTGTAGGCATTTGTTCCTTGTGAGGCAGTGCCTCTGAGTGACACAGTTGTGATTGATGCCACATGCTTAGATCATCTGTACTTGTCTGATGCTCTTGTGTGCTCGTCTTGTCACTAAACCTCTACATCCATGGCAGCTGTGAATCTCAGTTGTGGCCTTCTGCAAACATCAACCTGTTTTCCTCAAGCTTTCCCTCATTTGAGGAATACTTAATAGATGGGGGTTTTTTTGTGCCTGTACCACCTGTTGCCCTAGGTTTTCTTCTTACCACAAACTGGGCTTTGTGTTTTGCCTCAACCATGGGGCACCTTTGGGTCATTCCCAAAAGAGAGCAGGACAGACAGTTACTTAACTGCCTGTAAGAGGCTGTAAAGGCTTTCTGTGCTGCTGAGAACTACCCAGGCTAACTGCAGCGCTGGTAGACTTCATGGGTGTACTCCAGAACATGGGGCGGGGGGGTGGCCCTTAACCAATCTTCATGGCTGTAATCTTTCCCTTTGTTCTGTCTTCAGTCGTGATATCATTGCATGTTGGAAGGCAAAGTAAACATGAATAAGGGCTCCAGGAATGCTCCACTTGCCTGTTACTGTATCTGGAGGGAAGATATTGCAGCACCCTTCGATTTCCTCTTTAAGGCAGATAAAGGAAATTCAGGGTTTTGTTTGTGTTTTTTATGAAATGCATGTTTTCAGAGGAGTATGTAGTTCCTGTAAAGCAAAGATAGGAACAAAAGGAGGTGATGGGGGAAACTAGGCTGGTTTTCCTCTTGCACTTCACCACAAATGTAAATTTACTACTTTAAAGATAAAATATGGGGCTCTGGTCCCAACTTAACTGTTTCTAGTTGTGTCTTAGCCAAGCTGTAGATATTCATAGAATATCAGCTCTAGGTGTACAGGTTGAACTTTGGAAGAATCAGCGACTGACTTGCTTTCAAATGCAAGATTTATTCTTGGACCTGTGCTTCAAAACTGGGGTTGGGGAAACAACAGTACCCTAATACCCTAAAGAAGGACAACTCTCTTCTTCACAGCTTGTTCCCCAATTAGTTCGTATTCTGAAGAACCTTATCATGTCTGGATATTCACCAGAGCATGATGTGTCTGGGATCAGTGACCCCTTTTTGCAGGTAAGAACTGATGCAAACAAGTGACTGATATCTTTAATTCTAAGACTTGTGTTTTGAGCCTTAGGTATGATGAGGTGGTTACCTCCTTATCGGTGTTGATTTTTAAGACCTTTTTGGTCTTCCTTTGAGCTGATTGTGCAAATCTGTTCATCTGCCCTAGTGAAAGACACCTGCTTTAGTTTAACCAGCAGTTGTAGTGCTTCATCATGTTATGTGACAAAAGAGAAAAGCAGCACATACTGTTTTTGGAAGGCTGTGCCTGGTAGTGAGGGGACTCTGAACAGTTCTGGCTAGTGGGAAGAAACAGCAGAAACCTGTTTTTATTGATAAAGTTCTTATCTGGGATGAGCATTTTGATTAAGAGTGGAAATCAGCAGCTTGTTTTGCTTTTTTTTTGCCACTACAACCCCATGTGAACTCTGCCATCCAAGCTTTTCTTTGCTTTATTTTATCGAATAGGTACGAATCCTGCGGTTACTAAGAATTTTAGGGAGAAATGATGATGATTCTAGTGAAGCAATGAATGATATACTTGCACAGGTAAGGTCTGCAAAGTTGATGACTGGTTTAAACCTTTTCTGTTCTTTCTCTATGCAAAGGATAACCCTGTTTTCTTAGTTTCTTAATAATTTGAGTTCAGCAGCACTGGTGAGGATACAGCTGCTTGCCATGCTGAGTGAAATTTTATTGAAAGAGATGTACGTTCCCAAGTGTGATGCTGTTTTGCAGCCCTGTTCTGCAGAGCAGCACGAAGGGGACCTGCTTTGAATTTGTTGGAGTGACTTTGTTTCCTTTCTCCAGGTTGCCACCAATACAGAAACAAGTAAAAATGTGGGAAATGCCATTCTATATGAAACTGTGCTGACTATTATGGATATAAAATCTGAGAGTGGCCTGAGAGTAAGTTGCCTTTGCTGTGGCCTTTGTTTTTCTCCTAGGATTGTATTTGAGTAATTTGTGCAGAGGACATGAAGCAAGGTAGTTTCACCTGAACATATCTCTGCAGCTGACTCTGGATAAGACTGTAGCCTTTTCAGGAAGGGTGCTCATTTAGGGGGAGGGAGAGTGTTTGGGTTTTTTAAAATAACAAAAATTAAAAGGCAAAAATTCCTGCAGAGTCAGTGTCCTGAGTGCAAGTGAGAGCCTGCAATGCATCTCTTAGCATTTCCTCTGCTTAGGCAGCTTCTAGAGTTCTTTTTGGCTAAGAACCACAAGGCTGGTTTTGACATGTTGCCTTTGAAGTCATCATGAAATGATGAAGATGACCAGCTGCCCTTTTAGATCATTGATCTTCCCTAACTCTTTCTGCAGGTCTTAGCCATTAACATCCTAGGCCGCTTCTTATTAAACAACGACAAAAATATTAGGTAAGTTGTACAAATATTGACAATACCCAATTTAAAATGTCTGAGAAGCAATTGCACAAAGATGATGCTGAAGTAAAGCTTTCCAGGAGACCATGTTGGAATCACTGCTCTTGGGGTTAGTGTGGCTGTTGAGCTTGCTTCTTTCCTGGTGCATTCTTTCTCTATGCAAATCTTAACTGTGTCCCTGCCCTTCTTAGTTGATACGTTGGAATGTGTGAACTTTTTCTCAGTATGTGATTTCTTAATCAGGTCCACATTTTTTTCCTGTCTTGTCCCAAGTGGTCTGTGGTGCTGTTCAAATCAGAGGCGGCATTGGAGATCTGACAAATTAGGCAAAGACGGATTTTTTTTTTTTTTTTCTGATTGTGTGCTGGTGGCAACAAAGGAGTTCAGGCCTGCTCTGGTCATTATTATTCAGGATGTGGAATTGCTAAAACTGCTAGAATTGAAGCAGTTGAATAGCAAATCATGATATTGATGCCGGAATGATTTTTTTCTTTTTATATACCTTTTACATAATTCTGTCCATCCATAAGTATTAGCATGCATACTTGTAACCCTTCACTTAGTCTAGTGCTTAGTGTTTTGTAAGTGTTCTGCAGGCCCTGAGACTGAACACCCCATAACTTCAGAGCCAGGGAATGGGTATTTAGCCAAGGTCCCCTAGTAGGACAGACTCTGTAAACTAGAGATTATCCCACCCCAGCCCTGTTATTTGGCTCCAGTGTTAGATATGCTAATGTGTAAAGTCTATAACTTGTGTATGTGATGGACAGGGTGTGGGTATTGCCACGCTGTCAACTGGGTGAAGTGGATACATCAGACAGGATCCTAATTGAAATACTGCGGTAACGACCCCCCAACCCTCTAACCGTGCCTAGCTTCATTTTCCTGACACCGGGGAAAAAAGGCATCAATATGAGTTGCAGACTCTAGCCCTGGGAATTGTGACTGATGCTAGTTTGAGTGGAAGATCTGCAGAGGTGCTTAGAACAGCTGCTTGTCTGGGCAGCAGTGTTGTTAAGCATGTTGCAGTTTACTGTGGTAATTCACCTGTGAAGATAGGCCAGGCAGTCCCCTGTAGGACTTCCATTCATTACTGAGTACAAGAAAATCCTATTCTGTTGAAAATAAAACTAGGTTTGGGGCAAGGGGACAGTGTCTGTTCATAGAAATTAAATGGCTGCTGTCAGCTACTAATGACCATGTGTCTTTATTGCAGATATGTAGCTTTGACGTCGTTGCTGAAAACTGTGCAGACAGACCATAATGCAGTACAGCGGCACCGAAGCACCATTGTGGACTGTCTGAAGGATCTGGATGTCTCCATTAAAAGGTAATCAGATTTATTAGTGGAATAGAGTCTTGAGGTTGACAGTCTGTAGAAAGTGAGCAGAGCATTGGGGAAAATTAGAATCCTGGGGAACTGTAATTGAGACTACCATGAGGGGGTAATATGGTTCATAATTCAAACAAGATAATGAAGATGAGCACCCACCTTCTTTGGAAAGCTGCTGTTACATTTCATGGGGAAGAAAGAAATTATGTTTGCCTGAATTTTTACAAAATGCAGTATCAGTGGAGATAAGATTTGTGTGCTCTCAGCGAGATGGAAACCCTCTGTGCCCTATGATCACGATCAAACCTACTCTGCTGTGCTCCATGTTGTTTTCTTTTCCCACATGAATGGGCAGTGCCATGTCATCTTGAAGCAGTGTTAAGTCATTCAAATAATGTATTCTTAGATATATTAGGGAGTAGTAGAATTCAGACTTGAATGCTCAAACAATTTGCTTACAAACATCATTCTTTTATCATTCTTGGTGTTCATTTGTCATTTAAATAGTGGTATGTTGCTGCTTCTCTGGGCACTGGGAAAGCTTGCAACCTTACTTCTCACTACAGATACACTTTTTGTCTTATACTCAGTCCCAATTTCTTCCAGTTTCTTCTCATTACTTCAGTTGTGTTCCTTTTACTTATGTAACTTTCTGCTGTTTTTGTCACTCATGGAAATTCTTGAACTGTTTGGTCTCACTTTTGCCCAGCCTATGTGGAAGGCTGCTCTTCTAAACTGTGTCTTTCAGCCTGTTGCTTCCTTGTTCTTTCTTTCAGAATGCTCTTCCTCCTCATTATTCTTTCTGTAAATGGGTTACAAAGAAAGGTGTGAGCTCAGCGCAGTATACAGCATGCAGTGATGGGGACATCAGCATTTTTCCTGTTGCATTTCAGAATGTCTCTGCTACAGGCCAGAATTTCATTGAGCACTCATTACATTAATATACCTTCAGAATTGTTCAACCTCTTTTTTCCCATCTACTCAAACTGATTGGATACACTATAGATCCTTGTTCTGATAATCATTCTTCAAACTTATGCCCATCTTTGATTCAGCTCTACATATTTTTAACAGCACTGCTCAGACTAATATGTGTAAAACAGGAAAGAAATTGGATTTGTCTTGCTTCTGAAACTTACTTTTAACTGCTATTTAATGGGTATCATGTAATCTCTTTTTACACTTGCAATCTATCCGAAATCACAAATTTGTATCTTAAATGCTGAAAAGGTCAGGCTGCCACTGCTGTTTGGTGTTAGAGCCAGCATGGGGCTCCGTTGTGGAACAGCGAAGCCTTATCTAGGTTTTGACTAGAAAGCAACAAAAACATTCTATTGGTGCCTGCTAGGAAAACACAAGTGTGCTACAAAGAACCGAGCTTCATGTCTGAGTGCTGTTGGAGGATGAAGCTTTTGAGTGATCCATCAGCAGAGCACGAGGTTGCCATGCTGACACTCGTGCTGCTGACAATGCACTGTCTTCATTGAAGCATTATGTTGACTGGCTATATGTCAGAGTTCCCAGGCAGCAAACTTCAAGGACTTGAGGGAAAGACATGATACCTGGTTTTGGTTATCTGAAGCATGGCCTCTGCTCATCATCTTGTAACTGATGCAGTTCCTCTTTGGTCTATGTAGTGTAATTCAGAATGGCTTTACCATTTAATTCAAGTGTTTTTGTCTGCTTGATTTGTTAAAACTACATGATTAAGAGCTTCGTGACAGAAATGAAACATGTAATATGGCTGAAGGTAAGCAATATGTGCGGAGATAAATGCTTGATATGAAGACTACAGGGTACTCCTGCACAGCTGCAGTATTGATAGATCTGCTATAAAGTGTGTGAAATTTTAAACATAAACATGGAAAACTTGTAACCCGGTAGGATCAGGTGTAAGGAGTTGGGATCTAGTTGGAGAGATGGAAACAGTTCTAGTAATGGTATAGGTGATCAACTAAACACAGATTTAAAATGTTAAAAGGTAGCAGTTTAGTTTGGTATTTCCACCCTAATTTTTAATACCTCTGTATTTTTTCAGTTCCTGGGTATTAGTTGGGTAAAAAGCCAAGTAACACATTTACAATTCACCATTCTGTAAAAATCCTTATCAGGATAATAACTAGGAAAATATTGAGAAGCAGTGCTGTCTAGATGTTCTCAGATTCTTGAGAACAAATAGTGTGTGCCCAATACCATTTTAAAAATCAGGGTTATTTAGTAAGCCTGCAGCTGTTGTAAAGTTGTACAGAAATCAAATCACATTTGAAGTTAGTAGTCTTCATCCAAAAAATGGTAGAAGAATGGGAGACCTGTGCTAGAATCAACTACAGAAACTTCAAGTAGAAGGGCCAGGGAGTAGCCTCTGAGTTCTCAAAGTCCACAAAAAGGAATGGCAATGAGCTAGTACTCGTTGTGTCAGCTAGTGTCAACATGTCTGTGATGAGGAGGGCTAAACAACACCAGGGTAACTTTGGGTTCTAGAAATCTTATGTAGTTTATCCAAGAGGATACAGTAAAGCTTCTCAGTTAATACTTTAAACCTCTACTCTGTTTGAATCTCTAATATATGGAATTATAAACAGGTCTGTTCTGGATCCCTGAAGCTGGAGAAAGTATGTTGTGGCATGCTTTAGTTGCTCCAGTTGTAAGAAATGACCAGCATTCAATTAGACTTGGTTGGTCAGACTTTAATCCTGATGGACTCTGGTTGCAGAAAAATATTGCTAGCCTTAAACTAACGTTACGATATGGATAGATGTTTCTAGAACATCCCATAGCCCCACTCCCTCTTAATATTTTGGAGGCTGGATGTTTATTATCTGCCTATGAACAAGAAAATACTGGCAAATTAATATGGAGGAATGTCCTCACAAGCTTAGTAAGTATTGATTTCTTCTTAATTAAAAGCTAACTGCATTTTTGTAGCTTGATTTGGGGGTTTTTTACTTCCTTCACTAGGTGAAGTTACTTGATTGGTTTTCTGTCTCTTGCCCTAGGCGTGCAATGGAACTGAGTTTCGCTCTTGTTAATGGGAACAATGTCCGTGGAATGATGAAGGAGTTATTGTATTTCCTAGATTCCTGTGAACCGGAGTTCAAGGCAGACTGTGCATCTGGAATATTTCTTGCAGCTGAAAAGTATGGAGTTGTTTTACTTGCTAATAATTTTTGATATATCCTTGAGATTGTGAGCACCTCGTGTGTTGTTTCTCTCCCTGCTTGCTCACAAGAGAGAATGTGTTGATTAATTTCTTCTCTTTTCACTGATTTATGTGTGGTTTGTCAGTTGTAGCCTCCCTCAGTGTTGGTGTCCTTCCTCATGAAGCAATGGGCCAGGAATTAACTGAAAGGGGATGTTGTGATGATGGTGGGTTTCTGCTGGTGTTGAAGACTGGCAGTTATTGCTCTAACTTGTTTTCTTAATTTTGTCAGATATGCTCCTTCAAAGCGCTGGCACATAGACACAATTATGAGAGTCTTAACAACGGTAAGTAAAATTTCCTCTCTTGTGTGTGACTACATAAAATTTTCTTAATTCTAGAGAAAGTTACCATCAAGTTGGATATGGTTGTAAAGGCTGACAGATAACAAATGCTAAAATACATAGGGGAAGTGTACTTATGATAGTCACGTTTACTGACTTTACATATTTCTGACTGGCTGCATTGTATCACTGAGTGATTTTTTTAGAAGAACTGTACTATTTCAGAAACAAACAAGAGTAACAGTGTGTAACTGTTTCTACTGCAGTAATTACTTTAGTTTCTAAGGTCAGCTCTTTTACTGTCTGATTTCAATAAACAGTCCTTTCAGCAGAGAGTGAAGGGGTGAAGTAGTTTATTGGAATTACTCCAAGCTGAGTTTATCAAAACTTACTAATGAAACTGTGTCAACAGCCTTCTAGTTCACCTTCTTTGGGTTTAATTATCACTCTGTATCTACTTGAATTTATCTACAAACATCACAGCTGAGGTGGAACTGCAGTAGTGCTTTGGCAACCAAGGAAAGAGATCTTAGTAACTTGGGTAGGCAGCGTGTTCTGTCAGGCAAAGGAGTGGGAAGAGATTTATCAGTATGAGTGTTCAAATTTGAGTAGTTCATCAAGAAGTAAGTCTGGCTGGAGTGCTACTTTGTCACCCTGAAAGAGAGAGAAGTAGATTTGTCTGAAGTGGTAATTAATTTCCATTGGAAGGTTGGCGTGAGAATTGCTCTCAGATTACTATTTTCAGTAAAGTAATTGCCTTTTCTTGTGTGCTAGGTAAACCACTCATAAAGGTGTATTGATTTCTGCACTCTATCTTCTTGCAGTTTCAGGTTATCTTAGTGTGGATTTCTGAGTATGGTTTCATTTGTTGGTAAATGATTTTGTTGGCTGTCCTGTACTTCTGCCCCCCTGTGGTTGCTCAGTCATGAAGTACTCATGGATGAGAAGGTTGATTTTTATTTCCATGAGCATCAGGTGGTTTTGTGAAGGGTATCACAGCTGCTTAGTGTTACTTAAGAAGGTCCGTAGTAAAACGTAACCATTGTTCTTGCAGGCAGGAAGTTATGTTCGTGATGATGCTGTTCCAAATCTGATCCAGTTAATAACTAATAGTGTGGAGATGCATGCCTACACTGTGCAGAGACTCTACAAAGCCATCCTTGGAGATTACTCCCAGGTATAACCAAATGTGGCCAGCTTATTTGTTGTACTGCAGTAATTATGCATGTAAACTAAGCATCTCAGGGAAAGCCAACATCAAATTGTCTGGCTCCAAGGGAGATACTGCTGAGCAGGCATGTCTTCTGTAAATTCATGTTCTTTTTAGTTTCTCCAGTTCCCTTATTGAATTCTTGATCAAATCAGATACTCCTCTTTCTTCTGCTGTGGAAGGCTGAGCTTGCTCCTGGAAAGGGGGATGGTTTAACTTATCATACAGGCAGCCATTTATCTCTGAGCCTTCTCTGGTTTTTCTTCCAACAGCAACCCCTGGTACAAGTTGCCTCGTGGTGCATAGGAGAGTATGGAGATCTTCTGGTGTCTGGTCAGTGTGAAGAGGAGGAACCAATACAGGTATAGTTTGGGAAAGAACTGCAACTGAACACCTGGCTGAGGCTTGACCTACTTATGCTGGCTAGATGAAGGGAGTACTTCCAGCAGGTCCCTAGCACTGATGTCCATGATGGTAATGGACCCTGGACAGGAATCTCTGTCCTCTGCTGCAGGCATGGACTGTGTAAACACTGGCTGTATGGAGTGCTGTTATAACTGGCAGAGTGGTGTGGTTTCGGTGCTAAGTGACTTGGAAGAAATCTGCTAGGGTCTTAGCAGTGTATTTCAGTGATAAACCCACTCTTCAATGTGTGAAACAGGAACTGTATTTTAAAGCTCATACCATAAGATCTCCACCTGGATGCATGTCTCTCACACTGATCATAATGCTACAGGCTCAGAGTTGCAGTGGAGGTGTGACATGGTCATTAGGCAAGAGACAGGTTTTACAGTATGCTCTGGAAGGCTTGCTGTAAGCTCCTCTGTCTTAGCCTAACCTCATTGTACCTTTGCAGGTAACAGAGGATGAAGTTCTTGATATTTTAGAAAGTGTCCTGATATCTAATATGTCGGCATCGGTGACACGAGGCTATGCTCTTACTGCCATCATGAAGCTTTCCACAAGATTCACCTGCACTGTCAAGTGAGTTCCCAGCACAGGGCTTTGTTGCAAATACACTGACAGCAGTTGTCTTCAGTAGAAGTACTCCTTGAATGTTCTGCTTCCATGGTTTACAAGTCATCCTGTTATTTGCTGGCTTTTACAGTTCTTCTTTGCTCCCAGGGTGGAAGATGTGAGTTGTTGTGGGTACTGTTTTCTCTAGGGATGCCCTCTGCTGTAGGGGGACTTAATCCACATTGCTGTTTCTTGAAAACTCCTTATGGGGAAGAGAAGCCCATACTTTCATTGACTGTTCATTTTTTGGATGATGGAGAGAAAAAATAGCCCTATTTCCTATTGGAGGCTTCTCACTGTGGGTAGTTGAGCTTTTTTATGCTATACCTTCTGCTGGTATATTAATCACCTGCTGATGCTATTGTGAAGGGACAGTTCTTATATGGATGTTACATGGGTACTGCTGTTTGACATAAGTTACACAGGACTCTTATTGAACAGAGATTAGGTAGCATCTTCAGGATGACATATGCTAATACTTTGCTTATTATGGCTATTTCCATGGTGTGTTTGTTTTCTCTTGCCCACAACAGTCGCATTAAGAAGGTAGTTTCCATCTATGGCAGCAGCATTGATGTGGAGCTACAGCAGAGAGCTGTGGAATATAATGCACTTTTCAAGAAGTATGATCACATGAGGTAAGTGCTGGTAGAGATTTGGTGTTTGAAAAGGATCATTAACTTCTCTGATCTCCTGTGGGTGACACTGTGCTGTGAGAACTTTTGTCATTTTTGGTATAGGGTTACAGAGGAACTAGAATCCCTCTCCTTCTGCAGGGTTAGCAAGTGTTTTGAGGACTTAATGTATCCTGTGATACTGTTCTGTGATCAGAGACTCTCTCTGCCAAAGCATTTGTCCTGCTTTGAGCCTGGGCTTGTCAGGTACTGGGGGGGAAGCAGAAGAGACCGGAGGGCTTGTTTGTCTTTGTACTATCAACTAGTGTATTTACAATGGCACAGAATGGCAGGGATTGCTTCTGAGCACCTCAAACGGTCATGCCGCCTTACAGTTCCCCTGCATTGGAGCTCAAGGGAAAAGGCAGGTTGTCCTGTATATATCAGCTCTTGAATGCCTAAGTATTTGGATTGGGATCCAGGAAGATGGCACAGTGTAACTATGTCAGCTTCTTTCAGGCCAGCACTGCTTGAGAGAATGCCAGTAATGGAGAAAGTCACCACAAATGGCCCTGCTGAGATTGTACAGACCAATGGTGAGACAGAGGCAGCAGTACTGGAAACCAAACCTCCACCCTCTGGATTGCAGCCTGCTAACCAGGTAACAGAAACTGACCCAGCATAAATTTCCACTGCCTGTCAGACCACATTCTAGTCAGTGCCAACAGTAAGCTGAGACCATCTCCCTCACCCACTCTGCTTCTTTGCTATTTCTGGCTGGTGATGATTGTATCATTGCTCTGCTCTGATGGCTCTAGTGTCCAGAACAGGTGTGTAGGACAGGTCCTTGTAGGCTGCTCAGGAGCAGGGTGGGATTATCTCAGTTGGTTATGGTACTAACCAATACCAAGGTGTCGTGCGTTTGATCCCCTTACGGGCCATTTGCTTTAGTCATTGGACTCGATGATTCTTGTGGGTTCCTTCCAACTCAGAACATTTTGTGGTTCACCAGCCTGTCTTAGTGTGCATGAACTCGGTCCTTCCCTGTCTCTTTGGTCCCTCAAGCATGGAAACTAGATTTCTTGTGGGGCATGGGATCACAGTGAAACTAAGAACCCCTCTAACTGGCCATCAGCTCTGGTGGTCTTCAGTTTGAGAACAAATAGAATACACTGCATTTGCAAGGGAAAATAGTAGAAAGTTGAATATATGTAAGTATTACATCCACTCTCTCATTAGGCAAATGATTTATTGGACTTGTTGGGGGGAAGTGATATAACACCTGTAATTACCACTGCACCTACAAGCAAGCCAGCGTCTGCTGGTGGGGAGCTGCTTGACCTCCTGGGAGACCTCAACCTAACAGGTGAGCAGGCTACATTTCTTAGAAGTCTACATTCTCATCCCTGGGATGGGATGAGGGTGGGCTACTTCTTCATTGTCTTTTAAGTCCTAATTTTTACACTTACTCTTACCAAGATCCATATTAGCATACAGGTAGGAGTTAGGGAATGAAGTCACAGGTTGATTCTGCATGATTAGCTGGTAAGACTTGAGCATTTTCACACCTGAGTGAATGCTGTGAGTCTTTCCAGAGAGATGTGCTGTGAGATGTGAGGAATTAATTCCATTTTAATGCTTGCTACTGCAAGAGGAGCCAGTTATTGAAAGCAAAGAAGGGGAGGATGACAACACAGGTGATTTATAAAGCTTCATGTAAAGAAATACAGTGTGCAGCAGTCAGTCTTTGGCAAAGGAGTGGTTACTCTTCATTTCCTGACAGCAAGTATTAATCCTTCAACATTTCTTGTAGGTTCTCCAGTATCTGCCCCTGCACCCCAGGTAGCACAGCCTCCGTTCCTGCTTGATGGACTTACATCTCAGCCACTCTTCAATGATATTGCTGCAGGTTAGGGACATGTAAATCCTTTCCCAACAGTGCCCCAACACCCAACTAGAAGAGGAAACAAGGAATAGTAAAAAAAAAAAAGGGGGGGGGGAGGCAATTTGGAAGTGTGGCATAGGTACTGGAGCACAAGGAGTTGTGTTTAATTTTCAGTAGAGTCTGGGGTAAATGCATATTGTGATGTTGAGAGTGATCTCCAGATTCTGTAGCTCTGCTGCTTTTTTGTTTCCTACAGGAATACCCTCCATTACTGCATACAATAAGAATGGGCTGAAGATTGACTTCACCTTTGAGAGGTCAAACACCAACCCTAGTGTCACTGTAATCACGATACAGGCCTCCAACAGCACAGAGCTGGATATGACAGATTTTGTTTTCCAAGCTGCAGTACCAAAGGTAGAACCACTTAGGGCAACTACAGTGAAAAGTTGAGGGCCAGTTGGAAACACTTCCTGATTGGTGCTTTCATGTAGATAGAAACTTGCAAGGTAAACAGGGCTGAGATCTGTTCCAGGTTTCTCTTAGTGCCCAGTTAAATAATCTCTTTCCAGTCTGAAAGTGTATGTTGAAGATGCAATACAACGCAGATTCCAATCAAATTGGACCACTTCTGCTTGGACAAAACTATGTTTTGATATCACCACTTTCTAGGAAAATGGCTAAACCTCAGGCAAAAAAAAAGAAAAAAACAACATTTGGGTCAAAACCAGTATTTTGGAGGCACTAATCATACCTTTTATTCTTAATTTTCTAACTAATATACTGTGTTATTTGGAGCTATGGATATATAAAAGAAAAAACCTTTTGAAGCTATTAGTTGGCTATAAAAATTTATTGAGTCACAATGTGGTGATTAGTGGCAGTCCTCATTTAACGAAGTTAATAGTTTCCCCTTGCAGTCAGCTGCAACACAAAATGTGGGAGACAGATATTGCCTAGTTTATAGCAGAGCAGACTATTGAAGCAGCATGTGACTGGAATGCTCTCCAAATTTTGGAAAGTACATTCACTTCTAGGACTAATATTCCTCTAACTTGGGTTCAGATAGGTTTTACACCTGCCATAGGAAGGAATCAGGGAAAGAACAGGCCTCCTGAAGTTACAGGTGTGCTGACTGTTCCTCTGAGTGCAACACATGGAAAAAAGCATCGCTGCTGATCTTGGTACACTGCAGTTAGCCTTCACCTCCTGTTATTTGTGTTAACCTGAATCCTACTTGCATAGAAAGCAGGTGGACCAGTTGAAGGTGTTGTTCCTAGGGAGCAACAAGACAGGGAATTCAAGAACTGAATATTCAGGGCCAGAAACTGAACTTTTCATTTTCCTTGCTTTCTTTCAGTGCAAACAAGTCACTTCTTACTTGATTATGCAGCAAACTTTTTCTTTTTGCCCTATTTTCAGACATTCCAGCTGCAGCTTCTGTCTCCCAGCAGCAGTGTCATCCCTGCATTTAACTCTGGGACCATAACACAGGTCATTAAAGTCCTGAATCCACAGAAGGTGAGTGATTCAAAGAAGAATTGTTGAAGAAACTGTCTTCTAATCATTCATTTAGTGTCAGTCAGGGATGAATCTATGATGAGAGGTAGGGAGTGATGGTAGTGAATGACGTGTTTTTCATGGCAGTCACTTCCGTTAGAGTTAGGAAAAAGTTTCAAAAAACACAGGAGGTTCTGGACACAACTTTGGCCTTCTATTTGGTTATACTTCTAAAACACTTTTAACTGCTTTGCTACTTTGAATTCATTCATGTCTTGCATCACAGTAGTTGTTAAGTTTTCAAATGGCCTTTCCAGAGGAGCTCAACCTAGTGTTTCTATGGGTTGTAAAAGTGATGTTTGGAAGGCAAGCATCTTGACACTTAAAAGATATTCAACATTTGTTCTTGCTATCTGCAGTGGTGTTACTTGGAATATTTTTACACAAAAAAGTAACTTGATCCATATTCTTAAAATAGTCTGTCAAGTGGTCTCATTTGTTTTTAATGTGATGAGTGTATTTTTAAATAGTTGATGGAAGGAATCTTTAGATGTGATGTAATTGTGATTCTATTTGTTTTACAGCCTTCAGAGACAGGCTTCAAGACTGGGACACAACAGACTTGGGGGAGGGAGGGATGTGGCCCACCATGTCCCCCTTAAGAGGGTTTGCAAATGCTCAGATGTCATCAGAAAGAAAAATAAAATTCAGATCACATTTCTTCCTTTGAGACAGCCATATGATCTTAAATTACTCTAGGAACTTATAACATCTAAAGTTTTTGATAGGTTAAAACCTATGTACTGCTCTAGGTATAAAGTGTTGCTAGATTGATGCGCTAGTCAGAAAAATTTACAAATTTCAGCCCTTGTTTCACTGAATGACAGTCTTCTAGTGCATAGTTTTTGTGGTGTCCATGAATCTCTCTTTATTTCCATGTAGTCTGCTCACCTCTGCCTGTATTAAGCAACAAGACTAATTATTCTCTGTCTTGTATACATCTGATACCAGTTTCTCTGTGGTGCTGTAGAGCACCTTTCAAAGATCACCTTGAAAGTTATTTTCTGAATTTTGGAGGATTTAGGTGTTTTCCTGTGATGTTCCAGAATGGGACCCACAAGGTAAAACACACCTAGGGTAGGGGTATGCTTTCTTGTAGGAATGCCACAACTCCTAGGAACACTTCAGAGTATGGAAGTGCAAAATAGAGCCATCATGCTCTGTTCATAGATTGAAACTAATGGCTATTTTTCCAAAATGCCAAATGAATAAAAAAGTGATGATGTTGATCTATTAGTAATACAGTATAATCTCTTTATCCTGAGCCTGGTTGAAGCAGTCATTGTCTTCCTTTCTTCCCTCTGCTGTCCCTTTGTGTATTTGCCTGTAGGTATGGAGAAAAGAGACAGAAATGGTCAACTTTTGGCTTTTCATTTTTCCATTTTTTTGAGAGAGAGTAGGGAACCTGACTGTAGCATGCTGTACTCTAGCTGTTTTTGAGGGCCACCTAGTATCTGGGTGACTGCCAAATGACAGTGTAAAGCAACTTCTGAGCTATTCCATCATTTACTTAGAGCAGAAGGGAATGTTCTTGGAGATTCTGTTTCCAGTCTTTTGTAGGCTATTTCCTTCACAGTGCTGCTGAGCTGTGCAGTACTTGAAGTTTCCAGACTGATGGACTGAATGGATAGCCCATCTTTCTCTGCAAGCCCAGTGCAGTGCAGCAGAAATCTGCCACCTGCTTTCTTCTGTTGTTAACTGGAATTTGAAGGCAGTTCGTTTTATATTTAAGGACTTCAGTCCTTGCAAGAGCAGGGCCAATGCAGAGACAGACGTGGGTAGAAGCTGTGCTGTTACTTTTCTAAGAGCTTTTACCTGATCTGAGAACTACCAGTCACTGTCTACCAGATTGAGCATTTATCTGCAGTGTCATAGCTCACCCTGCACATTCTCCCACCAAGCTCTTGGGGTCAGGAAAGGTCTGTGTTGAGTATTCATGGGGTGGGGGTGGGGAAGGGAACTGGATGAGGTGGGAGTCTCTGACTTTTAATGAAGACCTGAATTTGTTTTGTGTGTGTTTGTTTCCCCATTTTCTCTTGTAGCAACAACTGCGTATGCGGATCAAGTTGACATATAATCACAAGGGCTCAGCAATGCAGGATCTAGCAGAAGTCAACAACTTTCCGCCTCAGTCTTGGCAATGAGGCTCTGGCACCATTCTTATTCTCATCCCACCCAATCAAAAGAACTCTGGGAAGAAGGTTGTGATCCTTGGCAATCCCCCAAACTGCACCATGGGCATGGGGAACAAATGAGACCTGCTGATGAGGAGGAATTTTCCTGAAGTGATTGCTGACTTTGAAGCATATCTGTTAAGACTAATCTCCTCTCCTCTGCTGATGAGGCTGGCGGCTTGTGGAGGCTACTGTGCACTCCCTTGCACATGCATTCACAGCCAGAACCAACATTCCCTTCTCCCCTTCCCCACCCTCCTCCCCCTCAAAAAGGAACACAGCCTGGTTGGAAGAGAAGTCTGGAATTTCTAGCAGGGAAACTTTCTTCCCTCTGCAGCAAGTGAGCAGTTGCTCCTTCTTTCTGCTGTCTTTTCCCTGGGGTGGGTAAGGCATATTGTCATTCATTTCTAGCTGGATTCCTTCAGGCATTTTCATCTGGGACTCAGATGGGGTCTTGGGGAACGTCAGGCTGCCCTGCCTCTTTCTTCTTGTATCCCCTAGGTCTTAAGGGGCTGGAGGCTTCTTACGACCTACTCAGTGCATTATTGTATACACCCACTTCTTAGTTATGTGCTGCATACCAAGAGCAAGTGAGGCCTTTGGAGTTCATCTGCAAACCTGGGACACAGTGCAGGAGAAGAGGTGCTGGTAAGAGTTGGTAAAATTGCTTTGGTGCTGTATTTGGAAATGAAGCCCTTACACATGAATTTTCTTTCCTTCCATCAGTAGCTACAGCCTTACAGATTCAGTCTTCTGTAGCTTTCCCAGAAAGTGAAGTGAGTTTTGAGAGATGTAGAGATGAAAGGAGCAGCTGGTTTTCTATCGCATACAGTTTCAGAGTCTTTCAACCTGTTAGTTGTGGTTATGGGTAGAAAAGATAAATTCAGTTTTATAGATCAGTTTCTGGGCAAGGGCTTTGCTCCTGCTGGGAGACTTATCAGAGACTATGCTGCAAAGTTGCTCTTCCTGGTTATTCCAGAACTTCTCCCCAATTTTATTTCCAGAGTCTGTTGTAGACCCCCTGGGTTCCATTTGAGTTACTTCTGACTGGGAAATTTGTGTTGTATCTGTAATATTGGCACTGAAATAAAGACCATGCAGTTTAAAGAGACCTTTTCCCATTTTTTTACTTAGCTGATCCTTGCACCCCTTTCAGAATAATGTGCCAGCTCAGGTTCAGACTTAAAGTAACTAAACTCTGTTTTGAATGGAAGCCAGTTGTTTGAGTATTTGGATCCAAAGATGCAGGGTCCAGTACCCCTCTGAGCTCACAGCTGTGTTCAGGGATGTTCCTGTGGGAGCTCCTGGGAGGTGATGTGAAGGAAAACAAAAGCATAGTGTGAAAAACTTTCAGATGTTCAGTGTGCTTCGGGATATATCTTAGATCTTCATTTGTGAGTGTGATGGTAAGCTGAAGGTTGGGCACTTCTGCTTCAGTTCTGTTCTAGGGCTTTCCACATCAAGTGCTCTGATGGCAAGCTTAGACATAGCTTCTTGTGTCCCCAGAAGTGCTAACATTGGGCTCCAGAACTCGCCAAAAATATTGCAAGAGTGGTCTACGGAGTACTTAGTGAAAACTAAAGACCTCTTCTGCCAGTGAATTGGGAGCAGGAGGCCACTAAGGGTTATTCAGTTTGGTCTGGTCTTAACTGCATTAAGCAATATAATGTAGGACTGTCACTGATTTAAGTGCTGGCCCATGCGCAGTGGTGTAAATTTATCTTCTCTTGAAGGGCGTTTCTACTACCTTATCGATGGAACTGGTTTAGGTCTTTGGATTAGCAAAGAACTTTTTTCTCCTGGAACTGGCATTAGCACAGGATTATAAAATCCAGAAGAACAACGCATGATTTCCTTAAAATTAACTTTGGGTTGTGGTAGGGTCATGCCTTCGCTATCAGGGGTGACATATATCTTGTGCTTAGCTGGAAGCATCATGAAACAGGCAGTTTTGCAGGAAATGGCTGAATCACGGTCCATTTCTGGTGCTGAACATTTAGCTTAGTTGTTTTCACTGCAGTTGTGGCTATTCACTGCCCCACTAGCTCAAACTCAGTGTTGAAGACTGAGCATGTTAAATCATACCCCAGTGAGCTCTGAGCTCAGATAAAAAGCTAATGGGAAGTCTTTGCCTTGGTTCCTGAACTCCTCATAAGCTCTCCCATTCTCTTCACAGAGTTGTACATGGTCACTCGTACTGAAAGCCAGCATGCCTCACTCTCCCTTTGGTTTTGCTGGGAAAGAGCACTGGTACAGGAATTTAGGAAGAAGAAAATGTTCTGTCGCCTGGCCAGTTTGTTGCAGCAGAGCTGGGAACAGTGTGTGTTGTCCCTCTTGTCATGCTTGTTTTCTGTCCCCTAGAGCAGCTGGGGTTTGCTGTCGGTCTCTGGTAAGCTTGCAGGGTGAATTCTATGTCTTGGCTCCTTCAGCCACCCTTGCACCATGTCTGTGAGGAAATGGGCATTTTGTCATGTGTTTGAGTCGAGCTGGACGAGGCGATGCGTGTACCCGAAATATGTTTTGCAGGAAGCCATCCCTTGGCTATGAAGTACTCTTTTGTAGCAGCCAAACATTCCAGTTGTCCTTGGAACTCTCCCCTCCTCACTAAGGGATGGATGCTGTCATTACGTAAGAAGGAAGGCCAGTCTTCACACCTTCCCCTATCTGCAATACCAGATAATGCTGCTTGCTCCATGACCCCCATATGCATTTCAAGCTCTGTGCTGCTGCTGTGGTTTTCTTCTGGAGAGTACTTGCACGTCTGAGGCACTCCAAGCATACACTGAGTCCTCTTCCAGCCAGCTGAATGCAGCAATTCTTACGGGTCTGGTCAACGTTTTCCTTGCTTCAGAGTAAGGGGGATATAAAGGCAGCAAGAGACGGACTTCATGGCTACTCTTACTAGTATCTGCATGGGAGGCTTCGGAGCTGGGAGACTCTGGATGTCTGTTTTTCCAAGTGAATGTATTTGGAGTCAAAAAATGTCAGTGGCTGTAATGGGCCTGAAGGTGGGGGGGGAGACATGGGAAGACCCTAAAAGTTGACTTTGTCTAGGTCTCAATGGCACAAATATGGCCTTGAACAACTTACTGAAGCAATAGCAGTGAGGGGACTGTCTTTACAGTACCTTGGATCTATAACTCAGAAGATACTGAAGCAGCTGGAAAAGGTACCAGTGCCTTCCCTAAGGCTGGTACTAGCTGTGAGCTGCAGCAGCAGTGACGCTGGTGCACTTTTTGTGTGTTCATTTTCTACTTGGAGGCTGTGAGGGAAGGAGCTGCTGGACTGCTTCCCTTTTATCTTTCACTCTATTCCTGTATATTCCTTTTTCTTTTGGGATGTTGTAATTTAAAATTCACAGAAAGCCCCATCCCACCTCTTTGACAGTATGCAGGAAAAAAAAGGCAAACAAAAAACTACTAAAATACAAACCCAACCAGATTTAAAGTGAAAATATGCCATTTGAGCAGGGCACTTGGTAGCACTCAAAATTCTGGAGACCTATTTTTGAGATGTGAAAAATTTAAGTAAATGCTGAGTCATAGGTGAGTGAGGAGCTTAACAGATGTAAAAATTTACATGGGATGCATTAGACTTCTGCTGTGTGTATTGTCTTTTGGTTGAAACAAATTATGAAGTGACTAATAAAATGAGTCAATATTCAATGATTTAAAACTGTGCCTTGTTGCTTTCTGCAAATATAGTGAGATAGAATGTTTTGATTCTTAATGTTTGGCCATGGCAAGGTCAGATGATGCAAAATAATAAGGCCATATTTTGAAAAAACTTTACAGGAAATTTTGAAGACCAAGATGAGTGGACAATTGCAAAATACTTAAGCAGCTCCTGTGGAATACTATCCTGAGAGTGTTAGTTGCAAACAGCAGTGCTTGTCCACATGCTAGAAACGTGTGGTGGGATCTGAATAAAAGAATGTGTTTGGAGTCTGCCCTGGGAACTCATTAAAAGATCCCTTTCATATTCCATATGCCTTTTGGATAAGGATCCCCGCCATGTCTCTGTCCCCACACGTGCCTGCTTTGTGTTCTCTAGTCATAGTCACATTTCACTAGATGACTTTTCATGTCTTTTCTAACACGTAATTTCACTGTGGGGAAGGTGGGAGTCTCTTTTTAATGTCCTTGAGCCTGTTGTGAAGCAGTAGCTGCCCTAAAGCGTACTCAATTCTTAAAGACTGTGCTATGATGATGTAGTTGTTAGATGATGACGTCATCGGTCGTTAATGTCATAATTAGTACCAGCCACTAGTTAAGACTGGGAAGAGCTTAAGTGATGGACCTGCAGGGCATCAGGAGAATGGTTATGTTCGGCTGCTGTACAGCACACCTTTAGCTGCGCGGCGCTGATGATTACAGACCCTGGAGCTCTGTGAAGGGCGACCGGTGACAGGTGCGTGTTTGCCGCGTTCACGTGAGCTTTCCCTTTCCCTCGCCGGCTGAGGGCGGCTCTCCCTCGGCCCCTGGCCCTGCGGGAAGGACGCGAGCCCGGGACACGGGCCCGGGACACGGGCCCGGAGCGGATTTGGATAAGGATCCCC
>JAHLSL010000230.1:36886-69845 GCA_025920805.1 Petroica traversi | reverse complement strand
CCCCATCCTGGTGGCCGCTGCCTGTGCGGAGCGGGTCGGAGCGGGGCCGGGCCGGAGGCGGTGCTGACCTCGGGTCTGGGCTGCCTTGCAGAGGAACGCGAAGCGCACCGGGAGCAGGAGCTGCCAGAGCAGGAGTCGGGTTGGTTCCCGTGAGAGAACCTGGCTGAAAGGGGACGTCGGACGAGGCTGCGTGTATGTTTATGGAAGAGACTTAGCAGCTGCGGCTCCTTCGGACTTGCGCCTGGTCCTCTGCACAGTGGACACCCAAGCCTCGGAGATCTGTGACGGAGAAGGGAGGAAAAATCTCTTTTTGCAGCTTCATGGAGACTTGGTCAGGTGAGGGCCGAGAAAGGATAAACCTGACAGAAAAATGTTTTGTATAGGTTTGTGAGCCAGGTAGGTAGGGAACAGGCAGAGGTAGTAGCTGGCAGTCGGGTACAACCTTGAGTCCTGCACTTCATAAAAATTAGATAGTGCTGGAATAGAGGTTACACACCTCGTAGTTATGTGTTTTAACAGAGAGCGTTTGACTGTTGCTCCAGCCAGAAATATGTCCTCATTTTCTAGTTAGAGATGCCTGTTCATATATTCCTTTTTTTATGTTCTGTGTTATGGGGATTTTAGGATCCAGACAACCTGATATATTTAAGAGGCTGTAAACAGTTACTTTGAGTAAACGAAATAAGCAAGGTGATTTTGCAATTATGTCATGTAGTACTTGCATGTTAATAATTTTTTTGCTAAGGAGAGTTGCCAGCTAAATAATTAAAGGCAGACAGAAAGTGTAGCAAGGGTTATATAAAGAAAGCTTAAGCATCAGATGCTCTGTTTTATGCCTGAAGTCAATTCAGGATGAAAATAGATGACCTAGGGTTTAATGTGCATGAACTTTATGCTGTGAGTGTGTTATGGGCTCCTCTAGGTTTAGAAGCTCCCATTTGCTTTGTTTGGATTTAGACTTCACACTGATTCTTCTGGACTTTGGATTCAGTTATAAAATTGCCGTTCCTGTTCTCAGGGGCAGATAATTGCTGTGGTCTCCTTACCTAAAGGGCTAAGTAGTAGATGCAATGCATTTTGAACAGAGCTAGTGGCTGGATTTTTGATAGTGAAATGAAAGTTACAGATTACATGTGTCCAAATTTTAGAACTGTGGTGTGTGTTTGCTCTGTAATGGGGTGGGAACTCTGGTAGTGGGAGATGCACAGAGAACAGGATGTGTTTAAAACTGACTGTTGGAGAAGGTTGTGTAGAGCTGTTTGCCTTGCCCTGGTCAGGGTTATAGGAATTAGGGATGGATTAGTTAGAAATGCTGTATGAGAACAGATGGACACTTGAACATAGCCACAGAGGCAGCTGAAAACCTCTCTTTGTTGCTTGGAAAATTTGTAAGGAAGTTGGCATATTTTGGACCCTGATAGTGAGCAGATTTTACAGCATTTTTAAGGAAGAGCAGACCCATTAGTGCAGGTCATGAAAAAGTTTACCTAAAGTTTGTAGATGTGTTAAGTGAGGTATATTTTGACTTTATTTGGCTTTTGAAGTGGCTTTTGTGATTGAATTCTTTTCAATCTCTCTTTTCTCATGCTAACCTGTCTTTGATTTGTGTCAGATTTTGCACTGGACTAGCAAATTGGACTTGTTGCCAGTCTTTTGGAAGCAAGTAGTGAGCTGTAAATTATTACTTCCCACTCTTTTTGCCTTTTGGTGTGTCTAGGACTCGGTCAAGATTTGTCATAAATTTTGTGAAGAGTTCTTGGTTAGGATGTGTCTGTTCCTTTTAAGTCTTAGAGTGCATTTGCTCAGAAAGCATCCTTGAATTACTTCCCACTGGAGTTGTTCTTGGTGACGAATTGGGAGTTACCAGTATTGCTCCAGTAACACCTGTGTTAGTACCAGGAAGCAAGCCTGAATGGTATCTACTTGAATGTCCATGGGAAGATGACAGTGCTCAAGATTATCCTTGTGCCCTGTTGAGATAATTCCTTCCTCAAACAAGCTTTGCCATTTACTTTATTAATTTGTTCACAATATAAACTACTTTGTTAAATATCTGATCACATCTTGCCATAAGTACGTGCATCTCCCAGACAGCTTCTGAATTCTTCACCCTTTTAATTTCAGCAGGTGACTTTCTTTCCAAAGCATGGCAGATGTTGATTTGGTACCTGACTTGGAAGACTGAAAGCTGCGTGGAAGAACAGCAAAAGCTCTTTTATGCATTCAGTCAAAATATTCAGCAATGTCCTTGTGATCATTCTGTTTCCTTTTCAATTCCGTGAATTCGAGTCAGTTTCTGTAAGAATTTTTTCTTCTCCTCAATGCACCTCAAGCATCTTTAGCTTTTTCCTAGCCAAAATCTTTCTTTATGCTTGTATCCCTTCATCTCCAGAAATTATATCTTCCTGCAGAGGGAGGGGTTTAACGAGAATTGCATGGACACCTTCTTTGGTCTGGATACCGCTCACAACAAAAATTTGAGCTGCAAAGATTTGAAAAATTGACCCTTACTTGTAGAGAGCTACGGCTGTAACGGGAGTGCAACTGAAATTGAAACTATTACTCCTTCATGTTGGCTCTTGTGTCTCCTTAAGCCTTTGTACCTGTTCTCCAGAGAGCTGCTGTGAGCAGAGGAAGTATTCAGTCCCTGATGTGTGATACTGTGAGGATGTAATGGGCTGTTTGTGCCAAATCACAGCTACTGTGACAGCCGCGTGTTCTCACATGTGCCAGTGTTCAGAGCTCATTGTGCTTGGTACAGGATGAGTTTGTACAGTTTTAATGTAATCTCATCCCAGTTTGGGTTTCGCACCACATTGCTTTCTCTTGAAAGGAAAGTGTATTTTTCTACTGCACTTCACCTGTTACTTCTGCAATCTGTTGGAGTTGACCAAGTTAGTGAAGAAGTTCCATATGGAAACTGCCATTCCGTGTACACGTTTTGGTTTTCCTTTTGCTGGCCTGTCTAGGGTTTTGTTAATGAATCACATGGCTCTTGATGAGAACTTGGACCTGTAATCCATTCCTCCAGATCACCAGAATGCCTCCAAGAGCACTCAGGGAACTGCTCCCTTTCTCACTGTGAACATGGTCCACAGGCAATGGGCTGGTTTGCTCATGGCTTTATTTTCAGACCCCATGAGTGTTGTTACTCACATACCTGGCTCTACCCCAGCGTTCCTCAGTCACAGGTCCAGCACACAGCGATGTGCCAGAAGGCAGTCAAACACCCTTTCCACTGTGTTTTCTCAACTGAAATATCTAACCCTGAGCTCCGCTTCCTCTGCAGAGTAGCTAGTCATTGCCTCCTGTGAGTTTTTGGGATCTTTCTGTAAACTCAAAACTCTCTTGCCAGGTAGCGAGGTTTGAACAACTTGTGATGTTTTACAGACAGCTTCCAGAATTCAGAAGACTTTTTGGGAAGGTTTTTGTCCTGTAGCCACTGACCAGCAAACCTAGCTGGTACAATAGAATGGGCTACTCATGTGATTGGTTTTCAGAAAGAAATGGTGCTATGGCACTAGAGGTACATTTGCAGAAGATTGGGCTTGAATAGATATTGCCCATAATGTTCATTTTGTACATGGCTTTCATAGAAAAGAAACCAAACCAAGGGCCCTGTGTTTGATGTCTTCAAAGAGCAAATAATTTTGATTTATGTGGACCAGAAAGAAGATTAAGGGTTTTTCAAATTAGCATTTTGAAACCCTGCAGCATTAATTCTTGCTGAAGTATAAAATGAGAAGAATAAAAAAGAAAAAAAGCAGATCTCATCTCTAGAAGGGTAAGTATGGTGTGACAGGGTATCCAGCTTTTTCAGGAGAGTAAGCCACAGTACTGGGCCGCAGAGAGCATTGGATAACCAGTACAACCCTGACTTACATGCTTTTCATACAGCACAAATTATCCCTCTACTTCATTACTGTTCTTCCTGAATTACGATGTGCACATATGTAGTTCAGTGTGTACTCAAAAAGCCTCAGTCCATTCAGCAACCAATTAGTAAAGTAAGAGTGTTTGTTTGATTTTTTTTTTTTTTCCCCTTGGGAAGTCTAGATGCAGACTACTTGATATGTTCTTTTTGTGAGTGACACACAAGCATTTAACATTACTGAACCATGGGTCACTTGCTGGAAAGGCTGTTTCCTGGCAAACATAAAGCTTGAATAGCAGAAGAATAAGAGTCTAGGGGTAGCCAAGGGAAACTTGGGCAATGTAGTTGGAGATCCAGTCAAATCTCTTAAATTCTTGGATTCTATGCTGAAGGGTATACAGTACATTGGGTGTGCTGTACTGGAAGGCAGCATTGTTCAGTACAATGTATTATTTATTCATTCCAGTGTCTAATAGCTTGCCTGTTATAAGAGACAGATACACAGGTTTGTCATTACCAAGATTACCTCATAAAGGTCTTCTGAAAGTCTGGTGTTGTGTTCACTGGTATCTTTTGCTATATCAAAAAATATTAAGTGATAAGATAAATCTCAGCTACATATTTGTAGATGTTCTTGGCTCTGAGATTGTAGATCTTGACAGTCCTAAAAAAGGCTGAGGTCCTTCATTTGAACGTAAGAAATCTGCAAAGAAGAATTGATGGCATTTCGTTCTTTTGAACCAATCTCTTGACCTGTGTCCTTCTTACAAAACAGGCAAAGAAACAGCATTTAACAAGTCAACTTTTCAAGCTTATTGTGCACGAATTCCATTTTAGCTGCATCAGCTTATTAGTGAATAGGAGCTCCAAGAGACAATTTCTGAAGAGAGAGGAAAGGGGTTATTTGATATACAGCCTTCTAACTAGTAAGTAGATGTATTTCTCTGTAAAACAGAAGAAAGGAACAGGCTTGCCCTAAGCAGGCTTAGCAAGCATTGAGCAGTAAGAACTGGTTTTCTGGGTCAGCTGCATTATCAACTGCATTGCCTTTTCAGGCTGTAAATTTTGTTGTTTTATACCAGAGCTTTGAGAGTAATCCTGCTTCTGATCCAGAGGTCCTGTATGTGAAGTGAGAGTTGCAATGTATCTGCTTGAAATACCCGAGATCATTTTACTTCTTGACATTTGTCTTGGTGACTCCAAAGGAAGCCTGGATGACTAGGTACTTGTAAATGGTGCACGTTTTATGAAATCAGTCCTGCCTTAATTATTTGACATTTATAAAGCTGTCAGTAATAGTGGAAATACTCTGATATAATCATTAAAAACAATCAGAAATGTTTTTATTCTTGAGAAGAGATGAGAAGAAGCGGAAAGGTTTGGTACGTACAGCAACGAAATGTTTCCCATTAAGATGTGCGGTATAAATGATGTATGCAAGTCAACAAAGTTTAGTGGAAAAGAGGTCCTACTTAGCAATCTCGATCTTAATGCTTCGAAATTTCAAGCTTGGTTGCCAAAGGCATTAGTCATTCGTTACAATGAGATGTTGGACTGGGCTCTGAACAATCTGTTCAAGGTGAAGATGTCCCTGTCCATGGTGGAATGGTTTGAGTAGATGAGCTTTAAAGGCCCTTCCAACCCAAAATGCCTGAGGTTCTGTGTTTGGATGTCATGGGGAGAAAAGCAACACACAAACCAGTAAAGCTCATTGGCTAATTTCTTACAAACTGGAAACTATTACTCATTGTAAGCATCTTGTTTTGGGTGAGGAGCTGGTTAGTGTATGTTTGAAGGAAGAAATGTAAACTTGCATTGTTCAGTTTGCTCTGTTAATAATCTGGGGCTAAAAGGGAAGAACTCAGGAAGCATGGATGGAGGGAGTGATGGGTACTGAGAAGCCAGTCCAACAGGTTGCTCTAGATGATTTATTATGCAGTATTCCGTGGAAAATACTGCTTTTCAGTATCACTGGGTCTATTTATGTAAAAGACAAGTGTACTAAATACTGAAAAGGAGAGGAAGGAGGCTATAAGTTGCCAAAATATGCAGTTCAGGTGGACTTGTGCATTGGAGGGATACAAGTCAAGAGCAGGTTTGATCCAAGAAAATAAAAGTTTGAGTAGAACCAATGTGTCTCTGTGGTTTTGTGTAGTCAGTGCATGGATACAGGGAACAATCATTTTAGTGTTACAGAGAAGGGTTAAACAAAAAAAAAAAAGGTGGTAAAAATCCTTTTGAATCCAAGTAGACCCACTCTATTGCAAGAATAATTTTAAAAGCACCTTGCACTTTATCTTGAAGAAGACGTTTGAAATGTTTAGTGACATGGTTTATAAACTCCTTTTTAAAGTGACAATTTAGATCGAGTGACTGTAATCTGAAGCTAGGCACTTTTAGATTGAAAATGGGGATTTTTTAATGGTGGATAATGAGTGAACCATTGGAACAGTATCTTACATTTTCAATGCTTAATCTTTTACACTATTTTTTTCCCTAAAGTGAGACTTGTAATTTAGCAAGAAACTGTTGTTTTTATTGAAGAAAACCAAAATTCAGGGTCTCTGGGAAAAGTGAGAAGAGAGGATCAGTACTTTCCATTCTGAGTATATTAAATCTGGTTTTTCACAAGATCTTTCTCTTATTGCTGTTTATTCTAGCCACTGAATCCTTCCTGTGTTCTGCCATAGTTCTAAAAAGTCCTTTTAAATGTACTGATTGAATTAACTTGCCAAAGCATAAGAATCTAGCCACAGGTGTGAGCTAGGAAGAGAGTAGGAAGTATTTTTTTTTAAAGTAATTCTTCATGAGGAGTCTTCAAATGCTTTGCACCAAGCTGCATTTGGAAGAAAAATTTAAGACTTCTTTTATGTTTTTGAGGCATTATATCTAAGGTTTTAAAATTACTTGGCATCTGCTTTTTTGTGCAGTATTTCTGGTTTTTTGTCTTGTCATGGATTCCTCCCGCTGCTCCTTAAATCTTGAAATGGAAATACTCACCATGAATTGTGTGGCTTATGCCAATTGCTTTTCCTCTGTGTTTCTCCTCTGCAATGTAGTTCCCAAGTGCTGCAGTTCTTAAGTGCTGCCTGTCAAGCAGGGAGCAGGGACCCTTTCAGAGGAGCAGAACAGATGGTGTGTCAGTATTCCTCACGCTTTAACTGTACTGAGAATTGTTTAATCCTTTTTGCATTCTCAAACTTCTTTCTTGTATGTTTTGACAGGAGGCTGGAGCCCACAGAAAAACCCCTTCAGATTGTGTATGACTACTTGGCTGGGTTGGGTTTTGATGATCCTCTCAGAATGCAGGAAGAGGCAGCAAACTCTGATCTCAGCTGTATGATTCGCTTTTACAGTGGTAAGAAGTTGTGTGTGTGCACACTGTCACTGTTCCTGTAGCTGTAACCATGAGCTGGAACTTGGCTAAAGCCTGAGTCATCAGCCTGTCGGGTTTATAGAGGGCTGCATCAAGCACCTGCAGTACCAGTAACATTTCTTAAAATAAAACTTTTTCAAGATTACTAGGAAAAAAATCACACTTCTGCAGTTTTCTTGATCCTGTTTATGACTTAAGAAAAGACAGGTCCACAAGAAGGCACAAGATTTCTCTGGTGTCTTTAGCTTCAAATATTGTAACTGATGACATACAGCTCCCACTGGGATCAGAAACACAGGACAGTTCTGTTTAGATGTGCATGAAGATTGTATTTGAAAAAGTGTGTGGATATGGGCAAGGGAGGTCCTGGTCAAATACCTCTGCAGCCTTTTTATAGTGAAGAGTGAAGCTGCCAGCTGGTTAATAATAATGTAGGCTGCCTTTAGAAACCTAGGGCACTGGTTTGCAGAAGCGAGTTTCTTGTGCACCTGCTTGCTGCAGAGAATGGACACTGTAAAGTCCTTGATTTGGGTGAGCACTGTTGATCACCAACCAAAACAGCAGTGTGTTGTCAACATTGTTCTCACACTGAAGCCAAAACACAGCCCTGTACCATCTGCCAGGAAGAAAATTAACTCTATTCCGGGCAAAACCAGGGCAGTCATCTTCAGGGAACTTCCTTTGTAGCTGATTTTCCAGCTCTTCCTTGAAAGTCCAGTAGAAGCCACCTCAGTGGTTTCTGTGACTCTAGCTGACTCACTGAGAGTTTAAAATTGCTTTTCTGTTGCATCTGAATGAAGGCCATTTGGCAGGCATGTGGATTTGCTAAGGTCTGTAACTACCTGTAGGTTAAAAACACGCTGCATGGCAGCCATTCTAACATTGTTTTGGGAGGCCCAAATGGTGCTGCTCAGCCGTTCCTGCGCTGACTGAGGATGTTGCTTGTCCTCTGCACAAGACTTTTGTTTAAAGTGCAATTTATCTTCTTGTTCTTTACAGCAACTGGTTTTGCACATTAAATCTGTGTCATTTGTAGTCACAGATGAGAATGAAGAACCTACGGATAGTAAATGCTAATATCCCCTTTTTCTTCAGAAAAGCCATGTCAAGTGGAACAGTTGGATCGCATCTTGCTCTCTGGGGTCTATAACGTTCGCAAAGGGAAGACCCAGCTCCACAAGTGGGCAGAGCGCTCAGTCACTCTCTGCGGTACGTGCCTCATTGTGTCCTCAGTGAAGGACAGCCATGCAGGGAAGATGCACATCTTGCCTCTCATTGGAGGGAAGGTAAGGCTTTTTTCTGGTTAGCTCCCCGTAGCCTGGGAAGGAAGAAGAAATAGTGGTGTTGGGAATCATCCCCAATAGATTAGTAGGCTTTTGTAACAGATTACTGCATTAATGTGCCCACCCCCTTTCTACTTGCTTTGCTTTGCAGGTAGTAGTCTGAAGGCTAATAAAAGGAAGAGTCACTGGTTCAGCTTTACAGCAGTAGCCAGTGTTGTGAATGGGCACTCTGGAAATTACTACATCTTTTATAGATTTCAGCAGAAAGATATTAAGCAGGATTTACTTCTGTGTTTTTCTCCAGTGACTTCGCAGCTGTATTTTCAGCAAATGCAATGTTACTGGTGGTCAGTAATACCTCACCCTGGACTTCAGTTATAATTGCTGGCGCTTAGGCAGGCTGTTGTTGTCAATTCTCCCTTGGCAGGTGGAGGAGATGAAACGTCGGCAGTACACCCTTGCTTTCACATCCACTGGAGCACAAGCTCAGACATATCACATTTCCTTTGAAACGCTGGCAGAGTGCCAGCGGTGGCACCGCCAAGCATCCACGGTAAGGCCATGGGGACACTGTGGTTCAGATGGTGGTTGCAGGGTACACCACAGGAAGGGTTTTCTGATGCAGGCTTAGTCTGCAGTCAGAGATGAAGCTATGGTGCTGGAGAAAGTACCCAGGACACCTTCCAGCTTTCTTCATTTCCTTCATACTCTGGACTACAGAGATTTTTCTGTTAGCATTCTCTTTTTTCTTTGCCTGTGTAACATTGTCAAGCAGTAGTTCTGTGCTGTTTTAACCCCTGCTGCACCTATGAGACTAACTTAGTCACAGATCACTACAGCAAACCACAGGGACTGGCTGTATAAGCCAGAAGCTTACCCATTGCATTTGTCACCGTACTTGAACATACCTGAAGTATGAGTTGGATATTCACAGGGCTGCCCTGATACGTTTGAGTTACAGAGAGGTCGTAGGTCAGCAATGATATTATGAAATACAAAATGTATTCAGAATAAAGCAGGTCATAAAATGTCAAATCAAGCACCAAAGATCTCAAAACAAAATGTACTTAATGAAAGGATATCTGAGATTTGCAAATATTCTCTGAAATGTTGTGAAACCATAATTTATGAAGCCTTTTTATAGCAAGTTATATTTCAAATTTTATACCCTCAACAAGCTAATAAAAGAAAGAAGTAGCTAAAAGTACAGAAGAAACAGCTAGGCCAGGCAGAGGTTCTGAAAACCTCAAAGAACTGAACTGGAAAATCATCTGCTTCCTTTTGCTTCTTGCACCTTTGGAAGGCACTTCGAGATTATGCTTTCTCAACAGAGTTTCCTGAAAGATCTGCTTTCCTTTATTACAGCTCTCTTACAGCCTGGCCTTTAGGCAGTGTGCCCAGCACACATGCAGAGCAGGGCTTTTTGTGAGTCCTGGCTGGTATCCAGCTATGCATCCTTGTCAAGGATGTAGCAAAGGGTATAGGCTTGTACTTCATGAATTCCCATTTCCTGCATGTACTCTACCTGGTAGGTAGAAGGAGTTCTTTCATGTTCTTGCAAATTGTTTACTACTTGATTCTTTGGCCTTCCATTAGACTTCTATAGAAAAATTTGTTGCACAGCTGCAGCTTTTTCTCTTTTTTTTCAGATTGTGTCTATGCGATTTAGCATGGTTGATCTTTCATGCTACAGCCTTGAGGAGGTACCAGAGCCCCTCTTCTACAGTCAAGATATCACCTACCTCAACTTACGCCACAATTTTATGAGAACAAGTGGAGCAGGGAGTCTTGACTCTCTTTGCAGGTCTGCAAAGAATAATTTTTTTTCTACATTTGGAGTCCTTGACATGTGGATACAGGAATGAAGTATTGCCTATTCTCTTGGGGATGGTAAAAAACTTTATCTTTAGGAAGCTCTAACAAGTGAGGGAGTTGGAAGCAGAACTGGGCAGCATAAGCAGGAATAAAGTTCAAACCATTTATAATGTTCATGAGCTCCCTTCCACAGATCCTGTGATAACTCTGATTTGAGATAAGACTTGTGGAGTGACATGCTGTTTGCATGGGCAAGATGCAGTAATAATATTAGGCTGCTTGCTAAGCAGAGAACATCTTGGGATATAAAATAAATGACAAGGAAGGCATAATGCTGCTATTGTGAATAAGTGTTTGTAGGAAGAAGTTCAGATGTGAAAACCCCTGTTTTGGCAAGTTCTTAATGTGTATTTGGAATTGGTAGAGGGCCTGTGAGACTCCAGCTTTGCTTGGAAACTTGTGATGATCTGCTTTTAAGAGAGTAGCAGTTATGTGATGGTATGGAAGCTTGATGTAGTCATCTTAGGTAAATGAAGGAGTGTTACAAAAATATTTTTAAATTAATTCCCAAAAATCTAGGGGAAGATTAGTCTCTTGATATGTATACCAGCCATGCTGAATATAATTCAAGGAGTTGCTCTATGAATTTTGAAAGCTGATAGGAAGCCTGTAGTAATATTATCCAGTGGCTCTGTTTGGAACACATCGTGCTCTAAGAAAGGTGTGTTTGGAGAAACTTTGCAAAACTTCTTTTAGTTGGTTGTTTGTTTTGGTTTGTTGTTGTGGTTTTGAGGTTTGGTTGGTTTTGTCATTTTGGTTTGTTGGGGATTTTTTTCAAAGGCGGGGTGGGGTGGGGAGGGGTATGGTTTTGTTTTCTTTGTCTCCCGGGGCCTACTACTGTGCTATTTAATTTTTCTTCCTATAGATGTAATGAGATGCCGAGGTGTCCATAAGAGTATACAGTATATTTTTTGAAAAAAAATTGCTCACTTCTGGAAATTCTTTGCGGTTTTATTGAGAGCCAGAGACTAGTCTGGCTTTCCAGACTTCTTTAAATGCTTTCTAATGCTGAATTGTAATAGATTCTGTTACTGAAGAAGCTGCTTAAAATAATTTAAGATTTTGCTCTCTACTTGGCTCTTCAAATACATTGTATGGTTTTGAAAAGCACATCTGAACTTTTGTTTTCTAAAATGTAGTATCCTTGGTTCACAGGATCAGCAAAGGGACTTGAAATTTCTTTTGACCTTGCATGTAGTCAACAAGAAATGTAGCATGTCAAAAACTCAACTCTTTTCCTAGTAGTGACTGTGTTTGATGAAGCTGAAATCCTCAAACAAAAGCTGTAAAAGAAGCTCTCACTTCACACAATCTTGAATAAACAGGTAGCGTTAGGTAGCCCCCATAAGGCTCCTCTTTGCCTTTTGAAAAGATTTTCTCTCTGAGGTTTTTAGGATGTTCCTAGGATTACAGCAGAAGACCCTTGCTCCCTTGCAGTCGGTACTCTCAGTGCCTCGAGACTATCAATTCCCAACAGCAGAATTTTTCACAATGATCAGACCTCTTCCTCTGAGTGTCTTTCAAGCTGTAGGAGTCTGATTAGCTGTAACTATAATAATGGAGCAAAAATAATTAGCTAAATGGAAAATGTTAAGCAAAGGGCATTAAATAACCTTACCTCCTTTCTTATTTTCTTAGCTTATTTTTTATGTATTCTACTGCCTTTCAGATATCTCCCTTGTCTGAAAAGCACTGCGATCTGGTCTTCGTTGATATGTGTATGTGCACATATACATGTGTACATCTGCATGTCTCTTGTCAGCATTCTAGCTAGTTGATACAGATTTGTGCTGTGGTGCTTTGGTGGCAGGACAGGATGTGTTAAACTGGGAATATTTCAGGGCAACACCAGTTTGGGCTGCTAAACAGAGGATGATCATCCCATGGAAGATTCACTGCTGTGTTTCCATACCTCTTTGCTGCCCCAGGATGCCCTGTGAGAGGACACCAAAACCTGAGGACCCACAACGATTTTGGGTTCTTTATCCTTTGTAATACCTAGTTCATATATACAGCTTGAATGAGAATTGCATTTCAGTTCCACTCATACATCACTACATGAGCTTATTGAGGCAAAGAAGCAGAAACAGAAGGAGAACTCAAAGGCTTTTGAGTATTGTCCTCCCCATTGAGTATAGAAGTCTGCTTGAGGAATCTCAGACCAAGCATGTACCAGTTTCCCTTCAACTTTTGGAAACTTTAATGACCCTCTTGTGCTTGCGTTGATATTTTTGCAGAGGGATGAATTCTAAGCATTAGTTGTGCTGTTGTGTTTAATGCTGTCTCTCAGAGCAGCCTCTCACACTGCCAGTGAGAGGGAAAGAGTGCTTGGCGCTAAGGACAGGTGTAGCAAAAGCCATTGCAGAACCTCCTGAGAAAGCAGTTTCATTAAAGCATTTGCTGATTGCAAACCCTGAGAGCTGTGACCTGTCCTAAGTCTCTTAAAGTTGAATCAGCTAATGAGATAGTTCAAATCTTCAGGTTCATTCTCATTGTTTCCTTCTTTTCCAATACTGTGATGAAGTTCTGTGTGCAAGTTTCTGATTTTTGTGTTATTGTTAGGTCTGTGCATTGTCAAGTGTTGTTCCTTTGAGGAAGGCTTTTACCAGCACAGCGTCTTTTTCTCTTTGGCTTTCAGTTGCTGTACAAGAGTCTGGCTGCAGCAAACAAAAATGCCTGTGCCCTTGTTTATATGATGGGGTGCTCAAAGCAAACAACCCATGTCCAAGTTTCAGCTATGTTCTCTCTTTCAAAAGAACAACACCCCCCAAGGTTATAAAGCAAAATGGTGAAATATAATGCGTAGTTCCTACACAGATCATTACAAGTATTTTGAATCTGAAAAAAGGTCACTATAAAGGAGGAAACAACTCCAAAACCATCAGTCTTACATTTCAAGACATCTCAAGCTAGAAGTAATATTCTCCCTCAAGCTAATTAACCTTGGTTTTGTTACCTGTATTAAAACATTTGCTTCAAAGTAAGGGCTATTCACCAATGCCTGGGAAAAGCTGGGTAGGTGAGGCAGATGAATAACTGTATGTTTCCAAGAAATAGTTCTCTGGTACATTAATTTTGAATTATCTCATAGAAGTGAGATACTGATTTCCCCACTGAATTAATTTCTGGTGGTTCCAGTTTGGGATGAAGAGGCTATTACTTGGGAAGCAATACTTTTGCTTCCTGTAGAAGGAGGCAGGAACTCTTGGAGGACAGCTCTGCTGTATCTCACCCCAGCCATACTAAGTTCCTTCTCTCTCTTTGGACGTAGCACCGTGATTGAAGGTAACCATTTCTCAAGCCCTGGTAGGACTGTAGGGACTGTGGGGCTGTCTGCACTTGGGTGCAGTCTGCTGAGCAAGGGGCACTGTAGTTGTGTGATCTTGTTCAAGGACCTCTGGGTGCAGGTGTTGGGCCTTCCTAGCATGAAGCAAGTGCTTTCCTAGTTTTCTCTTTAACAGCTTGGCATAGCTTTCTCTTGCACTTAGCTTGGAAAGTGTTTTCTTCTGTTTTATTCTCAGAATAGTCCCAGTGAATGTTTTCAGCTCCTCTTTTCCCAAGCTACATACTTGTAGACTCTTACTGTAGTTAATTCTTTAAAGGTAAATTTTTTTAACTGAACATTTTAGTTTCCTTAATCTTAGTAACAGTCACTAGGAAGAAGCTTGTCAAGTAAGGTTAGAAGGTTGTTACCAGTTTCTGCAGTAATCCCGTGGTATTTGATCACTTTCAGCATGACCACTGAAAAAAATATCAGTGACTTAAATCCAGATTTATGCAGGAACTCCTGTAATGAGTTAGCTGACTGTATTACCAGTGTACATAGACTTACGACTGATTCGTATATTTTTGCTTTTAGGCCATGTGGGTTTGTGAATTAACTACAGTTCTTGTTAATAGGTTTTCACAGTTGAAGAGTCTGAACTTGTCTCATAATAGACTGGGAGAGTTTCCTGTATCACTGTGTGAGATCTCTACTCTGACAGAGCTTAATATTTCCTGTAATGGACTTTATTACTTGCCAAGTCAGATTGGCAAACTGTTGAAGTGAGTATGTTCTTTACAACTGTGATCATAAATATCCTTGGTGCTTCAGCTGAGCACTACTGATGTGCAAGTACTGTTTCTGAAAGTGTGAGTTATAGGGCAGCCTGTTTTTCCCATGAAGGCTGAATGATTAATTTGACTCTAGCAGAAGGTCAAGAACTAAGATGTGCAATCCCTTAATTACTACTGTTAAAACATTACAGCTACTGGTGCAGATAAAATGAGGAAACTTCATACAGATGAAGCATTGAAGGCAATTGCATTGATTCTCAGATAAGTCTGTGTGCATTTTTCTGCAGCTGTAGAGTTGTCTTTCTGCATTTATTATTTGAATTTAATAGTTTCAGTACTGATGCAATTTCTGTTCAAGTTTTAATTTATTATAGAAAACTAGTTTGTGGTAACTTCTGACAGGGGTCTAGTGATTTTTGTCAGCACTGGTATGTTTGATTGTGTTCTACAGAATTGGCTGCTTTTTATGTTAGAGGGTTTTAACATGAAAATACTTGAGCAATCTCCTCTGAAAACTTTGTCTTAAAGTGTTTGCTTTAAACACTTGTCCATTTTCCCCAGTAGCTACCCCAAATGCATAAGAGCTTAAGCTCAGGTAAATTTAATTGCAAGAATGTTAGTACGTTTGTATAGATAAACATCAATATTGAGCTGTTGGTTTATTGTGGCCTGCTTTTCCTCCAGCTTGTATCTTTAAAAAGGATTGTCTGCGGCACTGGATGTGAGCAAGTAATTTCCAGAATGATTTTTTAGCCATATACAAACTGTGAGGAAAAAGCTGCATGTAGCCTTACGCTTTCTGGAGGTTTACAGCTTAGTTATGGGTCCAGTTATATTGATGACTCCTTGAACCCTTATTCATAAGAACTTTTTGTGGCCTCAGATTTCATTTCTACCACCACTTAACAAAGAAAGGTCTCTGTTGGAACATAATTGTAGTAGGGGAATTCTATATTTGGGATCTGAGTCTCAAAAGCCATACGATCTTTGAAACAGCTCATCATACAACAGAAAGCTACCTTATTCTTTTCTGAGTGTGTGTTGGAATGGCCAACTTGAGTGTAAAAATCTTCTACCAGTGCATTAGTGTGGTAGGAGGTGTGATTAAATTGTGCCATTTGTAGAAAACCAAGTAATTAAGGAAATATCTTTCATTTGTAACATAAGTACTGATTGGTATTTTGCTTGTGTTAACTTACAATCTTTGGCACAACTGGAAGTTTACCTCCAAAATAATTTAAGAACTATTTGATATTGCATATATGCAGTTTCAAGCCTATTACATGCATGATAAAAGTACTTCAGTAACTTTACGTGTATAAGAATAAAAATAGCTGTTAGGTACCTTTGAAAATAACCACATTGAGACCAGCTAACTATACAAGAAAATTCACTGGAAATACTAAATGTGATGTTCCCTGCTCTTTGCAGTATTATTTTCTTCCTCTTTTTCACTGTTGCAGTCTCCAGACCTTCTGGCTTGATGGCAATTTCCTCACGTCCTTACCAGAAGAGATGGGAAACCTGGAGCAGCTCAGCTGTCTTGGGCTTTCCTTCAATAACTTCTGTGAACTGCCAGCAATTTGTGAGAAACTTGTCACCTTAGACAAACTAGCCCTGGCAGGGAACTTGCTAGAGACTCTGGACCTGACAGTGCTGAACCGTATGAGTCACATCAAAAGTGTGGACCTGAGGTAAGGGGCGAAACTTGCAGATGTCTATAAAACAGGTTGCTACTTTCCATTTACAGCAGAGAAGCTGTGTAATTTCTGGTGTGTTTTGCAATAAACTAGGTTCAGTTTTTTCTCTTAACTGATTCTTTAGCTTTTATGGCGTTTTTTTTCCTGAGGGTGTGCAGAATCCACTTGGAAAAGCAAGCTTATTTGAGCAGTGCCTGATGCTGAATGGGACCTAGCCCTCAAGTTTCCTCTTGTGATTTGCTGTTACCTTGAGCTTTGGTAGCTCTTTGATCTCTCCTTCTCTTTTTTGTCTCCCTGCCCTAGAGATGTGATCCTCATTCTTCAGGCTGCCAACTGCAGATCTCTCGGAAAGGGGCAAAATGCTTTCTATGTGTGGCAAGGCAGTCTAGTATCTGTTCTCTGTATTAGCTTCCTGTGTCTGTGCAGAGTAGCTGCCCCTTGCCCTGGCTTCTGTTTTCTAGACTGGATCTTTGTTCAGAATCTCTTAAGAATTGGGGAATTGTTAAAATGGTTACATGTAGCAGTGTAGACAAAGGAAATGTTTTTGTTTGTATTCACTGCCTGAAATTCACCATTACTTGTTACGCCTTTCATTCACTGTGCTCACCTTTGGAGTTAGCCTTCACCAGAATTCTCCCTGTCCTCTTCTTTCTTCTCTCTTCTTACCAATGTCCAGTGTTTAGTGTCCTATTTTCTGACTTTTTAACTCATCTCTGAGTGTTTAGGCTGAACAACCTGAAGAGAGCAGCAGCTGATACTTTGGAAGGAAACAAATCTGTGGCTTACATGGATTTACGAGACAATCAGATGACAGATCTGGATCTGAGCTCCTTGGTCAGCCTGGAGCAGCTGCACTGCGAGCGGAATAAGCTGAGAGAGTTGACACTGAGCGGCTTCTCCCTTCGGGCCCTGTATGCCAACAGCAACTGTATGTCTCTTTGTCTTCTTCACCTGCGTTTTCTCTTTAAGCCCTGTGATCACAGGAAAAGAGCCTTTTGCCCTCTCTCACGCATTAAAAAAAATACTTACGCTGATGTTATCAGGGTGAAATAGTACGTGATGGATCCTCTGAGGTTAGCTCCTACTGTTCACATATGCATGTGTGTTCACAGGCGGTGTAACAGTGTGGAGATCGTGGTGTTATGCCCAAGAAATTAATCTTCCATTGAATCTGTTTGGGAGCACACAAAGAAAAGTACAGTTCTCTCTTGATTTGGTGCTCTCCATGACAGATGGAGAAGTGGAATGGTGAGACATAGTAGTGCTGAATGGCAGATTATGAAGTGTGAACTCTGTGGTGGGAAGGATCAGTGGGGACCTTGAGTCTCCATAAAGAAAAACTATGAATCTCATTTGCTTCTCTGTGCTGTTTTCTCTCCAAAGCTCTGCAATTGTACTTACTTGCTTTACTTTATCAGGTCTGACAACTGTCAATATTTATCCGGTTCCTGGTCTACTGACATGTCTAGAACTCTCTCAGTAAGTGATCATATACAACAGAATTTAAATCAAGTATCTGGACACCTTTGCTTTTTTTCTGCAAAATTTTCTACAGGTTTTAAGGGAGCAATTAAACACAATAGAACTTCAAAGCCCAGCACTAAACAATGATGAAAGTGTCCCAGACCAGAAGCTCTTCTGAAGCAGTATGACCTCTTCAGGTGACTTCGCTGTCCTTCAGCTGGAGGCTGTTATCAGAAAAAAAACACCAAGCAGGGATCACTGAACTTGTGGCAGCTTACTGAACTGAATGGGAGGGATCTGTGGATCAAATATTTAGAGTAGCCGCCAGTGATCTCTGCTGTTGGTTTCATTACCTACGTCTGCCCTTGGAGCAGCATTGTGGGACCTGTAGGACAGTATGCCCCACCAAGTCATGAACCAGCTCAGTTCATTGTGAGATAAATTCCACATGAGTAACTCAGATGCTGTTCGTTTTTTGCCTGTTGCTTTTGGTTTGGCTGTCACTAAAATCATGCAGCATTCAGAGTCTGTTCCATATGGAGTGCTGGTTTCCAGCTTTTCCCATTTGTTTTTCTCAGCAATCAGCTACAGTGTGTCCCAGACTGGGCCTGTGAAGCAAAGAAACTGGAAGTTTTGGATGTGAGCTACAACCTACTCATGGAGCTTCCATCGAGGTCAGAAAACCTTTGTAAACAGAGCTGAGCTTTCTTCTACAATGGGCTGTCTGGGAAGAGAGAAACAGTGCTATTCCAGTTGCTTTATTCCTTGTTGCGTTGAGATATAATCCACTTACTTTATCTGTGCAGCATCAAAAATGCTCTGTATTCAAATGTTGGAAAGAACCAGTTTCTGGGTCAGCCTTTTCAACAATAGGGGCTGGGTAATTCCATCCTGTGCTTTCGGCTGCTACTGCAGCTTTTTCACCCGATGCAGAACATGCTGCTGTGATTAATATGTGTTACTATACTGCCTGTGAAACGCAGATCATAGGTGAGACCTTAAAATGTTTTGCATCGTCCCACAAAAATTTCATCTGTTACCTTTGATAGGGAGTTACCACAAAGGGGCAGTTCAGCTGATCTCAAATGTAGCTTTCACAGTACACCATCAGCCAGTTCCTTTCTCCCAATTTCCCTTTAGTTTCTGCAGAAGTGCAGTGAATGAGAGCCAAGAACTAATACTATTTTGCAGTCACTTATAATAACTTGTCCATGGTACCAGGAACATCCTAGGAAGAAGCAAAGCATAAATATTTTCAGCCTAACAAGGGTGTTTGGTAAAGGTGTGATTTGATGAATGGCACAGTGTCTAGGGTAAGTTGTACTAACATTGAATGGAGAAGTGGTTGACAGGGAAAAATTGCAGAACATGGGTTGGAGAAGTTGAAGCAAGAGGCATAGGAAGTGATCAGCAGTGACATTCTAGTGATTGTCACAGGAAAACGATATACATCAAAAGCAAGAAAAGGATATAATAAGGATATGATAATGAGAACTTAGAAAGAGAATTTTAGCCATGCCAGTGGATTAAAAGGACCAAATTTTAAGTATATTGTGCAAATAATTTACTGTTTCAGAAATAATACAGGAGTGCTAGGCCACTAGTTAAAGCTCTGAATTTGTTGGCACTGTGGAAGCAGTTCTTCCTACCTGCAAGTGACAACAGGCATTTAAAGCCCTCCTTTGTGACTTCTTCCTTTGTCTGCCTGCGAGAATGCTGGCCCCTGCACATCAACTCGCATCACAGGATACCAATAGCAGTAGTGTAGAGGGAAATGTAGATAAGCTTCCAAGCATTCAGAGAGACTGAGTCATCTTACCCTGTGTGTTGTTCTGCTTGGTCATTGTTTACGTTTTATGGATCAGTGTATTTTAATTCTTCCCTGCTGTACAGTCAGATTAAGTGGATTAAATACTACTTCTCCCACGGTGTGGATGTCAAGAGGAACAAACTAAGCTAAATAGAAAACCCTGTGTCTTTCTAGGATCCTCAGAAGTTTGAGTCTTCGGAAATTGATGGTGGGGCACAATCATCTGCAGAGCCTTCCACCTCTTCTAGAACACATTCCACTGGAGGTGCTGGACCTTCAGCACAATCTGTTGACTAAACTTCCAGAGACACTCTTTGTCAAAGCTCTGAAGTGAGTATCAGTAGCAAACATCTTCTGTCTGCATTATCCTTTGGAGTGTAAGGGCTGAAAGTGGCACCTGTGTGACTGTCCTTCCAAGGTGCCATTTGCATAAGAGATAACAAGGTGGGCCCTTTATGAGGAGGTTATTCAGGTGCCATAAGGGAAGGCATGAAGCTGACTTGAAAGAATCAGTCCATGTTGCTAAGTAATTGCAGGAAAGCAGAGGCTGCCTGAAGAACTTTGTCTTTAAAAGTAATCATAAGTTCAAGTGCAAAGAAAAGAAGCCAGTCAGATTCAGGTCATTGGAGAATAACAAGAGAGATGCTTTACAAGTGAACTATGAACTAGACAGGAGTTAGCCCTTCTAGAAAGAGTCTAAGTAAAGTTTTATGTTGTCTGCTTCCACCGGTATTACCAATGGGCTTTTCAGTACTCAGTGTTTACTGGAGTGTGCATCCACAGTGCGTATAGCTAATAAGTCATTAATAGACTGACAAATCTTAATGTGAGTAGGGATGTTACAGTATTGTCTGGCGTCCTGTCTGATGCTGCTGTCCACACTGGCATTTGTACAGCTCATTTTCCTGGTTTTAGTGGAGTGGTTTGGATGATGTGAAGTCTGACTTTTTGCACTTGCTGTGGTTAGCCTGAGGTACCTGAATGCATCTGCAAACAGCCTGGAGTCCTTGCCCTCCGCACATACAGGGGAGGAGAGTTTGAGCATGCTGCAGCTGCTGTACTTGACTAATAACAACCTCACAGATCAATGCATCCCTGTCTTGGTGGGACACTCGAACCTACGGATCCTGCATCTGGCAAACAACAACCTGCAGACTTTCCCTGCAAGGTACGTCAGTAAGGCTGTTGGGCAAGACAGTGCTCCCTGGGCAGAGGCTGCCACCTCCCCATGACTGTACATGCATCAAAGTCAGAGCGAGATGCTCTCCCTGTGGCGTGATGACAAAAGCCTGACATTTCTACACATAAAGTGAGGAGTGTGTTAAGGGGGATTGGCACAGGGTAGTGTTCGCTGTAAGATTTCCTGTCTTCCTAGTTGAGGTGCCATCCAGAGGGACTAAGGGATGTAATTGTGTTGCATGTGTGTAGGGATGGGATGTTATTTCTTTGCAACTTCAGCGCTGATGGTGAAGGGTCTGTCTGTTGTACAAATCCAAGCCAGGCTTGGGCACCCTACATCTTACTAGAGCATCTCTTAGGACTTTTGGTCTCCTATCAGTAAATCAGAAAAATAGCTTATAAAGGGCAGTGTCTATGGATGCCTCATCTGCAGCTTCAGAAAGTGACAAGTTCGTGTCTGTAAGATACAGTATTTTTTCCCTTTCAGCAAACTTAGTAAGCTGGAACACTTGGAAGAACTGAATCTGAGTGGCAACAAACTGAAAACAATTCCTACAACGGTTGCAAACTGCAAACTACTTCATACACTTATTGCACACTCTAATGAAATAAGCATTTTTCCAGAAATTCTGCATTTGCCGTGTATTCAGGTATTTGTATGGAGAAGATAAAGAGATATCTGGGGAAAGTTTGGGTTATAGAATGAGGAGGAACAGCTAGGAGAGAACTGAAGGTCTCAGCAAGGCCAAGTGCAAGGTGCTGTATCTGGGTCAGGGATACCGCTGGTATCAGTCTGGGCTGGAGGATGAATTGTCAAGAGCAACCCTGCTGAGAAGGGCTTGGGGATGCGGCTGGATAAGAGGCTGGACATGCCCTGGCCATGTGGCTGGCACCCAGAAACCCCCACATCCTACACTTATCCCCAGCGGCATGGACAGCAGGTAAGGAGGGGATTCTGCCCCCCCTGCCCTGCTCAGTGAGACTCCACCTGCAGAGCTGCATCCAGCTCTTGGGTCCTCAGCACAAGAAGGACTTAGACCTGTTGGAGTGGGTCCAGAGGAGTCCATGAAGATGATCAGAGGGCTGGAGCACCTCTGCTGTGGCGACGGGCTGAGTGGTTTGGGCTTGTTCAGCTTGGAGAAGAAAAGGGTCTGGAGTGACCTTATTGCAGCCTTCCATTTCCTAAAGTGACTAAAAGAGAGCTTGAGAGAGACTTTGGACAAAAGCATGGAGTGACAGCAAAAGGGGGAATGGCTTTGAAGTGAAAGAGAGTAGGTGTAGGTTGGATATTACCTGTGAGGGTGGGGATGCCCTGGCACAGGTTGCCCAGAGAAGCTGTGGCTGCCCCATCCCTGGAAGTTTCAAGGCCAGGTTGGACGGATCTTGGAGCAGCCTCTTGTAGTTGAAAGTATCCTGGCCCATGGCAGGGGTGTTGAACAAAATGAGCTCCAAGGTCCTTTCCAACACAGACCATTCTGTGGTTCTATGTCTTTGCTTGATCAACCTGAGAAGAGGCCACAGAATATGCTTTCTAGATCTCTCACCTTTCTGAGTTGTTCAAAGATAATCTCATTCACCTTTACCCCGTCTCTGACATTTGAGACAGTGAGTAGTGTTATATAGCTAGGCAGGTTTGCATATAGAGGCCTTCTTTTGTCTTTGGTATGACCTAGTCTTTCAGTATTGGAGTTGTGGCTATTGCATATTGCTTATAAATCATTATTCTTCTGACAAGTCAGATCCATTTTCATGGCCTGTGTGTGAGATACAATCAGTAGCGGGGTTGTATGATGTTTGTAAGGAGCACTGGAGTAACTGATGACATGATGCAATAAAAGAGTATTTTCTTTGTCATGCTGTTTGTTGTTACTGCAGTTTGTGGATTTGAGCTGCAACGAGTTAACTGAAATCCTAATCCCTGAGGCACTGCCAGGTGCCTTGCAAGAGCTGGATCTGAGTGGAAACACAAACCTGGTGCTAGAACACAAGACACTGGATATCTTCAGGTAAGCCATTGACATGTCAACCCAGTAGTGACTTGCACATGGAAGGGTAATCCTTGCCAGGAGAGGAAATGGGATAGTAAAGTAAAAGCACTTTATCACTGCATAGTGGTGTAATGTTCCCTGCCTGAGGCAGCTGAGCCTTACTGTCTTCGGGAAGGGAAAAGTCTGGGTCCGAAACATCAGAGCAGGGAATTTTTCAGGTGGTATGAGGTTTTCTCAGGTGTCTCTGGCATAAGCAGCCAGACATCTCCAGAAGACCTGGACCTTAAGCCCCTCTCCTTGGTGCAGTTCTTTCCACAGACTGCTGTCTAAAACTTGAGTGGACATGGTCCTATGTCCTGTTCAGCAGTTCTAGAAAAGCATAACTTCTGTTCTCTCTGTAGTCACATTACCACACTGAAGATTGATGCTAAGCCCTCCCTCACAGCAGACTCAGCACTCACTTCTGCCTTCTGGAGTCACGGAGTAGCTGAGATGGCAGGCCAGAGAAATAAGTGAGTACTTACTGAACACTGTCACGGTCTTCTCAGGATGCTGGACAGAGTGCACTGCTGAGCACCCAAGTAGACCTGTTTTGCCCGAGAGCTCATCCATCCCTTTGTCTCTCCAGATCTCTTACTAAGTTGTAGTAACCCATGTCTCCACATTAACTTTTGCCTCAGTTTTCACGCTTGTTCCCAGAGTTGGACTCTCCTTCCCTGTCCAGCAAAGATGCTTTTTGTCTTGCCGGCTGTGCCTGTTGCCCTCTCCTGCATGTGCGCAAGGAGGGTTTGGGAGTTTCAATAATAAAATGCAGCTGTACATCTCCCAGGCTAGTTAACGTAGGGACAGTGCTTTGCTGCCCTGTGAGAATGGCACTCACAGCAAGATGCCTGATGGCTGTAGTTTTGAGAACAAGATAATTTCTTAAGACATATTAACTTCGCTTGTATGCTTTTTTGACAGGCTGTGTGTGTCATCCCTGGCACTGGGGAGCTTTGCAGAGGGGTTGGAGGCGGTGTATGGCATGTTTGATGGTGACAAGAACGAAGAACTGCCACGCTTGCTGCAGTGCACCATGGCCGACGTGCTCCTGGAGGAGGTACAGCAGTCTGACACCATGTTCATGTCCAACACCTTCTTGGTCTCCCACAGGTAGGACAGTGAGCAAGCTGGTCCTGGTGGGACTTGCATAGGTATATCAATGTGTTAGGTGGGGTGAGACAGCCCTCCAGAATTCCTGTCAGTAGAGTCTGGAGCCTCGTCCACCTTCTCCTCCAACAGGAAGCTGGGCATGGCTGGGCAGAAGCTGGGTTCCTCTGCTGTCCTTTGCTACATTCGTAATGAGTTGGCTGATCCAGCCAGCAACTTTTCTCTGACGGTGGCCAATGTGGGGACGTGCCAAGCCGTTCTGTGCCGAAGTGGAAAAGCACTGCCTCTCTCCAAAGTCTTCAGCCTTGAACAATGTTCAGAAGAGGCCAGGAGAGTCAAGGAGCAGAAAGCCATTATAACAGAGGTTGGTTTGAACCCTTTCCACTGCAGCTTCCACCCTCACGTAAAAGCTTGGTACAAATACATGAGCTCGGCTGTCTGCATAGCATTACAGGGGAGAGGGTGACATGAAGGGGCTGAATGACTTGTCTAGTACTTCCTATTCTGCTTCTTTTGTTGATTAGCTGTTCAAAATTGCATGTTCCTAAAACACTGTGGCCTAGGAACTATGGGTACAAGATGGCATGTTGTATGCAAAAGTATTAAAATGATTTCTAGAGAACTCTGAAAAGTTAACTTGGAAATAACAGGGAAGTTCCAAAGAATGGGAAAAATACATCTATACAGATCTTGAGAAATTAGTGCCAATCACTTTAGTTTTACGCCCAGTGGATCTTTTAAAAAGTATTAAGTTGCTAGGTGAAGTATTTCTCATAAGCATAATGTGTCAGTGTGTATTGCAGCTCTTCAAGGCATTGTAGCACTCTGACTGAAAATAACTATGGGCACATTAAATAGTTGAAAAACTGGCTCATTAATGGATTCTGAAAAAGAAAAGTGAAATTATTGTATAAGAGACTTCCCTGTGTGTCTCATCTGCTGGGTTTTAATACTTGGCGGCATGAGCAACAGCAGTGTTGACAGCCAGACCATACAGAAATTAAGAGCACTGAAATTAAATTCAAAACACTGAATAGGAAAAGGGACTGAGGGTTGTGGGTACATCTCTTTATGGGTGACCACTGCCAGGCTGGCCAGGGGACCATCTAGCAGAAGGGGGTAATAGATCTAGGTTGCAGAAACAGTTTGATATACCTACTTGTTCTTTTTTCCCTCAGGATGTAGTGTCCACACTTCAGAATGCAGTTACATATTAATAAAGAGGGAATTAGTTCAGATAATGCACAGAAATAGTGTAATGTCGGGTAATCTGTCTTGCACTGAGAAAGTGAAAAGTCATTATCTCACTTGTACTAAAAAAATAAGTTTCACATAAGACTACTCATTGAGACTCTCTGATTAATGTACTGCAGGTAGTCTAGCTGCACATTTCAGAATAGGCTACTATGGTTCTTCAGAGTGCAACAAAAAGTCTTGTGGGATAAGTGTAATTGCCATAATGGGTAAAGGTGATGGTGCTTATTGTACCTGGTCATCAGGTACAGTGAACGTGTGTGCTGTAGTACCTGCACCTAGATCCCTTTCTCCAGTGCTGCAGTTGCATAACTGGCATTTCTCAAGGCTTCAAACCAGCATATGAGCAGGGGAAAAGTTGCTTTCTAAATGATCTAATAGCACATCCAATTCTACCACCTTGTTTCTCTTGTCTGCAGGACAATAAAGTCAATGGTGTGACTTGCTGTACTCGGATGCTGGGCTGCACGTACCTGCATCCTTGGATCCTGCCCAAACCACATGTCACTTCCATTCCACTGACTGTACATGATGAGCTGCTACTTCTAGGGAACAAAGCTCTCTGGGAACACCTTTCTCATGCAGAAGCTGTCTCAGCTGTGCGGCACCTACATGACCCATTAGCTGCTGCAAAGAAACTCTGCACTTTAGCCCAAAGCTATGGTTGCCAAGACAATGTTGGTGCAATGGTGGTATGTCTGAACATCAGTGAGGACAACTGCACGTGTGAGATGCACGGCCTCACTTTGACAGGCCCTGGGGGTTTCAGTTCTACCACCACCAAGCCAGCAACACCTTCATGTAGCAGTGGAATTGCTTCAGAGTTTAGCAGTGAACTGTCTGCTTCTGAGGTTAGCAGTGAGGTGGGCTCTACTGCTTCAGATGAACACAATGCTGTTGGTCTCGATGGCAGTTTGCTACCACGACAAGAACGACGTTGCAGCCTACACCCTGTGCCCCCTTCAAGCATCTTTCAGCGCCAGCCTTCCAGCGCCACTTTCTCTAGCAACCAGTCTGACAATGGTCTAGATAGTGATGATGAGCAGCCTGTGGAAGGTGTGATGACAAATGGCAGTAAAGTGGAGGTAGAGGTAGACATCCACTGCTGTAAAGGAAAGGGTCTGGAATTAGAACGTCCTTCTGCAGAGTACAGCTCTTCTGCTCCAGGGCCAGAGGATGACTCTGGGCTCGTACTCATCATTCGGAGGCAGAACAGTGTAAACAGCAACACTGTGCAGAGAGGGGTCAAGGAGAAGTGTGAACTGCAAAAATCTCTTTCCACATGCTGTCTTTATGGAAAGAAGCTTTCCAATGGCTCCATAGTGCCCTTAGAGGAGAGCCTCAACCTCATTGAAGTAGCAACAGAGGCACCCAAGAAGAAGACAGGCTATTTCGCTGCTCCATCCCAGATGGAGCCAGAAGATCAGTTTGTGGTGCCACCTGATCTGGAAGATGAAGTGAAGGAACAAATGAAGCAGCACCAGGAGGATGGAGCAGATCAGGAGCTGAAAGAAGAACATGCAGCACCCCTGCCAGAGGAGTTTGACACAGCTTTGTAAACCTACGAGTACCACTCCCACATTGTCTGTCCCAGGAAGCTCTGTTTCATGAGGGCTGTCTTGCCCTCTGAGGGAGCATGGATGTGCAAGGAGTACAGGCACCTGCTGCTTCCTTAATGGAGTTGAGGAAGAATCAGGAAGGCCGACGTCTGGGCTGTCCACTTAACCACTGTAGGGTCTCAGTTGTTCTATGAGCACCCAGCTGAGCAGCTGAACTCTGCAATAGGGACTGTCTGGTAAGTCCTTGAACCCCGAGGTTCTGCCAGCTCTGCAGGCAAGGGGCTGGTGTACATGTCTGTGGATTGAGGAGGCTGCTAAGGGAGAAATGCTCAGTATTTAGAGTCCTGTGAATATTTCTGATGCAGTGTCCCACCCTCCCCCCAGCAACTGATTTCATTATTCCTTGAAAGAATACAGCCAGTTGCAATTAAGCTGACCTAAGAATGGTTTCCTACATTTATTGCAAGCACTTTTATTTATTGCACTTAAGCTGTTCTTTTCCCCTTCAGCCCAGCACTTTATTATTTAGGGTTAGGGGAGAAAGCACTTCATAGCAGGTATGCTGTGGACTTTTCCCAATGGATGTTCTTAGGGCAGTGGAGGACTCAGGATACCAGTGTTCTGATGAGCACTGGTGTAGGGGAGAGTGAGGGTTATGGTGGGATCATTCTGTGCAGGATGAGAAAATACACAGCTGAGGGATAAGCAGGTGCCAACCAATGCATTTTATACAGAACATAGGAAAGAAGCTCAGGACTGGTTGATTAAGGTCATGTGTACAGCTAGAGCTTCTGGCTGCAGAGCACAGACACACCTCCGCAGCAACCTGGCCACCTTCATCATGGATGCTTCACCGTAGAGGCTTCCTGTATCCAGAAGAGATGGAATAAAAGCAGGAGTTTGTGCTTGTCTTGGTGCTCAGTCAGAGGAGCCAAGCTGTAAACAGTGGTGTGCTGCTCTAAGGCTGGCAGAAGCATCCAGTGCTCTGTTCCATCAATATAAACTTCTGCATTGTGAGCTACGGTGTATTTGCTTGCCTCTGGAAACAGGAGTCATATTCCAAACACACAGCAACCAGCATTTCATGGTATGTGCCCAGTTTGGCCACAAACAAGGTGAAAGTGTACTTGTTTCTGCTTAGCTTTCAGCACAAAAGCAAAAATGAAACTTTTCATCTTATTACCATTTTTATCAGCACTGAAAGAGATGTTTAAAACAGTCGAACTAATGATGAACTGACCAGTCTGCACTCAGATGCCTTTTGTTTCCATTAGGATTTTTGGTGCAGGGTGTAAGTTGACTGCCTATGTCATCAACTTGTATAAGGGTTGTGGAGACCACTGCTTCTGTAGTGCGTGGATCAGTCTTCCTTTCTGACAGAGCTGGATAGCTGCTGTCCCTGTCATGTCAGTGGTGCAATAATCCTGACTGTGGGCTAGTGCCTTTTTTTCATTAATTACATTTATGAAGAAAACGTAAAAGTTTTTTTTCTGAAGAGATCTGAGGGGCTTGAGTTGTCTATTTTTGGATCAAATTTGGGCCTTGCTCAAAAGGAAATACTGTGCAGACTATTTGTGGGATTCTGTCAATATAGATCTTTTGACAAAATCTAATGGAGTTTTTCTGAAATTTCAGAGCACCTTGAATTTCCTCACACTAGGGAAAAAAAGTATTTTTATCATGCATGAGGAGCAACATTTTAGGATATACTTCATGCTAGTTGCAGTGTAATCATGAAACAACCCAACTTTTCCCAAAGTTTAAACTCTTGCAGTTTTTGGTTGTTTAAATGCCTATGTCATTTGTAACTGGAGGCTGAAGCCAATTCTTAAAATCACAGAAACAACAGCAGTTGAATCCCTTAGGCAGAGGAACAACAGCAAAAAGGATTCAAATGCTAAACCCCAAAACTCTTTCATGTTATCATCATACAAGTATTCAGGAAAGGTTCATCCCAATGTCTTTGACTGCAACTTTTGATTCTGTCACTGGTGATAGTTTTACCAAATATCTGTGCCTAGCCTCACACTCTGATATCTGAAGGGGCTGTAAAACAGCCTCCATTCGGTATGGGACTGATGCAGAAACCCTTAGTTCTGAGTAAGACTCTGACAAACCCTGCACTGCGAGGGGCACATATTAATGTAAATCAGGTCTCTATTTTTTGCACCAATATGGAAAGTTCAGTGCATCCTTGCCAGTCTGAACCGGTAGTACTGTGTGCAGAATTGCCACAAGAAGTTAGTAATGAATGACTCTACCTAGCTCAGTGTTGAATGACTAAGGAAAGCTAAGCTCTGCAATGGAGCGTGCAGATTTCTGAACTGCACCTCCTAAAGGTAATGGCAGAATGGAACAGACGGAATTCCTGGTTAAGACTTTTTCTCTAGTGCTGTTTCGGGTTTTGAAACAGAAAGGGAGTTTAAATACGACCAGCTCCTATTTTCTGTGGATGTGAACTGTCTTGGAAGACATGGCTTGTTATCTTTCTTACACTCCAGGCAGAATCCGCAGATTTCTTTGAAGCAGGTATTATGAACTCTGGGCAGCACAGGCTGACTTTATCTGTTCCAAATAATCTTCCTCTATGTGATTTAAGACAAGCACTGGTGTCCTCAAGCAGCTATTGCATATCTTCCATGTGCTTCTTCCGAGGATTAAGCTTTTCCTTTTCCATCTCAGCCACAGCATTGTGATGCTTTTCCTCCAGTCATTCAGAATCTTTTTCATGCATTAAAAATAGTGCCTGTTCATCACAAAAAGTGCTGCTTTTTCCTAGGCCAGTTTTGGGTGTCAGCAAAGACACTGGCATCATTTTTTCATGCAAATGTCTTGGATTTTCTAACACAAGATTCCAACTGCTGAGACATGCTTCAAGGTCACTGTCATCCAAAATGGCTTTTTTTCTGACATTGTCCTCACCAGACAGATGAAGATAACCACACCACTGTCTGACCAGAGCGCGTAGAACAGAGTGCTTCCCTCCACTACCTTTTGTTCTCCTGCTTTCCTCTGTCTCCCCTACCTTACTTAACACCACTTTAGATTTCAAGCTCGCAAGGAGCACTGCTGTAGGTGGAACAGGTGTGAAAATGCAAGTCTGAAGGACTCATATAGCAGGGTATAGAAAGTATCTTCCCAGGTATCCTTTCTGTTCTCCAGTCATTTCCCATATTCTTGTTTTTGGAGTTTGCAGAGATACTGTGTGATCTTCACATAATCACATCACTGAGAACGTCCCACTCATTCACAGACTTGCTGTTAGAGAGAGGTTCTCAGCTTGAGGTCCTCAGTTGTTTTGTCCCTGCTGAGCAAAGCAAGCCTTGCCATACTGCATGCAGCCACAGCCACGTTAGGCTGAGGAGTTTGTTGGTCCGTCTCTTCAATAATTCTGGCTCTGCTGACTAGCACACTTGCTGAGAAAGGTACTCTGAAGGCACTGCTCTGTCCCGTCCTATCCAGAAAGGCTTCTGCAAAAGGAACCAATAAAGGTTCTGTTGAGTGGTGAGTGGTTGGGGCCCAGGTATTAAAGGCAAGACATAGCCTCCAAGTTGCCCCCAGATTAAGGAGCAGGCCCGAGAGAGACAGCATCACAGACTGTTCATACCAGACAGAACCTTCAGTTAGGTGGGAGGATAACATCCTGTTCCAAGAAGGGAGCAAGTATTTCCCTCTCTTGGGGACAAACTGCTGTGAATTCTTAAATCTTTCCCATGGTACACAGGACCTTCAGCCACACCTAAGACTTTGGACCTGTGGGGTTTCTGCAGTCCTTCCAGATAGATGCTGGAGGCTTTTGTGTCACTTGCCAGAGGCCTTTCTCCAGGCAGTAGATCATCTCTTTGGTCTTGTGCAGTCATTGTCTGCTGTCCTATTGCTCTCTGAAAACTCAACTGTATTTTTCCTCTTTTTCCACATTTTAAAAGTTACCTTTTTTTAAACTGGACTCATGTAATTTGGCGCATGTTAAATATTACAGTGTACCAACTGTTTACTAAATAATCTTTTTTCATGTTTTTTTTTTGTTTGTTTTTAAAAAGGAGAATATTTTCTGTATCCCACTCTAGCATGCACCTGTAACAATCCCTGTTTTTATTGTGTATGGGAGTAGGTTGTCCAGTGAATGCATCCTCAGCGCCATGGCCTATGTATTGCTCCGGAAAGGCAAATAACATAAGATTGTTGGAAAACACTAGTCCATTGATTCTTTATTCCAATGTATAAAGCAGTTCAGGAAGGAAGAGTATTTTTGCATCAAATTTTCAGCTGACTTAGCAATAAAGATTTTTACTTTCATCTAACAGTTTATTCTGATTTATTGTCATTCTGTTACTGTGCTGAAGAAATCTCTGCAATATACCAAAGGTAGCTGTGTCTAGCAGCAGCTGTGCTACTTCCCTCATCAGCCTTCCATACAAAATCCTTCAGAACACTGAGAGTAGAATTAGGCTTACCAATTATTAAGGAAGCTTTCTGTTTCCTGCAAGAGGAATCCTGCCCTGTGAACTTGCACTGTACAGCTCCAGAAGGAGCTGCAGCAAGAGGAAATACAGAAATGTTAACAGAAATAAGACCACAATGGACTGTCCGTGTAAATTCTTGTGCTGAGACAGTCCATGCTAAAAGGCAGGAGAAATCAAACAAACCCCAAAACAACCTGGTGTGTTCCTATTTGGCATCTGTTTTACTTCAGTGTCTCGAGTTTTAATAATGTTCCATGGTTTTTGTAATTGTGAGGATTTAGTCACTGGTACCATTGAAAGAAGAGCTATGTCTAAGGCAAATTATGTTTGTGGTGTGTTTAGTTTTTTTAATATGGGCAGAAGCTGTCTGTGAGACTGTAGTGGTACCATCCTCTTATGAACAATGAACATAGTGGACATTGCTCTGAAGTGGCATTTCATTTTGAGGCATGAGTTGGTAATTCTAGTGCTACTTTTCCCAGTTAAATTTCCTATAAAAGTTTTAAAAAAAAAAGCAGCATCTCATTTCTCCAACTTGTACAATTAAAAATGTATTTTGTAAACAAGATACTTGTATATTCAGTCACTCATTTGATCTCACTTTGTCTGATTATCCCAATTCAGGGCATCTTTTTAAGCATAACTCTTGTATACAAGTTATATAAGAAAACCATTTAATACAAAAACGCGCCCTCTCCAGGAGTTTGAAAAGGCATTGTATCATAAGTTAGACCTCGTATTTGTGAGGTTTTTTTCATTATTTTTCATGGCCTTATAAATGTCATGTTCACACTGGTCTGTTAATTTCAAGAGACCCTCAAGGAAGCAGTATTTAGCTGCCACAACCATGGGCCTCGATCACTTGTTTTTAAAAGTTCTTTTCTCAGTGAAGTCACTGAAGCCTTTTGTAAAAACAGTTTCATCTACAAAAAAGCTGTTTATTGGCAGAAGCATGTAGTAGCAGTGCTTATAGAAAGCCCTGACTGGAGAACAAGACACCTGATGGTGGGATGGGAAGGGCTGCCTGTGAAGCAGAGACAACCCATTGCATCAGCTTTGAGGCACTAATAATTCAATAATGCAAATTCAAGTCAGGAACAACCTGACTCTACTTAGTGCTACAGAACACTTATCAAGCTGTCTCTAAGGCTGCACTGTCCAGAAGAAAGGGAAGCAAACTGCTTAATCTCAGTAAGGAGACTGGCAAAAATCAAGACCATTACTGGAGTGGAGGAATCATTTTAAAGTTCTTATAATTGCAGTGGCTTCTGTTTCTGTTCATGAACTGTCCTATAATCTCTGACAGCTAGGCCTGCACTGAGCAAGTACGCCATGGCAGCCACGCAGCCCAAGAGGCCAGTAGCAATCTCTGCCCCATGTAGGCTGCAACGGAAGCCCTGATAGCCTTTGCTTTGATAAAGCTGCTCTCTCTCTTTGCACACTAATGAATTATAAACGCTCATCAGAGAACGGAAGAAATAGTACAGAGCAGGCACTGTGCCAACGGCAACCACTACGTTTAGGGTGCATTCAATTAGCAGCCATGCTGGGAAATGCCACGGTACCCGCAGAACACCAACCAAAATAAGAACACAAGGGAAGACCAGGAGACATCCTCCCACAGCCATCGCTGCCCTTGCAGTGGGCAGCTTCAAGAGGTAGAAACGTTGGTCAAGCTGCTGGGCTCGCTCCCCATCCGCTCCGCTGAAGCCGCTGTAGGCCCCGCCGTACTGGTAGTAGTAGATGCCCCCCAGGGCGGGGAGGCCGGTGTATCCTCCCGCCGAGCCACAGGACACGGAGCTGCAGGCCAGGATCAGGGCGGCGAGCAGGACCTCCACCATCTGGCAGCAGGCTGGAGGGGAGGCCGAGGTGAGCCTGCGGCCACAGAGGGGCGCCCGGGAGGGAGCCGAGCCCGACGGTGCGGCC
>JAHLSL010000230.1:0-36486 GCA_025920805.1 Petroica traversi | reverse complement strand
CCGGCCAGGCCCTGCCTCGCCTGAACGTGCTCAAGTCCTCGGCGCGGATGCGCGGCCCTCCGGCACCTGCGCACGGTTCACCAGCTGTGGGCGTGTGTGTGCCCGCTCCCCTTCGCTGCCACGGACGCTGTCCCTGCAGCCCCTTGTGGCGATAATGTCTTGAGGTTTCCCACCTGCTACAGAACATGCTTGTTGGTACCTATTGGAAACTGACTAAATTTTCACAATTTTACAAGTTCTACTTTTTCCCGTGCTGTGAGTTTTGGTGAGTGTTCTCTAGTCAGCTTTTCTACCACCTCGCGCCTCTGTGAACTTTTTCCGTGCTTCTCTGTTCCCTCATGAAACCCCAGTCCCAGCTTCTCTGGGCCTGCCGTAACTCCCCTAAACCCACTATGTGATGCAGTGACTGCAGCTCCATGCAGCACTCATGACACAAGTACACCAGCAGTTTACATCACAGCAAAGCACCCGTCTCTGTTTTGTCCTGGCAATGCACAGCATTTTGTTGCTTCTCCAACTGCCCCAGCACAGAGCCTGTGTCTCCAGGTACAGTCACTAACACCTTGGGATCTGCTCTGCAGTGCAACTGTCAGGTTCCAGTTCAGCCTTTGGCAGACCTGGAAATTCAGGTAATTTTCTTAGATACATTACCTTATATTTAGTCATACAGAACCAAATAGACCCTTTTCGTGTCTTTTTGCTGGAGGCCACTTCAGACTGTATGATGGGAAGTTTTTACTGATGATAATGTTCTCCTGCCAGTCTCTCCTCCCATCCTGGCAGACCCCTTAGCACAGCAGCCATCACCTGCCAGCAGAGGAGGTGATGAAATAATGTGGTTATTGGTGGTGGCTGGAGCGAAGGCAGGTGTCCAGGATCTCACTCATGCACAAGTGTCAGCATTTCTCAGGGCTGGTAAGGGTAGAGCTGATGCAGGACAGGGAGAAAAGTAAACAGCAGGACAATTTGGAAATACAGAGGGAAACACAGAAAACTCCACATTCAGAGCAAATGCTTTTATTCATGAATTTGACCAAACACTGCCTGTAAAAGCTCTTTGCTTTTACAGAAAAAAAATTACAATAAATACTTTCATTACATTTAGGAAAACATATTTTTGGGGAAACACTGTAATGTCACAGACATACACTGTAATGTCACAGACACAGTGTATGTCTGAATATGTGCCCTGAAAAATCCAAGTTTATCCATAAGATGCAGAAATACATTTCCTCCATCTGTAAGACTGGTGGCAACAGTAGGACTGTTTCACCCTTCTGTCGTTGCATGAGCAACAGCAATAACTCTATAGACTTACTAGGTGAAAAGCCTATAAACTGCACCTGAGCACTGTAGGAAAACACTCTCCTCAACACTTCACCTGATTCCACAAAGGGCTGGAGATCTGAAAATGCATCTTAAAATTTACTAAGGTAAGAGAAAAGGAAAACAAAAGAACCATTGTTTCAATGCCCAGTTCAGATACCAGGACAGAAGTTGTGTGCTAAGTTAGAAAATGGAGAATCCATAGGGGGCTTAGGACGGGATTCTGGAGATAGTGCAGATGCTCAGCAGTGAACCTTTTTATCTTCATATGTTGCATCACTCACACTGATGTGCCAGAAACCAGGTCTCCTTGCTGGATGGGTTTAAAAGTTTTAGCAACCCTTTGTGAACGTTTGGGATCATGCACGGTGCCATTTTGCTTAGTAGATATTTTAACTGACGTGAAAGGGACATGAAGAACTAAGTTGAATAATCATGAATCACAAGAAGAGATGAAATAAATGTTTCTTAGGCAGAACCAAACCGAGATAAAGCTTTCTTTGGATTTGTGTGTGATTTACTTGTTCAAAGACAGAGCCAGGAAGTATTGCTCTGTTGGAGATGTGTTCATTGTTTTACTGGAGATGTGTTACATTGTTAGAGCATTTGCTGCTAAAAAGTGAGGTGTAAGATATTGTAGAAGTGAGTCAGTCTTATTCCATTTCTGTTGCTATAATGAGAAAAAAACATGCTTTGTGTCACTTTACTCCTGCTCAGAATACCATAGCTGAACTTGATCAGCATCATCTTCTGGGTTCCTGTTCTCACTGCAACAAATATCAGTGAGCAGAACAGAACAATAGGAAGCTGAGGATACCAGTATTAATCTTCACCACTGTTTTGGCTTATCTTTGTAATTTTTTTTTGGGGGGCCTGTTTCTGGCTACTTCTGATATCATTGCAGCACTAAGAGAGGGAAGGCCCTGGTTTGGCTCGCCATGGACCAAGAGCTCTGATCAGGTTCCCAGCCCTCCCTGGGAACTTGAAGGGTAAAGTGGTGGGAGCAAGTAATGAACTGCCTCGTATTTCTCCAGTTTGAGGCAGGTGGGAGCTGCAGCACAATCACTGCTGAACACCACAACTAGATTTATTGACTGTCCCACATAAATAAATAATCACAGGGACAATGAGTGCAGCATGATGACGATAGAGCAGTACTGTAGAAAAGAACTGGAGGTTATTGTGAATGACAAACTGAACTCAAGTCCACAATGTCATCCTGTTGCGAAAAAACTAACATTTCTAGGGTGTAAGAACAGGAATGTCACATGTAGGACGCATGAAGAAATTATTTTGCCCCGACTTCAGCACTGGCTTGGCCTCAGTCTTGCACACAGTTTCCAAGAGGCAAGTGGATCAGCTGGAGGCAAATCAAAAACAGGAAAAGAAATCTCTAGAAATATAATCTATGAGAAAAAGATTGATCACAGACATCTCATTTGAAATAGCAAGCCTCTGTTAACAACTTGCAAGCTTGTTAATAGAGAAGTGTCTAAACAACTTGAAAACTTGTAAAAACCTGCTGCCAAGAGCTGGAAAATATTTTGTTCATTCTATCTGCTGTTGGCATGGTCAGGAAACAGAGAGCTTAGCATGAAGCAAAAGGGATATATTTTGGGCACCTCAAAGTTTCTCACACACATTCCAACTCCACTATTTTTTAAGGAGACGAGCAGTTGCAGGAGTAGTCAGCAGATGGTAGGTTGCCATCACTGGGTCTCTAATTTAGTCATGAGAAGGCTGGTCTGTCTGTGTTCTTGTGAAAAAGAAGTGCTTCAAGCTCACAGTGTCATCTCACCCCACAAAGTCACTGTGCCCCTTCCACCCCACCCCTATTGGCTGGTCACTGTCCTAGTGGCTCCAAGGCCATTGGAGGACAGCTGCCATTACATATCATGCAACAGCTCAAGTCTCTGAAGTCATAAGTCAAATACAGGATATGCACTTACCTGGATAATATTTACCTGGATGTAAACAGACACAAGTCTGGACAAGATGTTTTCTTTCACTGTGCCTGTACTCAGGAACCAGTAACACTCACACTTTATGGAACATTCGTCTCAGCATCTATACAGGAGCAGGTCTTTCATCATGGCTGTTGGGCCTGTAGCTCACTGGTGCTTCCAACTCCTCACAAATTTGAAGTGCCCTCTGTCTCTCAACGTGCTTGCAATGGACTCAGTGCCCAGGCTGAGCATGCAAAGACTCCTGTACCTGCTGGACTCTGTCCCCTCCCAGCACCACAGTGGTCAGTGGCTGGGGAGTGCAGTCTGCTGTGCCCAGCACAGCTGCTATCAGGTTACTGCAGTGTATTTTCAGGTTCTGGAGTTGTGGGAAGCACACAAGATGCCATAGTCATGAAAGCATTTGGTTCCTACATTGCCTGGTTTTCTTGATGGGGGGAAATGGCAAACCGTAGGAGAGGGTGCCCATGAAGGTGTGTTGATGCAGCTGTTTTCAATCTGCCCAGGGCTTGCAGAGGAGAGTTCTGCCAGGAGCCTAGGCAGTGTCACTGCTCCTGCTGTAATGCCCTCCATTTGTGCACGGTGGGAGCCACCTTGTTCCCCTTCCAAAAGAAACGCAGAGACCAGACAGTCCCTAGATGCCAGTGCTCTGCTTTCCAACACCCAGCTCAACACAGCTGGCAAGAGCATCCTGCAAACCACTTGCAGTACATAGGATGCTTTTCCAGAATAGGTATCTCTAGCTAGACTGTGCAATTTCAGTATATTTCAGATTTTTATTTCTGAGATCAAATTGAAATTGATCCTGAATACAGACAGATAGATAAATTGTAGCTACTATAAATTTTTAAATACCCCGTTACTGGCTTTGGGCCACTTTTTGGGGATTGTGCCCTCTTTCTGGCTCTTAAATGCAGTGTTTGCACAGCTTTGGAGAGCGTAAGCTGGGCTTTTTTGGAGCTAATTTTTCTGCACTGATTATGCAAAGAGGTAATAGGTGCTATGCTGCATTTCAGCAATTAAGATTGCTGGAGGCACAAGCATCACCATCACTTGATCAGAGACTTATACAGATACATGCAGGTTTAGCACAGCAGACAGTCCTGCCTAGACAGTCAGATAGCTTTAACTCTGAATATATGTATTTTCAGAGTGCCTGTGTGACCTGACCTTTCAGGGATAAGGTTTGTGTTTTGTGCTTCAGAAAACCTGCTGCAGTGTTATAATAATGTTGTCAGAATCAATAAACAGACACAGCATTCATGAGAGACATGGAAGCTTTACTGCTGTTTGCTCATCTGAGACCTTAACAATAAATTGATTAAAAAAAAAAAAAGGATTAAGGGAAAATCATATAGTTGATTATTAAAAGCTGATTCAAGTGAGAATTCAGAGATCAAACTGAGATTAGGATACACACAAACCCTGAACTGGCTGGCACTGTACCAGTGTCTGAAAGGAGCAGACATCAATTGCTGGAAATAAAAGAAAAATATAAGGAGGTAACAAGTGAAGTGATTTGTTACCGCCCCTAGTGGATTTTTATGCAGACTGATAGTTGGGTGTCTGTTCCTGCAGCAGTGCACCCTGAACTGGTAAAACTATCCTTGTGTGTGACATACCTGCAGCCTGACAGACAGGTTTGTCAGTGCAGTGATGCTTGAGCCTGTGCTCCCCTCAAGCAGCTCTTTGTCAGTCCTGCTTTGTGACTGCAGCTCAGTCTGGAAGCCAATCTGCTTGCTCTTACAGGCTTCGCCCCTGCTCACAGAAATGGAACTCTGGAAGCCCTAGTACCAGAGAAAGGCAGTACCCGAAAAAATGCTGAAGTGATCACTAGTTTCTCTTTCCAATGGGAAGAGATAAAAACCAATTGCTCAAGCGACAGAAGAAAGAAGTAGCTGAAGAGGTACGCACAAGATACCTGTGGGGTTGACCTGCTGGGACAGAGGAACAAACTACAGAGGGCGGAAGCAAATCAGTGGGGTGGGATGTTAGTGGGGAGCATAGGGCCTGGCAGTCCAGAGAGACAGCAGCCTTGCTGGCAGAAATGCATCCTGCAGGATATGGCTGCCTCTTTCACTGCACCATAGAAGGATGGCTTGGCCATATTTCTAGAATATGAAGTGCTGAGTTGTGGGTTCATGCTGTGGTGTTTGGAGGCCCTGTACACAACAAGGCATGGGAGAATAGGGGCCACATACCCCATGTAAAAGTATCTGGAGAAGGACAGGAGTCATGGAGCAAGAGGAGAAGAGCATTATATAACAAGAGAAGCCCACTGATGCCATTGTACACTGCTATCCTCACCCTGCTTCTCACCAGGTTCTCAGCCTTATGTAACTGAGCCTCCTGAGTCTCCAGAGCCACATTTTCCCCCCTTTTGGCATCAGACTTCCACTGTGCCCTCTCCTGAACCCTACTGCTATGTGCAGTATGACGGGTAGAGCTCCAGTTGCGTCACTTTGGGGATTGTTGCTAGGCAGAACATACAGCATTGTCCTTGAGGCCTTCCAATGCCGTGTTTAACCCTGCCAGGGCTGCAGCATGGCAAGAGAGGGGGCCAGCTGGGGGAAGTGAGAAAATAACCTGTAGGTGCTTGAAGAGGGCCTCCATAAGCTTCTGAAGGTTACTCATGTCAGGTTAGAGTCAAAAGAAGAGAGAAACTGTGCAGCCCTCAGCAGAAAACAGTTAAAACAGCTTCAATAAAATATGTTTCTCTGTGAAATGTGCAATTCCTTGTGCAAAGGCCTTGGGCGTAGTTGCAATGAGAAGTCTGCCCTGCAGTCTGAGGCTGAGGATCCTGGCTAGACCTGCCTGCTTTCTGCACTCCACCACCTGCCAACCAGCCTCCAGCCCTGAATCCTTGACTCCCATTGTGGCCTCAGGAATGTCCATTGCAGTATACTGGGGTCCCCAGCAGCGTCAGCCCAGCCACAGCACTGAGGGAAGGGGTCACTCATTACACCTGGGGAGGTGCAGCCTTACTGATAGTTGTATAGAAAGGCATGGGTTGAATGCAAGGTTCTTCCTCCTCCAACTGAGGTGCAAGTATAAACAGGTAAAATTCAGTGACCACTGGCCTCTGCAGTGAAGGCATCAGCAGTCTGTTTGCTCAAAGGTTGGCAAGTCCCTCTTGTCCCTGAGCAGCTCTTCAGTCTCTGGCTGTTTACTACCATAACAATAAGGGAAGACTTGGAGCAGCCCTTGGAAAGCAGGAAGAGTGCAGATGTCTTTCATTTATCCTAGCCATGCGTGAATTAAGAGGCAGGAAGGCATAGGTTCACATCACTTAGCAAAAAAGGGCCTTCTGGGAATGGTAGAATCTATGGTTTGCACTATCATCAAAGCGGGAAGAATTGCATAATTTCTGCTGGCTGTCAGAATTATCAGTTTACTTGGGTCTTGAGGCAACTATTAAAAAAAAAAAAAGGCAAAAATGTTGACAACTTGAGCTTCCTTTAATCCTTCAGGTCCTGGTGCCTCCAAAACACTGTTGAGGGAAGTGCTTTCCTCCCTTTAGTTTAGTGAGGAAGATGCCTCCCAGTTGTAATGAAGCCACAAACTGGTGTTTGTTAGTTGGTGCACTGGGATTCCAGAAGCTCTGAGGTCAGGACAGACTGATGGCTTCCTCGGGCTTTACAGTCCATCAGTCCTCTCTCAGCAAATTACAAGGTGCTGGAATACTTGGACTCTGCAGATTTGCCCCCAGCAGTGTTTGCAGATTGAGGAAAGTGGTGACAAAGGATGGCAGCCCAGGCACCCCAGGAAGCCAAGCTCTGTCCTTAGGCTGCCCCCAGAAAGAGTTAATGCACAGCCATGTTCCAGGTGTTTGAAGTGACTACAGTTACAAAGGGGAGGAGAGGTCATTTTTGGGTGGGGAGAGCAGCCCTCTCTGTGAGCCAATGGCTAAATGATTCAGTCTCAACGCCCAGTTTTGGGGATTATTTCATGGGCAAGAATTCACAGGACTTTCCTCTCAAGGGGATTTGTCCTGGATGAAAACTAGGGACTGGACCCCCAAGCTTGTTGGTGTCTCCCTGTCTGTACTGTAGAAGGTAAAGTGCTATGCTCTGGTGCATTGCTTCGTTCAGGGGCGCAGTGGGTAATTCTTCTCTGGCTGCCTACTTTGAAGGTATCTATTGTGCCTGTGCTGCAGCTTCCCCTTTCAGATCATTGCGCCTGCAGGGTGGCGCAAGGGCTCTGCTAGGATAGACTGTGTGTTTGGGACACAGCCCAGCTGATGGAATGAGATACATGGCTCATTTCTAGGCACAGTTTTTTTGTGCAGCCCTGCTTCAGCAGAAAAGCTGAAGTCTTGCATTGTCACCCTGTTAGATCAGCCTGGCTTGCTATAAATGGCCTAATAAGGCACTGCGGGTAGAATAACTGCAGCAGCATGGGGCATTTTTAGGAGCAAACTTCATTGAAAAAGTGAGAATTTTTTTTCAAACAGCAATTCCTGCCCGAACCAGGCAACACTACAGCCCTTCTGGCTCAGTCACTGCGGCAAGGAAGGGGAAGCTGTGTTGTATCTGCGGGTGTGGGGGTATGTAACTACCATCAGGAAAGGGCCGCTGTTCATTGAATTGCTTTTCAGTGGAGCAGAGAAATAGGACAGAATAGAAAGCATATGCAGTTTGTGGCAGGATTACAAGGTTGTGTGCCAGTGTCAGCAAGAATGGACTTCGTGTCTCAGGAGGTCTGTCTCTTCTGTCCCCTATCCCTAAACTGCAGGTGGAAAGCCCTGAGTCATCAGCAGTTTGTAAGTTAGGCTTTTCCTGCCTGGTCTAGGTATACCTGTTCTGGTTATCACATGCTGGGATGCATGAGTGACTTTTGTGTCCATTTTTGGGACACAACACAGAGGCTGTGGGTCTTGAACACACATGTTCCTCCGCTGTGCCTTGCTTGTTACTCAGTTTCAGGTGGGACTACAGACCCTTTGCTTGGGGCAGTGCTGCCTCCTGGATTTCCTTCTTGTCTGTACCAGTCTCGCTCCATTTCCTAAGCATTGCCTTTTGCTCTAGGCTCTCTGGGCTGGGCTGTTCTCTGCTGACAGAAGCAAGTGTTTAACCTCTATCCTGCCACTGCCCAGTGCATCCTGATAACATTGAAGAAGAACTACCTTTTTGGCATCTGATATTTGATTTATAGTGCTGCATTTCTGTCTGTAGGAACATTCTGGATATGAACAGACATAGTGTGCCAGCCATTGTGTTTGCAGGTTGAGATGTGGAAGTTGATAGCTGGGGGGAGAAAGTGAGTGACCAGGTCCTTCTGTCAGTGGAATACTGAATCTGCAGTCAAGCAGTGACTACAATATGCTGCTAATTCTTGGCTGCTGGCTTTAGCAGGGCTTTCTCCTCCTCAGTGCAGCAGGTCCCTGCTAGGCAGTGGTGCAGCTAACACAGAGAAATGTCTTTATCTTTACCACTGTATTGCTCTCTCACTTATGCATGGGGTTTCACTACATCCTGGCACCAAATTTGGCCCTACTTGCTGCTTCTGCCTTGTCCATAGGCAGTAGGTAAGGGTCTACAGCTTTCATAAGTTTTACTTATGGGCTGCATCACCAAATGGACAGATTCCTTCTCTGACATGTGTTAACTAAGTCCAGGAAATTCACTTTGCACTGACAGCTCTCAGGATGGACTCGTACCTGATCCAAGTGAATGGTCATGGAGATCATGCCCCTATGCTAGATGTTCATCTCAAGAGCACTGGGAACACCATATCACCAGGGAAGGTGAAGGGTCGGAAGCCAAGGTGGGCTGTCAGGGCTTCTGAAATGTCAAAGAAGACTTTCAATCCTGTCCGAGCCATCGTAGACAGCATGAAAGTGGAACCCAACCCGAAGAAAGCCATGATCTCCTTGTCCTTAGGTGAGCATAGTCCTGTGGCTGAGGCTTCCAGGTATTTGGGTGAACTGTGTGGTTGACAGTTTGCAGGGCTCTGAAGCACAAAGTTTGTATGAACACCAAGGAATACGTCAGACAACCACACAGCTCTGTGCCTATCAGAGATCAGTGAGAACTTAACTCTTTTTTCTATCTTTGAAAAGGAGACCCGACGGTCTTTGGAAACCTTCCCACAAATGATGAAGTCACACGGGCTGTGAAGGAGGTTTTGGACTCAGGACAGTACAATGGTTATGCTCCTTCTGTCGGTAAGTTGACAAAGCTCATCCTGTGAGAGTTGGATGAAGGCACGTGTGAGTTCCTACCCCACAGCAGGTATATGGAGCCCACAGACATCTTTCCATTAGCATCCTAAAGCTGTCCTCACCAATAGTCACATGAAAGCACAAGTTTGTGTATCCCCCAGATACACCTGTGTGCTCTGCATGGGCTGTTTGAGGCCCAGAGCTCCTGCAGAAGCTGTTTGCTGCCCCAGCCATTGGGGCAGACAGAGCATCAAGAATCCAGAAGGGCTTGGGACTGTGTCCCTGCCATGGGTTATAGCCAAGCTCCTTTCTGATCAGCCTTAACAAGGACTCCCTTTGGGCCCCCTGCTTTCAGTGACACCATGAGCCTTGTTTGCAGTTAGTGCCAAAAGCATGCACAGAGCATAGATCATGTCTGTATCACGGGATCCTCCATCTGGTGGCAGGGAGGGCTGCCCCAGTGCCATCACTAAACAGTGAAAGCCATGTCATCACACTTGGCTTCCTTCTGCCTCAGAAAAATCCCTGGCTACCTTCCACTCTGCTCTGTCAGTTCAGTCCCTGGGACATGCTGGGGCCGGAGCTTGCCTCCTTGCCCAAGGTTTGTCCCTGCACTTGGCCATCCTGGCCCAGCCTTAGGACTGCGTGGTGCTTGGCCTGAAGCAGGACAGTCTCTGCTACCCTGGGATACCACCAAATGGGCTTTTGCCAGCTGGGCAGCAGCTGTGAGCCTTGTACTGGTAAGAAGAAAGAAACTGTACTGGTAACAAGAAGGAAAGAATCTGTAAAAACCTTCCTTTTGGCTCCTCTTTCCTCAGGCTACCAGTCCTGCCGGGAAGCTGTTGCTGCATACTACAACTGCCCAGAGGCACCACTGAAGGCCCAGGTACTGGTGCCCAGCCAAGGTGCTCCCACTGCAGTGCAGACAGGGTGCTGCTGCCTGCAGACCATGGGGCATGAGGGCCCTACCCCAGCTCTCCCTCCCTGCCCAGTTACAGGACTAAAGGCTAGCCAAATCACCTTGTCCCAAGGTAGCCTCCTGCTGCTCTCATCCCTTCCCTGAGCCATTCACCTCCACCTTCCCCAGGAGGCAGTTGTGCTTTCCACCAGCTGAAGTTTTCCTGCTTTCAGTCAGGCTCTGGCACTGTCTTTTTGGCTGATAAGCTCTACCTGGCAGACCTGAGCCTGAATGTTATGTCACTCCTGTGTGTCTGGAGTACTTCAAAGTGAATGTGTTCGCCACTGACTTTTCTGTGCTCTTTACAGGATGTCATCTTAACAAGTGGCTGCAGCCAGGCCATAGAACTTGCCTTGGCAGTGCTGGCCAACCCGGGCCAGAATATCCTGGTGCCACGGCCTGGCTTCTCCCTCTACAAGACTCTGGCATTGTCTATGGGGATAGAGGTCAAACTCTATAACCTCTTGGTAAGTGGTGGCAGGCCTGGAAGGGGCAGTCCTGACATTTCTCGTCTCGGGAATACCCTGGCTCTGCCTGGGAAGTGGGTGAAGGGGACATGAATAACCCAGAATACCCTGGCACACTTGATAGTTTGTGGCAAGTCCAGTTTCTCAGCCCTAACTTCCACTTCTCTTCACTTCACTAGCCAGAGAAGGCCTGGGAAATTGATTTGGAGCACTTGGAGTCTTTGGTGGATGAGAAAACAGCTTGCCTCATTGTGAACAACCCATCGAACCCCTGTGGCTCTGTGTTCAGCAAGAGCCACCTCCAGGAGATCCTGGCAGGTGAGCCTGCCTGTGTGTTTCTGGAGCCTGGGGCATGGTTGCAGTCTGGTGTCTGTCCCCTTGCTCAGGTCTCAATCACTGCAGCACCATGGCCCAGGGCTTTGCTTCTCACTGACTCCACCTCAGGAATGAGGGCTTACTCAGTATGGAGGTATTGTCTTATCTGGGCATGAACATGCAGGGCATGTGTCTTCCTCAAAAGCACTGTGTGACTTGGACTGCTCATTTCTCCCCTCTGCCTCTGCACGGGGAGTGTTCACAGGAGCCCTGTGCTTCCTGAGCCCTGTCGTGACAGGAAGGGCTGTGTTGCCAGTCCGCACCAATTGGAGCAGAGCTAGGCTCAATCAGAGCAGGGATCTGCAGTGATCAGGCTCTCCAAATGAACAGTCTGTAGGAGGAAGATAGGGACCCTGTGCCCTGAGACAGAGCTTCCCTCAGAGCCCTGCCAGGCCCTGTAGCAAAGGGCAAGTCTGTTCCCATAGAGGATGCAGGTAGTCAGGCTAAATGCCATCTCTCCCACAGTGGCATCAAGACAGTGTGTGCCCATCCTGGCTGATGAGATCTACGGAGATATGGTGAGTGTCAGTTGCAGTCCTTTGCACTCCCAGTGCTGCCTGTCCTTTTTGGTGCCTAATCCTTGGCCATGACAGCCAGGTCCCTAGAGGTGAGGGACAGCTCCTCTCCCCTATGCCTGGGTCCATGCCTGGAGCTCCCAGCCCTTTGGTGCACAGTCCTAGAGGAACCTCTCATGTCCAGCTCCCTTCCTCTTCCCAATCAGCTTGCTTTTATGTGTGTGCACTTACTATGTTCAAACTTTGAAGCTGTGAGTCTCCCCCATCAATTTCCCATCACTTCCCTGCATCCCTTCTTGTTAAACATCGTGCACATGCCCAAAGTTCTCACAGTAAGAGGCAGGAACGGCCCTAACGCAGTCTCCGGTCATAGGTATTTGCTGACTGCAAGTATGAACCCATTGCGACTCTCAGCACCAATGTGCCAATCTTGTCCTGTGGTGGCTTGGCAAAGCGATGGCTAGTCCCTGGATGGCGGATGGGCTGGATCCTAATTCATGACAGGAGAGACATCTTTGGTAATGAGGTGAGAACTGAGGAGTGTTGCTGTCTTGCAACAGACTTGCAGAGCCTTCCATATGTGGATCACCAAGTGTATAACTGATACAGGCAGGTACTGCTCTTTTGCACTCATGTGGATGTCACCCACTTGTGCTTACCTGCTTTTCAGCCTCTCTTTCATGTCCCTTCCTTACTCCAACTGCTCCCAGACATGGCCTTCTACCCACATCTACACTGTAACTTGCTCAGTGTCTCTGCTGCTGATTAATACATGCCTTGCCCTTTTTTTGTGCTTCTAACTTCTCAAATAGCTCCAGTGCGTACTGAAAGTATTGCATGGCTTATCCAGCATGTGGAGTCCATGTGTGGTGTCTATGTGCTCTTACACGGTTTCTCTTAAAAGTAAGAACAAAGCACCTTGCAGTGCTGCCAGTACTTTATCTGGCTATTTTTCAGCTGTGTTACAAGGACAACCATCTACTGCAGTGACCTTTCCACGTAGAAGGCTCTCTGCAGAGGAAGAGGGAGAAGAGAGGATCAAATGAGTGAGCAGAAAAGCTAATGTTGATTGTCCTTACCTGGCTTTGAAAGTGTGGACTGTGGGCACAAACTTAAGGGAAATGCAAAGTTGTATTCAGAACAGCTCTGGCTTCATTTGTATTATCTATATTCCAGCCTCATCAGAGTCAGATTGGAAACCTCCAAAGGTTATCTCTGTAGGCATTTCAATCTGCAACGGAGGAACAGAGAATGACACTGTAAATTGTCTGCTAAACCTGGCATATAGTCAAACAAATGTTCTTTAGTACTCTATATGCTCACTGAAGAGAGGGGTGTGAACAGCTATAGAAATACAGGAAGCAGGCCTTGGACCTGCTCCCTTCCTTTAGGGAAGCCTCATCTAAGCTGCAAATATGATGTTTTCTCAGATCAGGGATGGCCTCCTAAGACTGAGTCAAAGGATCCTAGGACCCTGTACAATTGTCCAAGGAGCACTGGAGCGTATCTTGCACCGAACACCACTCGAGTTCTACCACAACACCCTAAGCATCCTCAAGGTAAACAGGCTGTAACAGACCAAGAAGGTCTGTTCACGGATTGTTTGGAGGGAGTCCTTTTTCTCTAGTCATCATTCTTCCCCTCCTCCTGCACCTGGAGGTGCAGTTTTGTCTGTGATTAGGATGGCCTAACAAATCAGATTCCCACAGGATACTTTGTGACAGGAAGAAATACTGGCTGTGGTAAATTTCAGGCAGCCTAGCTCTGCAGCTGGAACTGCTGACCCAGGGGATGGAATTTGCCACTGACTTGCTGAGCTCAGCTCAGCAACACCTGCTGTACTCAAGGCCATGATCTCCCATGCTGTTTGCATTTCTTGTCCCTTTATTTGCAGAAGGCAAAACTGTTCATAGTCCCCGTCCAGAGTTTGGCTTCCATTCACTGAGCTGCTTCCTGGAATTTCTCCTGTTTTGAAATTTCTCATTTTTGCTTTTCAGTCTAATGCTGACCTTTGTTATGCTGCCTTATCAGCTATCCCTGGCCTTCAGCCTGTCAGGCCTGCTGGAGCCATGTACCTCATGGTAAGTGAGGATCACGAACACTCACACTAGGTCTGGTTGCCAGAGCTAGTCAGTGTTTCAGATTGGTACTTACCACCAGGTCTCCATTGCTGTGCATTTTCATATTGCCCTGTGCAGTAAATGCATCCCTTGGACACTTAAGAAGGCCAGGATATGTTGTTCACTGCTCACAGAGCAGAGGCCAGTACACTTAACCCACTTGGTCCTGCACAGAACTCCATGACTTGTACGTTGCAAGACAAGGCTGTTTTACCTGGATATGAAGCTAGCTAGCAATGGGAAGCCTCTATAAAACAAGGCAGATTATCATACCACCTATAGAGGATGTAGCCTTCTTCATACTAGCATGCCTGTCTTCTGCCTATGGTGTTGCCTCTTCTGCCTTTTCCCATGCCTGTTTGCTTTCCAGTTTATAATGTGCTGAGATTTCCTTTTTCATCTCATCAAGCTCAATTGAGACATTTACGACACTTTACCACATTTTAAATTATTTTTTTCCTTTATTTTGTTCTGTTTCATAATGTCTCCAGTTTTTTCATTCACTCTTAAAATGTGGACTTAGAACTGGAGAATACTGCAGTATCTGTCTCACTCATTTCTGTGGGAAAATCCTTATCCCTTGACCCTGTTTCCAGTTTTGCCCAGAGCTATACAGATCATTTTGCTTCTGCTTTTTTGTTTTCTACTGGCTCTTTCAGAACTTCTGTATGCAAATTATCTCTCAAATTATCTGTTTGAGAATATTTTCATGACATGTTTAAAATCATCTTTGATTATAAAGGTCAGTCTCGATGGGGCCCTGAACAAGCTCATCTAGAGAGTGGCAGCCCTGCCCATAGTGGAGGCATTGGAACTAAATGAGCTGTAAGGTCCCTTCCAATCCAAATAATTCTAAGATTCTACAAACAAATGGCCAGAATAGCACTGTCTTTATGTGAGAGATGCACAGCTACCTTCTCTCCAAATACAGAAGAGAAATAGTTATTGAAGATTTTACCATTTTCATGTCATTTTACCAGTTATATCATCCTACAAGGTTTTATTTTGTTCAGGATATTCTAGACCTTGCTATATTTCTTTTTATTTTAAACCAAAGCATTAGTTTTTTCTTGCATGACAGGATTATCAATGTGTATTGAGTTCTCTACCAAGTTCTGTTTCAATGTCTTGTTTATTCCTTTTCACTTCTTCCTGGTTACTGTGTCTTTTCTGTCAGGTATTTTTTTTACTGAAGCAGCATTTAACTGAAATTCCAGCTTTAGGTAGTTAGTGAAGGCTTTTTCAGAAGCCCAGTTCTCATTTATATCTTTCTGTCTTTCATCCCAGACAGATGAGCAAAAATGGAGGGCAGCAGCTTCACTTGACTGGGAAGTTGTTGGTCCATGTGTATAAACAAGGACAGTGTAGATAGTTTTGGAGCACTTGACTGCCATGTTACATCCCTCTGCTGCAGGTTGAGATTGAGATGGAGCATTTTCCGGAGTTTGAAAATGATGTGGAGTTCACTGAGAGACTCATCTCGGAGCAGTCTGTGTTCTGCTTGCCAGCCACGGTGAGCCTAACGCTGAGAGCCCCAAGGAGCTGTGAGGCCAAAGCATGGTGGGAGAAGCTGTAGGGACTTGCATCCCTCAGCTCTGAGGACAGGTTGGGAGTTGTGTATGCAAGTGTCCATGGTCTGTAATAGAGTGTAGAAGCTGGCTGTCAGCTCCCAGGGCTATGTGCAGCAGTCTCTGACTCACTAACAGCCCTCAGTCAGGATGCAAGGATTTTCCCAGCTCCAGGCTTGCTCAGTATTTCTCAAGCTGGCAGAGCTGTATCTCTGAACCCCTCACACTTCTGTGCTGAAGGCGCTCCTTCAGAAGACTGCTCCCACCTATCAGGTTCCTTTCCTCAGTCTGTTTCCAGTCCCCCACCCCTGTAGACATAGGGAAGGCTGAGAACATTTGTGCCTTGCATTCACTTCCAACACTGGATATGGACAGGGCCTTAAATATTCTCCAGCCCTCTCCTCCGCTAACTCCTTTCAGGCCATTCCCTGCACAGTCTGGTCTGCATAGCTCTCACAAAGTCCTCTGGCCTGTCACCCTCACAGCATCATGTCTGCACAGATGGAGATGGGAGATTTGCTTGGAACAGGAAAAACAGTCTGAGGGAGCAGGAACTAAGCCCTACTGTTCTACCTTGAGCATATTCATGTGCTGAGGCAACTCATGGTACCAAGGCAGGGTTCTAAAACTGGCACTATCCCAGGTAATCTGCCAGCTTCATATTTTCTCATTCCAGTGCTTTGAGTACCCAAACTTCTTCCGTGTCGTGATCACCGTGCCTGAGGAGATGATCTTGGAGGCCTGCAGTCGCATTCAGGAGTTCTGTGAGATGCACTACCAGGGTGCTGAAGGCGCCCAGGATCTGGAGTGTGACAAGTAGCTACAATTGGCCCCCTGCCTCTCAGGCTAGACCTTGTATGAGGCAGCAGCCAGGCCCACCTCTCCCTGCCTGTAAGCAGCCACTGTCCTGCTGCTTCACTTTTTGTGCTCCACAGACTCCTCAGCATTATGAAAAGAAGAAGACACTTCTCTCTCCTCCTCCACTAGAGCTTGCACATCCTTTTGCTTCCAATCCCCCATCTCTCTGAAAACTCGGCATCAGTGCCCCGTCTTGGTCTGTGCTGCCTGTGAACCAGCTGCAGACAGGGACAGAAGGCTGTTCCTGGGTCGGGCCTTGTGACAAAGGCCTTTTTGGCCTGAGGCTCCTGTGCTGGCCACACTTCCCCTTGGGGACAGGAGAAGGCTGCTGTCTTGGAGGATAAGAGAATAGTATCCACTTCTTACTTCCCTATGCTACCCTAGGAGGCCAGAGCTCTTTTTACCGAACCCTTTGTGTGATAAAGGGAGTAAGTTATTGTAACTTTTTTTTATTAATAAAGATTCTGACATGGCAGTCCTGCAGTGTCCTACTATTGTTCTAGATTGGGCTTGGACCCATTGTGTGGGTCACCTTTGCTCATCCTATGGTGTTGCAGTGCCACAGGCATGTCCCTGCCTGCCCAGAGCCATTCTGTGTGCAGGGAAAAGGTGAGAGTGATCCAGACCCGCAAAGGACCCCACCAACCCTGAGAGCAGAATGGGCCCTGCAAGCCTGGCACAGACTGGAGCCAGCCCCTTCTGCTGTGATGATGCTGGCAGCTTGCTGTGGCAGCCTGTCAACTCCCCACTCACAGAACAGTCCTGTCTGCACCTCCTCCTTGGCCCTCACAGCCTCCCCCCACTGTGGAACCCAGCAGAGCAGTGGGTGCTGTGCTTGCTGCTGTTCCCAGGACTGGAGCCAGCCATGCATACTCAAGGCTGGGGCAGCCATGCATTTCCTTCTGTAGTGGTGAATCATAGGGTGACACCCCATGGCTCATACTATATGTGAAGTTTGTGACATGCCAGCAGTACCAGAGTTACTGATTGCTGAACACATCAGTTCCATAAAGCAATAAGGAACTGGTGGCCTGTTATCTGTTTATTCAGTGGACCTGGGAGGAGATTATAATGCCCATTGCAACACATGTTCTGGTGAGCTGCTCAGGAGCCATTTCTGGAATAGTCTGAGTGGCAACTTGTGGAATGTCTCACATTGCCACCTTCAGCTCTGTTCACCTGTCCTCCCAGTGATTGTGATCCACAGGTCAAACCTGCCTCCCCAATGACAGGAAAAGTGAGCTAGCACTAGATTACACACTGCCACTCCTGCCAGGTTCTGTAACTATCTCATTGTCTACCCTTACCTTGCCCAGTACAAAATCTGGGTACCAGTGCTCCATTAGAGGGGAGGTCAAAATGGGGTCTAAATGAGAAAGATACCAGTGTATGAAAAGATCTTTGACACATCAGCTGAGTGTCCATGATCCATCTTTTCCTTTCAAAGAAAGCAATCCCAGAATAAAAAGAGAGGGAAGCTGGGGCTATGGATGAATGGTACACAGCTTCAGAGATTTCATGCCATTAGACCTTCAAATAGAGCTGAATAACGTGAGCTGCTTAAGACAGCACATTGACAAATAACAAGCAGGGTAGTGTGTGAAGGGTCTCTTGGACCAGATCTTTACAGCATGATGTTGCTGCATTGTTATGCCGTCTTGAACCTACTACAGCTTTCAAGTGCCATCTGCTTCCTTCAACTCTTCTCCATGTACCTTAGGTTCTGTGGTTTTAATCCCCGTTACTAAAAAAACAGATCCTGGTTTTAGAGAAAGCTGATCCTTTGAGATCGCACTTCCTTCTGGAACATCTTTTCTTTCAGAGTCCCCTCAGAGATGTCTGTTAACCTGAAAATATTCTGCAATAATTAACACAATCCTGTTTCTTTTTGACCCAGCAGCATTTGACTGGGAAGGCTGAGAGAGCCAGAGACATAAGTATATATATACCTCATAGATCTCAGGCTATTTAGACTTCTCAAAGCCACATCCTCTGTCGTCATCTTTTGAAAGCATATCACTGCCTTTTGACCACACCTAGGTTTTCCCTGATGCAATAGCAAACTAGTTATTAAACCACAAATGTGCTGGTATCATTTTTCAGGTATTATATTCACAGATGTTTTGCGTGATAGTGTGGGTGTAGCCAACCATACAAACCAGGCTAAGTTGGAATTTGGAGGTACTTTATGCCGAAGAAAACCCCTTCAGCACTGACACCAAGGAAGAAGGGTCTGAAGCTGCTTTTAGGGCATACTTGGACAAGATCTGCCGAGCTTTAGCTCCCCCCCCCCCCCCCAGTGCCCTTATAACTGATTGTGGGAAAATAAGGGAAGATTGGCAAGGAGGATTGTAAATATACTCAAGTGTCTTGCAGGTGAAGTATAGAAAAAATACATATATTATACTAATTATTGTTTAGTCTTGTGTGTTTGATAAGTGGTATGTCTGTGTTTAGATAACATAGGCATGTGCTAGACTTAGAACCATCCTATTGAATAAGCTTGACATTCCTGCTTTGCTGTGGTAAAGATCAAATCTCAGCGGCAAACTATGCCTGTAATAACCTCTGATATACATGTGAAAATATCAGGTTTGGTGATCCTTGAGCATGGACCAGACTTGACATCCCTATTTTTGCACCTCTTCCTGGGTCTTGCTTTGAGTATCCCCTGGTTAGTGAGGTAATGGTAATAAATTTACTCTGCATTTCATCTGTGTTTTTGTGGTTGTTCCTGCATCCTGCCTGTCCTGGCTCACACACAGATCCACAGACATCCTTCTTGTCTCAGCTGGGGAGCAACAGTGGTATACCCTGGCATAGGCTTGCAGTGTGTCTGCTCTTTTCTGTGCTGCCTGGACTGGCCATGTTTAAGGTTAGGGTGTCTACCTCAGATATGGCAACCTAGGCAAGAAGGAGCCTTTCCTCATGCCTAGTGCTCTTTTTGGGGAAGGAAAGAACTTGTCAGCTTGAAATGTACTAGTCCTCAGCTTCCAAAGGGAAGCCCAACAGGGAAACAGCACTGCAGACAAGCTGGGCCAAACTGCACCTGCCAGCAGTGAGACCATCAGTTCTCCCAGGTGCTTTAGGAACATTAATGTTCTGAAACCCGGCTCCTGGCTTTGGTCTCACCCACTCCTTCTTCCAGTAGCCCTGACTGCCTTCAGCAGGTCTGTAGACCAGAGGGGTCCCTGAGGGTCTTCTTGCCTTGGGGCCATGGCCTTTGGCTGCAAGAGCCTCTCTACATTAGCCTGCTCTCAACCATCACCTGCAGTGGGAAGACGTGGTTTTCACTGCTTTGTACCCAGGATGGTTGCAAGGAAGCAGCGTGGGGGATGATGGTGGAGGCCCTGGTGAACCAGAGCCCAACCTTTCCGGAAGCTTAGGTAAGGCTTGAGCACTGAACGGCAGTGGAATCCCAAGAGAAGGTGTCTGTGAAAAACTTTGTATGTGAGGCCTAGCACATAACCATGTTCTCCCAGGCTGTGCTGCTCTGTCAGAGGCCAAAGGAGCTGATCTGCTCTGGTGCCAGTAGCCACCAGAAGCACATATAGGTTTCCACAAGCATGAGAAATGGCCAGGAAGAGAATATGGATGTAAGAGGAGGTGGAAGCAGTGGGCTGGGAGACAGTACTCACTTGATGTGACTGGGAGGGATTTTGTAAACCAGAGTATGACAGTTTAGAGGAGCTCAGCAGGAGAAGGAAGGTTTAGCATGGTCAAAGTCATGCCATTAACAGGACAGCCACGCAAGACATCCTCAGCAGGTTCCAGTAGCTAGAAGGCACCTACCAAGCAAGCTAAGCTTAACAACCAGTCAGAACAAGGCTGAGGCTGTATGTCCTGTGCTAGCCTTCAGCTTCAGACCCCAGCACTGGGAGACCCTCCTGAGGGGCAGAAGCACTGGGATTTTCCTCTTGGTTTGGCTGTCTGTCATGGGCCCTTACAATGCTGGGGTCCCAGTACCAGACCTTTGCTTTGTCATGTATTGCCTTTGGTTTCCTTATTTGTCTTGGATCATTGTTCCCTGAAGCTTTGCCAAAGCAAAGAGGTGTTGTCAGAAAGTCTGAATTACTTATTTCCTGGATGCCTGTCAGAAATAGTTGGTGCAGGCACAGGGTTTTCTGCACACCAGTGCATTGCATGGGCTATTCATGCTTCAGGTCACCTTGTTGCTATTGTTTCTCTCAACTCTAAACTATCTGTTCTCTTCCAACTTCAGTTTCTGTGCTGATTTCCAGTTTTAGACTGCCTATGTACATAAAGAAGGCAGAAGCTGACCAGTAAAATTAATTCAAAAGCTGAATAATATTTTTTTTCTTACTATTTTTCCCATTTCTGTAATTTGTTGGTAAAGTATTATGTGACCACCTCCTTTCTCTGTGTTGTCTCATTTTCCTGTTCCCCCCACCACTTGATATTAGAGTGCTGTGTTACAATGAAGACAATAAATGCTACTGCAACTGTGCAAGGGTGAGAGAGGGAGAAGGTTAGCCTTGCCCTTGCCTAACACAACTTTGGGTTCTTATGTGCCAATTCAGGCAAGTTTATTTATCTCAAACTGCTTCTAAATAAAAATATAACTTTAAAACTTACCTCAAACACAAGAAAAAAGCCACAGGCACACCAGCCTGTCCTTGAAGAGAAGTCACCATATAGGACATCGTATTAGTCATTTGCCTAATTTTTCCTTGTTCTGGATGGCATATGGGGCAAGATCTGCTTTGGCTCAGAAAGAACTTGCTCTGACTGGAATTTAGCATAGGCATCACACCTCTGCTCCTATGCATCCTGGACCTTCCCTCACTGCTGCATTTTCTTTCCATCATCCATAGATGATGATTTCTAAGGCAACCAGGGTGATTGTACACAGCATCCCTACCAAAAAAGGCTCTTGTCTAAGAGTAGAGTTCCCTCCTGTTGCCTTTCTCCCAATGAAAGTAATGAGCAATTGACATGGAGAGTTTTTTTTTTTTGTTTGTTTGGGTTTTTTTTGCAGGTTACTGTCAAGTTTCTTTACTGCAAGTAGCAAGGCTTTTCCTGTGCATTTCAAAACACAATATAGCAGTACTCAAATCCACTGATCAGCACAGGAGACCATGTGTGGCCCTTATGGGAGCAGCAACACTGCAGCTTTGTGTCACACTCAGTCTTACAAAGCTATACATTTTCATTTTCCTCTACAGCTTGAGGTGTCTACTAGAAAACAACTGAACTCCCTCTGCTTTGAAAGGGAAACATTAACCAATGCATAGTCACAGCATTGACATTTAAAGCATCTCCCCAACGTCATACCTTTGAGATGCAGAAAATGTGAACTATCCATCACACCACTGAAAGTGATAGAGATTTTGACAGCATGCCTAGCATGAACTGCTTTAGATATCAGTGTGGTATGAGTTGTATTCTACAGGGCATATAAGAGCAGATATTAAGAATATGTATAGCTTGAAGACTGTAAATAGGGAGAAACTACTCATTGTATCTCATGATTAAAAAAACTGATTATACCAAATACAGTTTTTATGTGTAGGTTACAGCAGAGGAAAGTAGTTCTCACAACATGCTGCCAAATGTACCCATATTGCCAGGAAGTCCTGCTGATGCCAAAAGTATCTCAGTTCAAAACAAGACTAGAAATGAGAGTAGAAAAAAGTCTAGGTGCCATAAAATGCAAAGACAAGCTTGATCTGAACTGATTTTAAACAACTTCTGTGTTTACTCACAGACCTCACTCTCCACTCTTGTCACAGCCAACAGAAAGAAACAGGAACTTCAAGGGCATCACTCACTAGCTTATTTTGGACATCTGCATTCAGAGCAGTGAATCGTGCACTCCAGATCCCTGGCTTCAGGAAGGAAATGTTTTTCTTGTTCTCCTCCCTAGGCATCTACTTTAGATGATGGCAGAAAATAGGGCATGGAGTTAGTCAAACCTTACAGCTGAGCAGGTTTCACTGCCATAGGTATGCCTGGTTCTCTCATAAGCTGTCAAAAACATGCTCTCAGGTAGGAAGACATCACCAGTGTAAGCACCATAGAGTTAAGCTCTAGTCTATACCATTGGCATTACTCCTCAACCTACTTCTGTTGCTGCTGCACTGGGTCAAGTGTGATCTGTTTATACATGCTTGGAAGCACAGTACATATTGCTTATTTCTTCAGGGTGTAAGAAATACCAAGTGTGATTGTGTGGGCAGTTCACTAGTCTCTGAGTCCACTGAGGGAGGGTAGAAAAGAGAAATGTGTCATTCCCTGATCCTACTGCAATGGGCCAGTCTTTCCTTCGCTGAGGACTGCAGAGCTGGATGCAGTGTTCCAGGTGGAGTCTCACCAGAACCGAGAAGAGGGGACAAATCTCCTTATTTGTCCTGCTGCCCATGCTGCTGGTGACATGCAGCCCAGGAAATGACTGGTTTCTGGGCTGTCAGCACTATGGCTGGCTCATGTGAAGCTTCTTGTCCACCATCACCCCCAAGTCCTTCTTCTTAGGGCTGGTATCAGTCCATTTTCCACATGGCCTATATTTGTTCTTGGGATTACTCCAACCCCTATTCTGCTTTCCATCATAAAGCTTTTGAGTCAGACATATGGGGAGCTTCATGTTTGTTGCTCAGGAGTCAGAGTTTTTCTACTTCAAGTGTCACAATGTGCAGGTCTCAGGAAATACAGTGTGCCACCAGTTTGCCCTCCCAAATCTCAATCCAAGGAAGAGCGTGTTCTCGTCTGTGCAACTGCTCATACCACAGAGGAAGCCTTGGGGAAATCTCAGATGAATAACTGGAACCCACATCTGTACAAGTGGAAAAATCTGCTCAGCCCTTTGACAGGATGACTGCACAAAGTCATAAAGCCTACATATTGATGCCAAGGAATCAGCATATCTTGGGCAAACTACATACAGCTGGAACAGAAGTTTTGATGTGGCCGATGGCGTGGGCCGGACAGCTGACCACAGGGACGGCCGGCGGCTCGGCGGCTTGTTCTGAGAGCTTCCTCTTCGTTAAGTCAGCTTCAGCTAGGGATTTCTTTTCCCCTCGCCGGGAACCGGGCTTCCCTGGGATGGTGGCCGCTGTCCTAAAAACCGGAGAGGTGCTGAGAGAGAGAGTGTTCCTTTGCCCGGAGCCCCAAATCAGACACAGGACACGAGGGTCCGCTCTGCTTGGGCTCAGGGGCAAAAGACCCGGAATCGCCCAACATTCAGACTTTTATTCTGAGGGTTACAACTTATCTCCTAACAGTACAGGGGAGGACACGGAGAAGGGTCGAAGGTCAGGATGCAGTCAGGAAGGAGGAAGGGAGGAAAGAGTGAGACACCAGATACTATTGTTGACTCAGGGGGAGGCGGGGGGAGTTCGACTCCCTTTCCAAGGCCAAACTTAACTCTACCTTCAGAGGGGCCTCACTTTCTAGGCCCCCAGAAATTCTTCAGGGGGTATGTCATTCTCTGAGCTTGAACCACCGCTACATTTTGATACATCTCTCTTCATGGGACTGTTGGCCAGGGAGAAATAATCCTTCAAGGAGAGTCACTCAGATAGTGTGGCCTTTACAAAAATTTCCTAACACCTAATGACATACAGGTAAATCCTTTGTGTTAGTGCAAGGCATGGGAACACATAGCAGAAATCCAGGTTGCACCGAACATTGCGTGGTCCTCCACAGGGCCCTACCTGGACCACTGCCAACTTCTCACCTTGTTTCCCAGCCCAGGGTTACCAGGGCTTGACCATCTGTGTATGCAATGCAGCAAGTGAAAGGGAACATGACCTGCCCCATTCAGATTGTCCCTCCTGCTGGAAGCACCAGCCTTGCCCAGATTTTTTCTTTTGCTGTTTCCTATAGTCCACTTGCCCTGAGAGCAGCAGTAAGGTCCTTGGGAACACAAAGAGGACACTATTAAGAGGTCTTTATCTCTCCAGACTTTGTGACAGAATCTATGAGAACTTGAATAGGAATGGTCCAAAGCAACTGTCTCTGTGTGGAAGTATTTCTCTTGAGTCCAGTGCTGCCCTGTTTCACTACCTTAACTGGCACAGTCCCATTGCAGCTCCAGCACCCTTGTGAATCATTAACAGGCCAACTCCAGCTGCTCCTTTCACAGCTTATCCTTTCACACAGTTTTCTTTCTCAGCCCCCAAATGTTTAATTCAAGCAAGGTAGAGACAAAGAAGAGTCAAAAAGATTTTATGTGAATCTGCCTCTGCTGACAATATGACAAGCAGCCAGAGAAATAGTATGCCATATCTCTGCACTCATGGTGGGCAAGCTGGTCCTCCTTGCAACTTGTTTGACCTTTGTTGTGACACTATACAGGTATTTCTGCTCCTGCTTTTACAGGCAGCAGTCTCTTTTGGGGCTTGCAATAGGTGTTAAAAGTATCTCTCAGTCTCCTTCATGAGCTTTCTGGCCCTATTCCTTTACTAGCAGCACCTGCTAGTCATTCATTCCCCTGCAAGAAACTGCCATTTCCGTACTTTTTGCTTCATGCAGGGTGTAGTTCTTTAGTTCACAGCTGGTCAAAGTAGGAGGGCAGTGTAGAGCAGTCAGTCTTAGAGCTGGGATGTTCACAAGGAAGACAGGAAGGGGCAGGAACAAGTGTAGGTAGGAGCTAAGTACACGTGTATATGAGACCCCAGCATGAAGGCAGAGCACCCGTACATGAGTGTACCGTTGTTCATGTGACTGCCTGGAGGCGTGTGTACCACAGCAGTGGATGTGTGTGAGGGCAACTTTGCTTGAATCAGGTCTGGTGGTGCTTCAAGAGGACTTGTTAAGGTGAGATTTTCTACCATTTCTTGGTATCTAGTGTGAATGCTCCTGCTGCCAGCAAATTGTGACAATTTTCTGCAGACAGATGCTGTGGGTCAGGCTTAGAGGGTAGTTCCTGCTTCTCCAGACAGTCTTCTCAGCACCACTGCTCAGCTTTTCCCACTAGTGACACACATGCCAGATTCTCACCTCTGAATGGGCAGATGACTTCTAATTCTGCAGCAACTGACCAAGCCAAATTGAAGCAGCATTTGGAAAAACTAGGAGCAACCATTAGTGCCCTCAAAGACCAGTGACTGGAGCTTCTCTGATGCCAGGTACTCTTTGCTATACTACTGCCATTACAGCAGTGGGGAACCTACACGTCTGGAGAACTTCCTCAGACTGGCAGAGCACAAGGCTCTTTTGTGCAGTAACTGTCTCACGTCTGCCAGAGACATGTTCAATAAACCCGTAATCTGGGGGTAGGGCGCCCGATGCTGAGTGTGTTTAGAGGTACATTTCCCTTGGGATGCTTGCTGCTTTCTGCAACACTTGCTCTTTGCCAGGATCAAGCTTTTCCAATGTCCCTGTGTGTATCTGGGAAAGCCTAAGACTCTGTTTATTTTTTTTTGAAACAAGCTGCTCAGGCAATATTTTCATACCTTTGCTGTGGGAGATGCTAACATGGTGACACTGGATTGTTGTATTTTTCAGTAGTTTCTATATTGCATCCTTTTTGTCCTGAGATTCTTCCAGTTCTTTCTGCTCTCAGCCAAATCTTGGCTCATCTCTGTTAGCACACAGTAACAGTGTACTTTTCTTGTTCTGCACCTGAGATTGTCTCAATCATTCTCGGCTGATCTTTACTTGGCAGCTCTGTGAGGGCTTCATATTTTCAGATTTACAATATAAAATCAACTCAATCACTGGTGAGTCTGGATGTTTGCTGTAGAGAAAATCTAGTTAAGATTGAGACCTTAGTTAAGAAACATCCTAGCTCCCATGACTGAGAAATACAGTGGTGAAAAATAAGGTTATATAATTAGTATTTTTCTCATATTAGGGAATGTATGATAGCATAAAATGTGGTTGCTCTTTCATTCCTCTTCATCAGACATACAATTCATTTCAGTCCTTCTACTCCCCATGGAACAGACTTGTGAGGGCAACAATTATCACTCTTTCTTATATGAGTGAAGAAGCTGTTGAAACTGTGGTCCTAATGAGGTCATTTCTATCAAAAGAAGTCATTCTGTGAAATGTCTAAAACAGCCAGCTATCCCACCCTGAATTTGATTCAAGATAAAAGTATCTTGTTTTTCAGGAAACAAGATAAAAACTCTTGTTTCCTGAAAAAAAACCTTATTCCATTCTCATACTCATGCAATTCACATGGAGGTTTCCAGAGAAACTATTTCTGTGGTTTTAAATCTGCCTGGGTTTAAGTTCATGCCATTGTTCAAGCCATTGTTCAAGTCCGCTCAAGAGTTTTTCTCAATTAATAGCTTCTGGCAATATTCCACGAACTCTGTCAGGAGTTAGAATAACAATATTAATAGTGCCAGATGGAAGTGATATCATCTAAGTTCATTTGGAAGCCAGGACTTTTGGTAAACACTGCTTGTATTCATTTGCAAGGAGGAAGCTGATATATTGCTTACTTTTACAACAGTCTTTGTTTGCAGCACTTCCCAGGGTTGGTCCAAATAGCAACCTGATTCAGATCCTTGTCAGACCTGAACACTACAGGCCATTTCCGTAACTAAAAAAATCAGAGGGCTTCTTGTTCAGGAGACCAGAATTATGTGCTCCCTCACTAAATGCAAAGCCGCATCCTTGCAAGGCATTACTAAAGTAAAATTCATATCGTGGTAGCACCTATTGGCAGCAACTAGGCTTACCCATCAGGCTGGGTATTGTCCTCACTCTGAGAAATTATAATTGCTGCCTTATAAACCCTAAGCTCAACACAAATGCACAGCCGGCAACTTAGATAAACAATCCAATTTATGCATGTATGTTGGAGGCACAGATTAGTACGGTTCCAAGTTGGTTAGCATCAGTGACTGCACCTGAAAAGCTAAAACATCAGTACTAGAGGAACTGAAATCATGGGAGGAGGCACCCCCATGCAAATTAGTCTGAAAGTTTGCTGCAGAGGAAAATTGAGGCAGGGCATAAGGAGGAGGTTAAGGAAGCTTTGGGAGCATTCATAATTAATGTGGACCCAGATGACATGGCAAGCACATAGCAGGGAAACAGTGTCTGTGTTGCAGCTGGTTGAGTCATTTTATATCTACTGCTGCTTGAGTAGGGGGGCTGCTGCTCTGGATGGGCATAGCTGCTCAAGTCTCATGCAATTGTGGACTGCACAAAAGCAGTGCAGAAAGCTGTAAGGGCCTGGGCTAGGATGCTTCTCTGTCCAGGATTAACATCTTGCGCTAAAGGCCCTGCCCTGTCTGTCCTGTCTTGCTGTGGATTTCCCTGGAAGGACTGGCCATGACTAGGAGCCAGAAAAGTTTTTCAATTTTAGTTCTCCTTGGAAAATATAAAGCATTTACACTAGCAAGAGTGGTCTGTCTCCACTGTGGCACAGCTAAACTGCCAGCCTGGCAGATGTCCATGCCGCCTGGGCTTCAGTGCTGCCCAAGGAGCAGGGCTGGCCCATGCTGCGGACACCCAACCTGTATTTGAGGCACAGTCAGGCACTGCTGGGGGACAGAAGGAGAGCACACAAGTCAGGAGTAATTGGCAAAGTGTTCTTTAATGTCTTTTTAAAACACTTAATTAATTCGTTCCACCTCAGATCCAATCTTCAATGGTGTACTTCCTGCAGATTCTTGTGCCAGCTGGTATTCAGGCAATGAATTGTCCCTGTGGCATTTTCATGCCATGTCCCTAATGGCGTGAAAATTATTAGACATTTTCCAATAGTTCAGTCATCCTCCACAGGCAGGAGAGATTTAGTGTATGAAACAAGTGTCAGTTTTGGACAGACCTTTGAGTTTAACTAGCACATTCTATCGTACCTCTTCTCATAAAAGACTTACAGGATGAGTGGGGTTGGAGGGAGGGATAGCAGGTGACAGTCTTTAAAAAGGCATTAGGCTAAGAAGGGGATTAGTAGGGCAGGTTAGCAGTTAAGCCTGCCTGCACAAAGACGGAAAAGACAAACTCTTATGGTCTTTCTAGCAAAATTGCCTACAAAGCTCTGTCTGTGGAGGAGATATGGTTGTGCTTGGATTTGTTACAGTGTCAAACTTCTTCCTTTGGTATATGAAGTTTTGCCTGTGGTGACAATAAATGTTTCCTGAAATTTCAAAAGGAATATAATCAAAACAAAAGGAAACCTACACTGTATGTTTCCAGCATTTTGGCATAAAAAATAATTGTAAATCTTGGTCAGAGTAAGTGTTTAAAAGTAAAATGTGGAACTGCTGAATTCTCCACAAAAAGTGAGGTTTTGCATCTTTTCTTTATAAAAATTGCCAGGATCGTTCGCAGGGATGATGTACATGAAGTACACATTTGTGTGAACCAACTCATTTCAGTGCACTCAGCTAGCTCTTAAACTTTGATAAAAGTGCAGACAAGCTTTACAGTATCTTCTAAGACTATGTTAGAATGGCTTTCTGACAAAAACTTGTTTTGCTGCAGAAAATTTTCAGCCCTGCAGTACTTATGTCCTTTGCAAAGACACCCTGTGTGGTGGTTGTCCCAGTGTCAGTAGCAGTGTGGCAGCTTTCCAAAACCCTGTGCCTGCAGAGAGATGCACAGGAGTCTGATGCACCACATCCTGCCTTTTTCATCATCTTGTGATGCTGAACTTCCTCTGTCTCTGCAGGTCCCTTGCAATCATGGTGAAGTCAAGAAGAGTGCAGGTGCTCCTGATCCTGGTAGTTGTGTCCTTCCTTTTGATCCACTTCCTACCCTGCAGCAACAATGTCCATATGAAAGAAAAACCTTCTCCTGTCCACATCCTCATTCTCTCCTCCTGGCGGTCAGGGTCTTCCTTCACTGGACAAATCTTCAGCCAGCACCCCAGTGTCTTCTACCTGATGGAACCTGCATGGCACGTTTGGGTTAAGATGTACCAGAACAGTGCCAAAGTCTTACACATGGCAGTGCGGGACTTAGTCAGGTCGGTCTTTCTGTGTGACATGTCTGTGTTTGATGCTTACATGTCTAGCCAGAAGAAAAAGTCTGATCTATTTCAGTGGGAGACAAGCCGAGCCTTGTGCTCCCCACCTGCCTGTGACTCATTCAGTCGCAGTGACATAATTACTGCAGGTAATTGCAGAACAATCTGTGGTAAGTACCCATTCAGCAAGGTGGAGGAAGCCTGTAAAACCTATAGCCATGTTGCCATCAAGGAAGTTCGGTTCTTCAACCTAAAAGTTCTCTATCCCCTTCTCAATGATCCATCCCTGAACCTCAAAATCATTCACTTGGTACGTGATCCTCGGGCTGTGTTTAGGTCCCGAGAGAATACAAGGGCAGACCTGAAACGCGACACTAACATTGTTGTGGGGTCTCAGAAGACAAACGGAGAAATGGGGCCCTACAACACAATGCAAGTAATCTGCAAGAGCCATGTTGAGATATACAAGGCAGGAAGTCAGGCCACTCCCAGCTTCCTGAAAGACCGGTACCTGCTGGTTCGCTATGAAGACATTGTCAGAGACCCGCTAGCAAGGGCTGCTCAGATGTACAGGTTTGCAGAACTCCATTTCACGCCAGAGCTTCAGAAGTGGATCCACAACATCACCCATGGGAAGGGTCATGGAGCACAGGCCTTTGATATTGGGTCGAGAGATGCGCTGAGAGTATCTCAGGCCTGGAGAAAGACGCTTCCCTTCCAGAAAATAGAAAAAGTACAAAATGTGTGCAAAGATGCAATGGATATGCTGGGTTACCAGCTTGTTAGGTCTGAAGAAGAGCAGAAAAATATGTCTCTGGATCTTTTGTTTGCCCAGAACTCCTCCGAGTATCAAATTTTGAAGGCAGAAAAGCTGGTCTCTACATCAACTCTCTGAAGGCTGCAGAGCGCTGAACCATTCACTAGAGCAAATGAGGCCAAAGGTATAGGCATACAAGTTTAAGAGTGTATGCACAGATGCAAGGACAAGTGGTACAGGAACCCTGACTGCATTCAGGAGCGCTCTCAGCAGCACAGGTCAGTCTCCAAGTTGCCTGGAGATTCAGCCACAATGGAGGCTAAAGTAGTGCAAATTTGTTATCCAAATTAATTAGGGTTACGTTGGAACATACAGAATGCCAAAGGAGTAGGACCAGACATCAGAAGCTCAAACCCCCCACAGACCAGAGCTGAAGACTAGGGAAACCACATGGAACAACTGCACTGCAAAGGAAGAGGAAATATAAAAAGAAGCTGAATAAAGAGAACATTATTTGTCATGCTGCCATGCAGGGTACTTAGTGTCACAAAAGATGCAAGGATGACCAGACATTTGGCTTCTGGAAAGATGTTGGGATTTGGGTTGTTTGTTTTCTGGTTGGTTTTGTTGGGGTTTTTTTTGGAACAGTTGAGTTTTCAAGTCCAGTTTTCCTTTTGCTTCATTCGTGTGCATCAGTATCCAGCCTTGGTGGCAAAGATGGGGAAATGTTTGTGTTCACTTACTGTATAATGGGAAAATGGAATAAACCAGCCATTGCTGAAAATAAAAACTCCTGGGTTTTCATGTGGAAATCAATTTCTGGGATTATGCAAGTCCATTTATTATTTAGCTGAAATAATTTGGTCTTCTAGCTTTCAAACCCAAGAACAGTTGTTTCCCCTGGGAATTCCCACAGTCCACAGGGGTGACAGAAGAGTTCATGCTAAGGTTGAGGTCCTAAACACAAGGTAACGACACAGATTTCACTGGCATAAATACCAAAACTGGGCAGACAGGTTAATGGGAGTGGATTGAAGAAGTCAAGAGAAGGTCAGAAGTTATCCTAATAAAATATTTGGTAAGAGTATGCGGCCGGTGGCGTGGGCCGGACAGCTGACCACAGGGACGGCCGGCGGCTCGGCGGCTTGTTCTGAGAGCTTCCTTTTCCTTAAGTCAGCTTCAGCTGGGGACTTCTTTTCCCCTCGCCGCGAGCCGGGCTTCCCTGGGATGGTGGCCGCTGTCCTAAAAACCGGAGAGCTGCTGAGAGAGAGAGTGTTCCTTTGCCCGGAGCCCCAAATCAGACACAAGACACGAGGGTCCGCTCTGCTTGGGCTCAGGGGCAAAAGACCCGGAATAGCCCAACATTCAGACTTTTATTCTGAGGGTTACAACTTATCTCCTAACAGTACAGGGGAGGACACGGAGAAGGGTCGAAGGTCAGGATGCAGTCAGGAAGGAGGAAGGGAGGAAAGAGTGAGACACAAGATACTATTGTTAACTGAGACGTAAGTGGGGGGAGTTCGACTCCCTTTCCAAGGCCAAACTTAACTCTACCTTCCAAGGGGCCTCACTTTCTAGGCCCCCAGAAATTCTTCAGGGGATATGTCATTCTCTGAGCTTGAACCACTGCTACAAGAGTATTTCTTGTCTTGGAGCACAAAAAAATATGTTTAATGGACTATGCCATTCTCCACTGTCTCCATAGGCGATGCCATTCTCCCACCTCCAATAGGAATATATAGTTCAAACCTGAAGAACAGAATTGTTTTTACCTGGTTTTAACAATGTTCCAGAAGACAAGGAGAATTAACTTGCCACCAGACTTGGGGAGGAGTGAAATGCCTACAGAAACCTATTTCTGAACACCCTCTTTCATGTGTAAACCACAGAGTCCCTTTAACACCCATCTACGGAACACTCGCTACCTTAGCAACATGGGTATCTGCAAAACCCCTAATCCCTGAAAAGGGTGGGACATTGTACTTTGGAAATAATAGTCTTATTACTAGGGATCTTGTTGAATGACAAAATCCATTCTGAGCAGGCAGCACTGGCATCATGGTAGTAAGTTCACTGAAAGAAAGGTCTCTTCCTTTATACTGTGTTTATGCAAACTTAGGGCAGGCAAGCTGACACAGAGAAGTGAGAGTTGTACTGTGCCAGAGGAGCACAGAACCACTGTTTTTCTTTATAGTCCTTTAAAATAGACCTTAACATATTTAGCTAAAAGCAGCTAAAAGCCTACTTGGACTGAAGTGCCAAGAAGCCTGATTCTGAGCAAAAGTAGATTATTTTCAGTACATTGCTAATTATCTCTACATTAAACAATGTCAGCTTGAGTGGCTTAAGTTTTCTTATGAATACTTGTTTTCAGTGGACACAATCAATTCTGTGTATCAAATGCTTACCTGAACAAAAATCTTTACAGTGTTTCCAGTCAGAAAAAAAAATGACACAAAAGTAACATATGATGCATTTCCTTAATGTACTGTTTTGAAAATTACTTTCACTTCAGCTTCCTAAGCTTAATCAGAGAAAATGCAGGACTGTTGATTTCAGTGTATATATTACAGATCTTTAGATATGTTTCCTCAATACATCAATTTGTAAGATTTTCTTTTTTTTCTGGAAACAGCAAAGTCTGCTGCCAGCCTGGTCACATGAAAATTTAAAGTTGGCTTAATGCGAGCACGGATAACTTAAAATACTTCTTGGAGGAGGAAAAAGAAAACTGAACAAGACCCCCCCCCCCAAAATCTCAAGATGCTGATGACATGTAAAACCATGATTACATCCTTTGGCCTATGCAATAAAGATCACAGAAGTCTGTTCAGAAACAAATATTAAGCTCACATTAACATAAGTTTACATAACATTAAGATTTGAAGACTGAACTCTGTTTTTATACCAATTAAATGTAATTCGGAGAAGTGTCCTCTCAAAAGGACATCCAAAAGCTTACTGTATTCCTGCTGTATGCACCAGTTTGAAGAGCAGTCAGTTTTTCACTGGTAACTGTAGTTTTGAACAGGCAGAAATTAATTTATTTTGATGAATCCTGGTTAACTGTAAAATGAAGCAAATAGGAAATACCCAAATTCCAGCTAACAGTTTGCAGACCCAGAATTTCTGGCTGCAGAATTGTCTTTACCTCAATTCTTTTATGTGCATTGCCACTTTGCACACTTTTCCAGGTATACAAATGTTGCTGCTCTGGGCGATAACAGACACATCTCTGGAGCTACAAAAAAAAACCTTCCTTATCTTTTGTGATAGAACTTGGTATGAACATGGAAAACCGAAGCGTCTCCAGCAGACTGAAAGGACCATAACTGTGTTGTAGGTCAGACAAAACAGAAATCCAGGATTTTTATCATAGAAAAAGGCAGAACCAGAAGTAGAATCATACGATACGGTGTCACCTCTGGGTCCTCCAGAGGGAAAAAGAGACATAGACCTATTTGCCTACACAAGGAAGTGAATCTGTGGGTTTCAGGAGTTCTTAACAGATTGAGAGAGGGCAACCCTGAGTAAACTGTGGTCTTTGTGTCTTAGCTTCTACACCTACTGAGTGCACCGAGCACATATGAAAATGTTCTCAGTGTTAGACAATGTGTCCATACTGCTCTGCAAAGGCAAAAACAGTATGTGGGCTCAGAAGTTTGCACTACATTTTACGCTAATTGCCCCAATAAGATCAACTCACTCTTAAAGTGAGTGCCAATTATAATTATAAAAAGATAGAGTAAATCTGAGCACTTTATATTGCAGCTATTTAATGTGTTCTACCTTTCATTTTAAATTCTAGAGCAGTTTTGTTGAACAAGACCATTGCAACACTATGGTGCTGCTGCACTGCCCAAGCTAGAATGGGTGTTTTTACCTGCAAGAGGTGACAGGTCTCCTGTGAACCTGATCATCAGCAAAACTTGGATTTCAAACCAAGCTTGTAACATTTCTGATTTAAAAAATCTTATTACTTTATTTGCTATGTTGTCTTGCACTCTCTCATTAAATGCTTTTCTGGCTTCCACACAAAATTCAAATAACTGTTCGAAGTCTGAACAGCATGCCAATGGCAAATAATTCTCACTTTTTCAGTCCAGTGAAACACTGCATAGTGCTGTTTTATTTGGTTACATTGGTTAACTCCTTGAATAATCAGTAGGTGCTGCAGTGGCTTCCTGAAACAGCAGTCCCATTATAAAGTTTTTATTTTCAGCATAATTTTAATTTGGCTTAAAAACAGCCATTTCCCAATTAATCTTAATTTTCTGAGTGCCTCAATGCAATAAACTAAAACCCCAAAAGGTTAACTCTCTAACGGAAAAAAACAAACCAAAAAAAACCCTTCACCTTCATCAGCCCATTTTATTTCACCAAAGATGGAATTCCATAATTATAGGATTCACTTCAAATAATATTAAAATAAGTGACTAGAGCACAATTTCAGGCTAGAAGTACTGAGTTTTTCAGATTATGACTGTATCCTAGCAATGGTACTCTCCCTCAAAAACAACTTACGTGATAGATACGTAACTTCTGATCATTCTTTCTTAACTTTTATTTTCCTCTTCTACTATTACTCATAGCCCTGGAAGCTGGTGTACTTTTCCCAGTTAGAATATATGGCCAGGTACAAGTGTTGCTTTGCTTGGATTAAAGCAGCTGCACCTTTTAGATCTGTAGCAAAATAGGCCTTTTAATGAAAAAGAATTAAAGCATTTCTGAAACGCCAGAACTTTGATAAAATTTTCCATTGTGTTTCTGAAATTACTATTAAATTCATGCAACTGTACTAGATCAGCAATGTCCTCTTGTTAACTCCCTCTGAATACTATCCGCTTTGCTACATTTTCAGCTCCAAATTTGGCTATCAATTTATTTCTGACATGTTCATCAGCCTTTTGCAATTCTAAATCATCCTCTCTGCTCCATACAGGGTACCCATCCAAGCGCGGCCCTGTCTGCAGAAAGTATGAAGCAGCCTCCACATCACCACTGTTTTTCAGAAAGGCTTGTGTAACAGTGAACAGGTCCACAGCAAACTTCTCCATGAAGTGCTCCATAGTTTTTACTACCTGTCCCACCACGCTGGAAGAACAAGTGCTTTTTAGGCTTTCTTGTCTTTGTAACTGAATGTCAGGGAAAGCAGAGTCCTCTGGTCCAGTTCTCAGATCAGATCCTGTTTCTTCTGAGGACCTTCCCACTCCATCTTGTGTAGAAAGTTCTGCATCCGAAGAGTCACTTTCTAACTAATGGTAAGAGAAGTGGAATCACTAATTAGACACGGTATTTTCTGATAAATATCTTACCACTGCAACCAACCATTTTTCACTCTGACTCTACAGTATATCAAAACCTCAGAAATTACTAGGCCTAATAAAAATTAGTGACTGAAGTGAAGCTGTATCTGTTAATGAGGCTGTACATGATCACAGAAAAGCATGAACTATAAAAAAGAATTTGAACAAACTAAGCATAGAAGGCACAATTAAGTGTTGATGTAACTGCAGGAACGTTTTTTTGCCTGAGGTGAAAGGGTGACTTCCATTTACCAATACAGTTTTTAACCTGACAACCCCCATCACATAAGCCTCATGTTAACTTGGGCAGAAAAAAAAAAAAAAAATGCACCATCGAGGCACCATTTATGCAAAACACGTAGGTGACAGCAAACAGGAAGCTCCCGTTTAGCCACAGCAAAAGGGATATCGAGATACAAACTTATTTCATATGTTAACCCTGAGTTTCTATTGTGCCGTCTGCGACACGGCGGAAGGCCTGCCCCAAGCCTCTCAGGCGCAGTGGCGGCTGCGGCAGCACTGCCGCTCCCCGGGCTGGCCCCGGTCGCTCACCTCCGTGCTATCGAACTCCCGATTTGCTGCCGCGAACAGACCCTTGATCTGCGTGCGATCCTCCGTCTGCGGGGGCTCTGCGGAAACACACAGCCATCGTCTGCCGGGCCTCAACGGGGCCCGGACCCATGCTCGTTCCCGCCACCACACCACCACGGCCTCTCGCATCTCTCCCCCGGCACTGCGGCCCCCGCTCACCCCAGAGCCGCGGTCGCAGGTGCCGCAGGTACCGGTACCGCATGTCTTGCCAGCTGTGCCGCGTCTTGCCGCTCCGCTCCAGCTCCGTCCACAGCTTACAGCCGCTCACCCGCACCGTGCTCTGGCCGCGCACCGCCTTGAGCAGCACCGCATCGTCCGCCTCTGTGAAGGGCAGGCGGTTGCGGGCCAGCAGGAAGGGCTCCAGCGGCAGCCGCTGGCTGCTCTCCATGCACGCCGTCACGTACTCGGTTGAGACAGCCCCATAGGGAGCTACCTCGCCGGGCTCCGCCAGGACCACAGACCTGGGCTCCTGCACCCGGCACAGCTGCCCGCCGCCCGCCAACAGTAGGGGCGCCACGCGCATCTTGGCCAGGCCGGGCCGCATGTAGAACCGCATAGGACGCCCGTCATCCCACAGGCGGAGCCCGGCGAGGTAGCTCCCTATGGGGCTGTCTCAACCGAGT